>UFQX01000111.1:256336-580985 GCA_900497675.1 Arapaima gigas
GGGGGGGGGGGGGGGTTTAACATGAGTGCAAAATTTACACACTGCCCTTTTCTACATAATATAAATAAAAAGTGAAAATGAAGGTTTAACTTTTACATTTTCTGTTATTTCATGTGAAAATATTTGTACCATAATCTTTATTTAATATTTTAAAGTAATAGTTGCACATGTTGCATGAGAGAAGACGTTAGATAAACACACCCCAGGGAGCATATTGGTGGCTAACACATGGTAACCAAATGTGAAAAAAGAGGATAAATGTTGCCCACTGAAACAAACAAAGAGCCGGTCCAACAGTTGATCAGTTACTAACTTGTTATAATATAAAACATTTTTTTCATTTCTGTACACCGTCTCACAGGAAAACACACATTTTGGAACTGTAATAAATAACAAGAATCCTGAAAAGTTTCTAACCTAACAGCATTATTTTCTGCACAACACAAATTATAATCTTCATCATAACTTGTATAACTGCAACTTGATTTGTAAAAAAGGTACTTTTGATTGCAGTTACTAAGACTAGTGCAAGTAAATCCATGTGACACATATGATCAATAAGATCAATAAGATCAATAAAACAAGTGAACTAAGAGAACATATAATCATGTTCTTTTAAAGTCATTTCCTACTTCCCTTTTTAAGTCTTGTACACAGGCAATGTCTCCCATCTGGATTTTTGTGCATCTTCACCTTCACCTGTTGTTCTGTTTCCATAGAGACTGGGTAGCTAAGGAACAACAAGTAAGGCACCTAAGTCCCTTCAGACGTCATGTCTATGAGACAATAAAGGCTTCTTCATTGCCAGGTTCAACAATGCAGTTAGTCTGTGCTTGTTGTTAGCAGATACTTAGACATACACATCCTGAATTTGTCTTTTCTTTATTTTTTAGGCTAGACAAAAACTGGATCCAGGTTCTTGGAGACTTCGTTGCCATTTTCCTGCACAGGATGCTTTGTGAAGATTGCTGGTGATCTCTTTTTCCTGAATTTTTTTATCTGGGTTTGACCTCATCTGGGTCTTTCATTCTGGGCTAAGACAAGAAGTTCAGGTAAATCAAGAGGAGGCGGGAAGGAGTGGGGCTCGTTTAAGGGTAATGGAGGTGGCGCTGGTCAAATTTGAGACCTTGAACGACATTAAAATTAACATGAGCGAGCAAGGGGCACAGAGCTCACAGCATGAGATGACATCCTTGATGGTGGATGGTCCCCAGCACAGTCCGAACCGAAAGAGACCACTCACTCCTCATTTGTCACCGCACAGGGTCCATGGTAATATACTGAAAGGGCCACTGCAACAGCAACAGCAGCAGCTGCCACCATCACCAAACATCTCTGCTCCAACTAGAAAAGGGCGCCCTAGCTGCACAAGTCTCACATCCAATTGGAGACTTCTGCTGAACAGTGAACCAACACAAAGCGAGAGCATTTTCAGTCGGTTAGCTAAGGACTGCTGTGAGGATCTGTTGGTTGACAAGCGGACACTGGATGATGGTGACCAAAAAGTCATCATCAACATTGCTGGCCTGCGCTTTGAGACACGACTTCGGACACTGGACCAATTTCCAGAAACCCTCCTGGGGGACCCCAAGAAAAGGATGAACTACTTTGATCCCATGAGAAATGAGTACTTCTTTGACCGGAACAGACCAAGCTTTGATGGGATATTGTACTATTACCAGTCAGGGGGTAAGATTCGACGGCCTGCTAATGTTCCACTGGACATTTTTGCAGATGAGATCATTTTTTATGAACTTGGAAACGAGGCAATGGAACAGTTCAGAGAGGATGAGGGCTTCATTAAAGACATAGAAGTGCCCTTGCCTACCAATGAAATCTACCGCCAACTATGGCTTCTGTTTGAGTACCCTGAGAGCTCAAATGCAGCTCGTGGTGTGGCTTTGGTCTCAATCTTTGTCATCATCATCTCCATCATTGTCTTTTGCCTGGAGACTCTTCCTGAGTTCCGTGAGGATTTAGGGATCCTCTCTACGGCTTTCCGGTTCCTTAACCAGTCAAACAGCAGGCAGACCTCACTCCTGCCCATGAGTCCCACACAGAAAACTATTACTTCCACTCTCTCTGACCCCTTCTTCATGATTGAGACAGCCTGTATTGTCTGGTTCTTCTTTGAGCTGTGTATACGCTTTATAGCCTGCCCCAGCAAGAAGGACTTCTTCAACAACATCATGAACATTATTGACATCATCTCAATAATTCCTTATTTTGTCACCCTGGTGACAGATATGGTGACCGCAGCAGATGCAAATTCTGGCCAGAATATGTCCCTTGCTATTCTTCGCATAATCCGCCTCGTTAGAGTCTTTCGCATATTCAAGCTTTCCCGGCACTCAAAGGGGTTGCAGATCCTGGGCCAGACGTTGAAGGCCAGCATGCGTGAGCTTGGCCTCCTTATCTTTTTCCTCTTCATTGGAGTCATCCTCTTCTCCAGTGCTATCTATTTTGCAGAGGCAGATGAGCCTAACACACAGTTTGGTAGCATCCCTGATGGCTTCTGGTGGGCTGTGGTAACCATGACCACAGTGGGCTATGGAGACATGTGTCCCATTACTATGGGGGGCAAGCTGGTTGGCACCCTGTGTGCCATTGCGGGTGTGCTAACCCTTGCCCTGCCTGTGCCTGTCATTGTGTCGAACTTCAACTACTTCTACCACCGTGAAACAGAGCAAGAGGACAAGCCTCCCTTGCTGGAAGATGCCGAGGTGGCCTTTAAATCTGGAGTTACCAGCAAGCTTGGAAGCACCACCTCCCTTAACAAAGCCAATGGCAGCTGGCAGGGTGACAAATCCAAAAGTCTGGTTCTCTAACAGCACAAAAAGAATTCTACAGTCACAGAATCTTCAACAAATAACTTTCCATTTTGACTACACTGACTTGTTCACATGGACTCATTCTTTAACAGGCAACCCAGTGTGGTCAGCATTCCATACATGACCAAAGTCCTGCACCTCCACTAAAGTCAAGATAGCAGTAAATCTGCATTGTACTTTTAGACTCAGCATATGTCGACACCAATTGAACACCGTCTGTCTATGTATGTTTTTGCTTAAGTATTTAAGGTAGTCTAAAATGTGTTATGTTGGTTTTTGTGTTGATGGCACTGTGAATCAGTAAACAAGATGCATGTTCACTCAATGGCTGAAAAAATGTTAATGCTGACAAGAAGAATTGTTTTCTCCAGCAGCAGGATTTGTATGAAGTTTGTCTTCTTCACATGTAGGTCTGTTGCACAAAAATATACAGAAACATCCATCTAAATTACCTCAGTTTCCCTTCTTGTATCAAGCATCATGCCTCTATAGAATGCAGTGGTCCATGTTATTATACTTTAAATCAACAGTATTTCACCTTTAAATTACTCATATTGTTAGGTTGTGAAATGAGCATCAGCAAGGGTAGCAAGATGTTGCTTGTAATTATTAATGAAATGTCATTCCTGATTCTGTTTTAAAAATGTCTTCATCTTAATTTTAAACCCAATAGTTTTATGTTACACTGAAATCTAAACCCCCTTGTTTGTTTCATGTCGGTGTACTTCATTTTTTACCTACTGCAAATGAGTGCCTTCATTACAGAGATTCTTCTGAAACATTCTTCAGTTTCCTGACATAAGATTATATGCAGTTTACTCAGGTAGTATTTTGATCATTTTCAGTAATGGATTAATTGTTCTAGCACTTTTTCGTTGTTTATTGTTAACTTGTCCTGGAAAACACAAAACTCCATATTATGAAATACCTGGAGTGCTGAGTCAAAACATGACTTCTTGCAAGGAAGGGGCCTCAATCTTGGAGATGGCAGTGTAACACCTTTTTCAACTCTCTGCACTTCCTGCTATGCTGTTCGGTTCTTTTCAACTTCTGAAAATGCATCTTTACAATTTCTTTGAAGAAACACATGTATATAAATCTTGCTTAAATTGCAGAGTAAACAAATATATTTTTATTCCACTAAAGTGACCTATTCTTTACTCTCAGTGTCACTGATCCTGATTAAGGTCATTGAAATAAAAACATTTGATAGGAATATTTAATCTATTAATATTCATTGGAAAAAGCTCACAAAGCAAGCATAACATTGTGTGTTATTCAACAACATGGGAGCATAGAGTGGTGATAGACAAATATGCAGAGATTTTTTTTTTCCGGTGATACACAAAATAATGCAACAGAAGGCAATTTTAAACAGTACATACATTCTTCTTTTTGTACATACAAGGGTAACCATGAGGATTTACTGAGCAGTTCAGAGTAGGTGTGATGTGAGAGTGCAGAAGTAGTATTCTGAGAGAAACTTGACGGATGGCATCATTTTCTCTTTTAAAGTCCTCCATGACAGTGTTATGGTGGAGAAGGAATTCCACTGTGACACTGGTGCACAATTCCTGGGGTCCATGAACAAATTGTTTTTTCATTCTTCAAGAATTTAGAAGCATTTATCCACTGATACTATCTCACAGAAAGAGTGTCTCAAATATTATTCAAGCCCAAAGCTATAATTGTTATTGAAAATAAGAAATTGTGGTACTTTTGGTCCATGAGGACAGAGTATATACTAAGTCCATATGTATGAAATTATTTACTATGTAAACATACTATGATGTACTAATACCCTCATATACAGTACTGTGCAAAAGTCTTAGGCATGCAACTTCATTGTCTGGTGAGAAGTACAGGTAGATTCTTATCTACCATCAGGGAGGTTTTGGATTGGTCCCAAATTCATTCTGCACCCTGAGAATGACCTCAAACACCCAATCTCAGTCATACAGAACTACTTTCAGCAAAAAGAAGGAATCCTGCAACAGATGGTATGGTCCCCATAGAACCCTGATCTCAACATGATCAAGTCAGTCTGGAAGGACATGCAGAGACAGTCAAAGTCTGCAAAAGAACTGTGGCCAGTTCCTCAAAATGTTTGGAAGAACCTACCAACCTCTACCTTAAACTGCATGCAAGTTTGCATAAGAGAATTGATGCTGTTTTAAAGGCAAAGGGTGGTCCCACCAAATATTGATCTGATTGAGGTTTTTTTTGTCTACTGCACTTTAGAAGGTTTATTGATTAATAAGTATTCATGGAATTATTTTTGGAACTATCCTTGCTTTATAGTATTTTGCTCACAGGTGCCTAAGACTTTTGCACAGTACTGTATATTCATAGAAAGAGAGAAAAACAGTAATTAGATGATGTCCTGAATGAATATTGTAATTTTAACAATTTGGAATATGAAAAATTTTTACTGATACTCATTGTGAGACTGACATTTCTTTACTCTCACAACAAAATGCATCAAGAATTATGCTGATTTCAATTACTATATAATTAGAAAAAATCAACCTGCCTTTTTCTTTGTATATTTTATTGTTCCCAGTGTTTATCTGTATTTTGAATGTCAATAATACCCTTTGCTTCTGTTAATAACTATGTGGACTACTTGAATCATAAACACAAGAACTTGAAAAGTTACATGGAGTTTATCTGCAAGTGTGACTAAAATCAACTCAAGTGTCCTGTGGTCAATCACAGTCATACTAGTCAGAGTGAAAAGCAAGTTGGAAATGTGAATATGATTATTTCAGACAATTTTAAGGTTTTCTGTGACCTACACTCTAAATGAAATTCTGTTCAGGGAATGGTTTTTGTTTCTGTGGTTTACATTTCCATTACCTTCCTCATTTTATCCAAAACCTGTGACGAGACAGAAGGTTTTGTGTTATCCCTATTTTGAAGTTCAAACATGAGCGTTAAAAAGTGTGTTCAAAATTGAGAAAGATCCATACGTTTTGTGCTCACAAGGTACCAAACCAAGGGGAAAAATACCGACAGACTAATGAAAGGTTGTTGCTAAGCAAAAAGCAGATAGTAATTCATTCCCTGAGGAATTTCCTCATGAGGAAAGAGTCTAGCTTTTCTGCCATGCTGAATTTTTGTGCTATCTCACTTGTTCTGACTCCAGTCAAGTGTTCAGCTAAACTTGCATGTAATTTTGATTGAATTAAATGTTGTTCACCTCACAGTATGATCGGCTGGTGCAAACAAACAGCTTGCCGAGTTTCTGTGAAATAGCCATTCATTTAATTTGCTGATTTACTCACCGGCATCTCCTTTCCATGAAATTTCTTGGCAAGTCTTCAGATAAGACAGGTGTCCCTCTTTCATAAGAGATCTGTTTAATAAGCTTATGATGCTGAACGTAGTTATGATGATGCTGATTATTATTTATTTATTTTTTTATTTTTTCACATTTCACATTTCACATTCACATTTCTCAGTCATGATTTTTTTAAAAGCCCTACAAAACGCCATTTAAATTCTCTACAGTGCATTATGTCCATATGAGCAATAAATAAACCTCTGAAGCTATTAACATGATGAGTGAGGGCTGTGCACCTTCAAATTTAATACAAATGTTAACTAAAGTCTACTTTTTATTTTTTATTTTTTGGATTTATTTCAAACTACATTTCTCCAGAAATACCTATTTATTTTCTAGTTCTTTCCTTAAATTTGTGCTTGGCAGACATATTTTACCAAAAGTCTTACCAATTTTTTCAACTTGATAGTGATTGATTTAAATGTACACATCAATGTAATATTTAAAGTATTAACTGCTGGTATCAGTTATAATCTCTCAGAGTTAACTAAGACATTAAGATCAACATGGGTAACTTACTAGTAATTTAACAGTTAAGTACATTCTGTGACATTCCTTCAAAACCATTCAACGGTTTTGTGAAAAAAGAATTAAGATGTAGGATAAGGTAACTGTGTTCTCCTGCATTTAAAACTTTTGAGATGTTGTGCACCATTGTGATTTTTTTGTGATTATGAAGCTCAAAGCTACCTGTACTGTTTCTGTGATGGAAACACTGCTGCGCTTGTGGAACTAAGCAGGTGTGGCAGCAAGGGGGGTTGGATGACTCCTCTGGGGGGGGAGTAAATTGATAAAGCTTAGGGGAGGTGTGTGTGGGGTGGATTTGTAGCAACCTCCCTATGCTGGAAATACCGATGGTGCTGGAAAACCCATTAGCTGCCTGGTTATATAAGATTCTCTCCCTTCTACCTGTAACCAGGCTCTGCTTTCACTGTAACACAAGCAATCCATGGTTTCCTTGTCCTAGAGGGGGTCAGGGGATAGAGGTGTCTGGCTTTCACTGCTGATGGCCTTGTCCCCCATTCTCATGAATGGCTCTGTGCTTCAACAAGGTCTCTGTCGCACATTTTGACATGTCATACTCATCAAACAAGCCTGCGATTATAAACCTAACCTAGGGTCGCTGGTGCATTTCTGACGGTATGATTAAGGTTCTGTAACCCAATAGTCCCATGACAGGCTGACCGTAGAATGCCAGCACTAGATACTAAGGGTGTGGAAGGACAAAGGGGCAAAACTCCGGTCAGTTGATAGCAATAGAGCACTTTATATTCATCACCTTCACGGATTTCCACACCAAAAACGGAGCACCACCTGCAGAGCTCTTGTGGAGCAAATGTGACCCTGGAATGTGTGCCGTACCAGAAAATAAAGGTGTGAGAACCATGAAAAAAAGGCTACAATTCAGTCTGTATAGCAGAATGTGGTTAGTCATCTAAAAGTCACTTTAACCATTACAGAATTAGCCAGATGCTGCAAAATTAAGACAAATATATGAGTCTATGTGAAGAACCGGGCTATATTTTTAAAATCCATTGAGGTTTTGGGCAGTTGTGTTGGGCCCAGATTAAAAATGCAACACCAAGGCAGGGACATTCCTTAAGGAGGTGTCCATGCTGATTGTCTCTTCATGCCAGAAGCAGCCTATTAAAATTGCAGGCCCAATTCATCTTTAATAGGCTCATCTATTGTGACTCTGCTTGGCAGAGAGCTGGGCACTACAGCCTTTAGGATGGGTTATGAATAAGAATAATTGGTGGAGGGATACTATAGATTTCAAGGACTGTGGCATTAGGGAGACTGAGCAGCTCAAGTCCAGGTTTAAAGGAACATAACCTAACTTTCCTCATGAAAAATCTTATTAATATAATAATCATATTATCACTTACAAAGAGCAATTTAGAAATGAATAATAAACAAAAAAACATTAAATAGCATAATAAGTGCTACTGAAAATATATGATGCATGACATTTAACATGTCCTTTGTCATACCACAAGCCATCTGCAGTGAGGAGAAGAGAGAAAAAAAAGCTGGACAGTTTCTATGGGTATCTGATTCTCTCTGCGCCATTCCTCCCAAGTACACCAAAGGTCATCCGGGTGCCTAGTGGCTGCAAATGAGAGGGAATGATGTGCTCTTTCCTCCAAGCATGTCAAAGATGCCAGCAGCTTACAGAGGAAAAAATAAGGTACTGGTTCATAGAATGCACATTAAAAGGTGTTTACCTGTGATCACCTTTCCCTAACTGTGGGTGCACTGCTTTGAGGAGAAGGCCTAAAAATGTTACATGGAAAAATGAGTTTCACAAGACACTCCACAGGCAGGATGTGTATCGTACATGTCAGAAAATTTTCCTGAGGGGTGACGTGTCCTAAAAGTGCATGTGAGCAGTATCAACGTTATTCTCACAGCAAATCACTTTACTCGGATTTGTGTCTCTATTTCATGGTCACGTGGGATGATATCGGAGAGTCATTGCCTTGGGACCCAATGCAACATGAAACACAACACTCCCACTGATTTGCAAAAATAACAGGATCATCTCGGACCTTACTCAGCTTAGGGTTTGTGGACACTGAGGAAAGCTAAATGTGTGAACAAACTATGTGATTTCCATCTATTATTGGACCGTAACCTCGATACCATCCTCAGAAAACTCTGCACACCCTCAGGTGATCTGTAAAATTTAAAAAATCTGATACCTTATTTTTTAATTAGCCTGTCAAAATTTGTCATAGAGAGCCCAGTGAACCCCTTCCAGATTCGTACCTTATTTCATTCCCTAAGGAGTTCCTCAGTGACAAAGGCACCACTTTCATGTCACGTACTCTTGCCTAACTATAAATTATTAAAGCCATACAGACCTGTATTTTCCATTCGTAAATTAACTGGCAGCTTGCACGCTTTAGTGAAATGCTAAAGATGACCATTAAGTTTGGCTGGAGGATGTATGTAACTGGAATTTGCTGATTGATTGTTTGCAGTACTCGAGAGACCCCAGGCATCTACACAGTTTTGTTACGTTGAGCTGTTGTACGGCAGTCCCGGGGACATCCTGAAACTCATTAGCGAAAGCTGGGGGAGTAGTCTAAGCCCCAACAAAAACAAAGTATAGTATCTCCTCCTACCCCAATGAAAACTGCCAGCTTGGGATACTTAGAATGTGGACATCTGTGACATGCTCAACAATTCAAAGTGTCTTCACATAATAAAGGACTCAAGTGCAACATTTTGCTATGCAAGACAAAGCTCCTTCTATTGTTTCTCACCTCCCAGTCTTACTTTTTAGTGGCAAAGGTCCTTTGTGGTCAGACAGCATGTTGGGGATGTTGACTATGAGGGGGATGCAGTCAGAGAGACACAAAACTTATCAGATATATGACCTCACAATGTTCTGTTTCATAGCTGGTTGCATCACCTCCCAGTCCATAAAGCATAAGTGGTGAAGGAGGAAACTGAAAAAAATACTGGGGATGGAGGGTCATAAAGGGTTTCCAAATAGAATGAAGTAACTTGGTGGTATTTGTACCAAATTCTGACAGGTCGGTTCACTTATGTCAATTACAGAAGCATAAATGCAGTCAACAAATTCGATACCTTCCCTTCTCATCCTCAAAGCCCTCATTTGGCCATACCTCAAAATCTCTGTGTGTCTTTGTAGTCATCTTCACATTTGCACTGAAATTTCATTTCTCACCTATTGCACTTGTAGATAAACTCTACACTTGAGTCCACCATTACCCTCTTCTCTGTGTGAGTATAAGTTCCTAAAAAGTCTCTGACTCAGTCATTCTGCCAAAATCCCAGTCACACAGAATAGAATAGCTGGTGCTGATTCAGGCACATCTCCCAATGTGAGAAACTGTGTCTGCATATTTAGGCATCTGTTCAGATACCTGGGCTAAATAACCTGTGTTATGTCTCCATTTGTGGTACGCTAGCTGTCATGTTCTACTCCTCCTTATAATAATGAGCGGAAAGGCTTCATATTGCGGAGCTTGCTGAGCCAATTCTGTTACCATGGCAATGTCATCCATTGAAGTTCAGCTAGGTAATTTGGGCTACAGCTTAGCAAAAGCATCCTTTGACCAGGTGGCTGGACAGGTTGCAGTGACGCATTTAGATCTGTAGTCTCACTGGACCATATGGGGTCACTGTCACTCCTCCCACATGCAAGGCAAAGGCATTTACTGAGGTGGAGACTTGGTTTCTGTGACAAGCTCACTAAAATAGAACACTGTCCTGAAGCTAAGAAAAATTGCTGTGGAAATTTTATTTCTTGTTTTTAGACTCTTCCATCCAAAACTAAGAAAAAAAAATCACCCATGCACAAAGAGATTCCATACATCAAAGACAAATTAAAAATTATTCAAACTGCTGCTATATCTTTATATATAGATCTCTTTTGGACACAAATTTCTAACTTATGATCTTTCATTGCTAGGTTATGTGGTGATACAATATGAATTATGTCAGCTGCACAACGTCTTGTTTTTACGCAGTCTAAGGGTCACAGACAATGCAGTTACATTCATTATTCAGTGGGATGCTGGTCAATTTATCACTGCTTAGAGCTCCAAACTTATACCACAGTCAGACAATAACCCCATGCCAACACCACTACCCGATAAAAATACATTTACAAATTGATAGGCACACAAATATGAATCCTGCAAATGCAATTTGTTAAAATTCTGTCTGCCATAGTCTGGAAGTTTCCATCAAAGTGGTCCTCTTTAAAGATGGATTGCTGTCATGCATTTTTTAACACTTGGCAGGAATCTTGAGAGAGCTTATCAGCTGAGCTAAAGCTCCATTATCACAGAGAAAAAGATGGTATAAGAAAAATATCAGTGGAAATTTCCAAGTTCTCACCCTATAGGAGAAGAAAACACTGCTTGGTGTAGTTACAGCAATGCAGACCACAGATGCTGCGTTCAGTCCGGTCCCTTACACAGCAGCACCAAATCACCACCCACCATTCTGGCACTGAAACAATGCTCAAGATGTTCTGCCACAGACCTTCCTCTTAAGAGAGCAGTATCTGAAAGCCTCAGAAATGAAATTAGGAAGCAGAACTGTTGTGACATCACAAAATAAAGAAATAGGTAACACTCGATGTGTAAACAGACAGATGAAGAAGGTTGTGAGGAGTCATACCCACCAGTAAGATACCATCTTCATAGTTAGGTAACAATGATAAACTGCACTTCTGCAATGCAGTGGCACCCCATCCAGGGGTAGTTTCGTCACCTAGCATCCTGTGCTTCCAGGATAGGCACACAACCCTGCTCAGGAACAGTGGTTTAGAAAAATGGATGGATGGATGGACAGATGCACGGTAAACTGTCCATCAAAAAGTATATTAAATAAATCAAACTCATTTACATAATGACAAGTTAATTTACATAAAGTGTACTTTAAATGCAGCCATTGCCCTCTTTCTGTCAGGGTTTGGGATTGAAGCTGTGCTAATAATTATACCATCTCTGCTAACCACATATGGGGTTAAAGTCCCTCTTATGGGGTCCTGTGACTAAGTACTGTTCAGTTAAAAAGTGGGGATATGAAAATATATAGTTATTTTAGCATACATTTGTTTGGAATAGCACATTAAAAGTAGGTACAAGATTTGTTGGATCCTAAAAAATATTTATATAAAAGGAGTCAGCTGAGCTTGTTGAGCTCACAGTATGAAAATGAAAATGACAGGTTTCTCAGATCAGTGTGAAAGACAAATAAATGTTATTACTGTTATTAAACCAAACAAAAAATGGAGAAAACATTATTGTCCAACAAGCCAGACACTGAAGTAAAAACCTTATGCTGCCATTTAAAATTATAAGAGACAGACAAGCAACGTTTTGAATTTCATTGAAGATATGTCCATTGTTTTATGTATAAGTCTATAATGTATAATTTGGGCTATAATACACATTACCTTCCAACTAAATTCAACAAATCTAGTACCTAAAACATATTAAATGAACAAAATATTTATTTAAATAAACTTAAAATATTTGTGCTTCCCAGGATCTTAGCCATGACCCCCTCCTGGACTATCAGGCGCAGGTGTGGCCGCAATCTTTAATGGCCTGATGGAGAACAGGATTTGCCGCCCTGTGACTCTTGAACTGGACTGTGTCGCTCTTGAAAACTCCTGTTCTGTGTTTGCTTGTTTGCTTTATTTCTTGTGCATCAATAAAACAGTCCATGTAAGCAATGCACATGTGCAATCTGTGCAGAGATTAATATCATGGGTAGATGAAGAAGATTCCGTCAGAAATGTGAGTTTTAAAGTGCTCGTGACCCCAAAACACCATTAAAATGCACACAAATGTGGTCAGAAAACTTTAGGGTTATAAAATTGTGCCATCTGTGTAACTGCATTATTTCTGTTAATCATCCTATTATGCAAATTCCAGTTGTAAAAAGGTTGAATTACCATTATACTGTGTGGAATAAAAATCTTGCATGAAAAATATCCCACCATCCATCCACTTTTCTTTCTTAAGTCAATTGAAATGTCATTAAAATATTAGTTAAAAAACAAAACGTATTTATGTGTGAAAATAATCAAACCAACATCTGTTCGTTCATTGTCCTTAACCATGTGTCCTGGTCTGAGTGGCAGCTGTCTGGAGCCTGTGCTGGAGTCACTGGGTGCCAGGCTAGCAGACTATAGCCTGGATAAGATGCCCATCCATCGCAGGGTGGCCACACACAATACAGGCAATTTAGTGACCGGTTAACCTGAAACACATCTTTGGATTGTAGAAGGAAATTGGAGCCCCTGGAGGAAACTCATACAGACAGATGAGTTCAACATGCAAACTTCACACAAACTGAGCCAGATTTGAATCCACAGCCCAAACAGTCCAGCCAATGTGAGGTTTCAGTACCACTCACTGTGCCACCCTGATAACACAGCATACTTTATTCAGTTTTAATGAAGTTATCATTTCAAATTTGTCTTTTGATGTTATATTTTTACCCATAAATTTTCATTAACTGCTTAACCTGAGCAGGATCACAGCAGACTGGAGCAGAGGGCGTTAGACAATGAAACAACCACTAGGTGGTCTCACACGATAAGCAGTTGAGAGTGACCAATTAAACTGAAACACATGTCTTTGAACTGTGGAAGAAAACCCACGCAGACATGGGCTGAACAAACAATCTCTACACAGATTGAACCTGCTTCAAACTCACGGCCAACCAGCCCAGGAGCTGTGAGCTGCCAGTGCTACTGGGTGTGTCACCAGTTATATGTATATTCATTCATTCATTCGTTCATTCATTCATTCATTCGTCATCAGTAATTACTTCTCCATTGGAAGTATGTGGAGAAACATTGTTTGTCTTGGGTACACACATCCCTGGCACCTAGTGTAACAAAACAGAAATAACCCATTATTACATCCAGTCAAGTTTCTTTATACAAAAGAAAGGGTTTTTTTTGCAGATGCCATGCAATAATTTTATTTACTAATATAGCTGATGCTTTCCTTCATAATGACATAATAAGCCAAGCTACTTAGAGTTATTTACCCATTTATGCAGATGGGCAAATATTAAAACAGTCGAGGGTAAATACCTGGCAGCAGGAGAGAAAATCTGACCTTTTAGCCTGTCAAAAACCATCCTTAAGTACTAGCCACTGCCCTACCTGCTGAAAACACATGCTCAGGTGCCTTTTTCACAAATAAAAAACAATGTTGCCTTCGCCAGGATATGATATTCTCTGCTGCAACAAAAACCACATTTTATCTGAGTCTGCATGTAACAGAAGTTACATGTGTGACTTGATATTATCAGGAAACCTAAATGCAAACCAGGTGAAAGTACCATTTTGGTTCTCAGTGATGTATGGTTCTATAGCAGAATTAAAATTTGCTTAATTTTAATCAATTAACTGTCTTAGGATGATGCATTTGGAAATTTTTATGTCATTCTTTTAATGCATCACTGGTAAAAGTCAGCATGATTCATGTTAGCACATGACCATTGCTGGTCTTGTTCAGTCAAAGGGTGAAACATGACTCTCGGGTACCTACTGACATTTTGTGAAATGTTTGTGCCACTCTGTACAGCACCTAGTGTGAACGAGTAAAGGGATAAGAAACATCTGATATGCATGGCAACACAAAATAAAATATCAAGTTCAACCATGTGCTCCAAGAAGAAACTGCCAGCAGAGAGGACGTTTCAGAAACAAACATGAAAAATATGAAAAAGCAAGTTTCTTTTTTTTGAAAGTCTCATACATGTTTATAAAACTGTTATAAAATATCTGGATAACAGTCATCAATTTTTTTTTTTTAATTTTAATGTGCTGTTTCAAAATGCCAGCTGGTACTAATGTGCCTCATTTATCACTGGTACCTGAGGCTCAAAGCCCTTCCCTTTCCAAATAATTTAGTTGAGCTGAGAGTAGTCCTGTAAACCACTGGCAGAACAGGGTACAGTTTAGAATTTATTTTTTTTTAATATTTTATTATTATTATTATTATTATTATTATTATTATTAGAAACACACAGAACTGCACTCAGTACTAATGTAATTGCAGTTAAGTTTGATATATATTTTGTTAATACAAAACAAAAGTTGGTTTCCTTAATACACTTTTCTTCCTTCCATCTTTCCACTGGGCTATGATTGGCATGTCAGTCCCTGTGGCATCCACCTGTTTGACAGCACTAACAACAAAATGTAGCCACTTTATTTTTAGTAGTTTGGTGATTNAAATATTTTATTATTATTATTATTATTATTATTATTATTATTATTAGAAACACACAGAACTGCACTCAGTACTAATGTAATTGCAGTTAAGTTTGATATATATTTTGTTAATACAAAACAAAAGTTGGTTTCCTTAATACACTTTTCTTCCTTCCATCTTTCCACTGGGCTATGATTGGCATGTCAGTCCCTGTGGCATCCACCTGTTTGACAGCACTAACAACAAAATGTAGCCACTTTATTTTTAGTAGTTTGGTGATTGCATAATGTGTAATTACTATTTACCTTTTCAATTTCTAATAATAATAATAATAATAATAATAATTGACATATCACACTACCTGATTTGTTATTGCTTTCTTTAACTATCAATACACACCACCTGTCTATCTGTATTTTGTGTGAGTGTAGACTCCATTTCACTGGCACAATGTGCATTTATTGTACTGCTCTCTTATTACTATNAATTGACATATCACACTACCTGATTTGTTATTGCTTTCTTTAACTATCAATACACACCACCTGTCCATCTGTATTTTGTGTGAGTGTAGACTCCATTTCACTGGCACAATGTGCATTTATTGTACTGCTCTCTTATTACTATGCATGTTTTTCAACCCAGATGCTGCAGAACCATAAGTTGTACTCAAACTATTCACAATACCAAGTAAACTCATAGTTTGATGCTAATTATTCCAGGATAATTAAATATATGTTCGGTGGCATTTATTTAATAAAATGTGACTTTTGATTTTAATGCACAGAATTTGAGGTCAAAGTTTGGAAGCATTTACTGGGAAGCAGTGCTAGTTCTGAACAACCAATAAAGCTTCTGATTCCAGCCCAGGGCACCAGCTGCAAGACATCTACCAAAAACCCAACAAAAATTAATAACTGAAAACAAACAGAAATGCGGGTTTAATCCCACTGCTGTATCAGATTACGGTCTGCAGACACAAAAGCAGCTGGTAGTAACTGGCACCAGGTCAATGTCAGGGCGTCCCCATGGCCGTGTGCCCAGGCTCCCTGTAACAGACTGAGCACCTGGCACTGTCTACAAATACATTTATTGCAAAAGTCCCAAATTTACCGCTAACAGAAATAAAAATTTTGGGACACAAAGAAGTTCTGGTGATTAGAGGCTGTGGTGCTGATTTAATGGTGCGGGGGCCCTAGGGAACAATAAGAATGGGGCCTTATCAATCCCAGTTGACACCCTTTTCTATACTTATTAGTGTAAACAGTCAGGCCTGGATGAAAAAATATCTCAAGGCTGCATTTTAAATGTATGTTAATCTTTTTAAAAAATAATAAGGTATTCAGTAATTTATGAAAAATAAATTTAACACTTCCAACATGAGTTCATGAAAATCAAGAAATCCATGCACTTGCCTTGTTATTCACTTGGGCTCCCTGAACTGCTACACCAGTGTTTAATTCTAGCTGTTGTTCACCAGGTAACAGGACATGCCTGATAATCGAAATAAAATCCATACACTGACCATTTCATTTTATTGTTAAACAGTGGATTGCATGTTTTTACCTGCCACTGATCTCCAACCAATTATCTCTGGCTTAAGTTACGATATAACAGACCGTCCCAGAGTAGGTTAACAACTGGCCAACAGCCACTTTGACCGGTATGACCTGCAACAGGTATGTGGTGACACTGTTACCCTACAGTGTGTTGAGGAGCCAGTGGAAGCGTCACAGTGAAGTGTGTCGTGCTAGAAAAGTGACACTTTCTGCATACTCCTGCATATAATGTCAAAGACATAGTGGCTACAACTAAATAACTAGTCTAGATTTTCATACTAATAGTGACAACACTTAAAAATTAAGCTGAAACATTGGGCATGTTAAATTTAAATATTTATATGATTAACCTTTAATCTAACAATGCTGAATGCATTAAACCCAGTGATCTAACTACCAAATTACTGAACAAACAAATGTTACATTAAAACCTTCAAATAAATCCATAACTCTACAGAGTTTAGTCCTTTACATTTATTGCAAGACAGTGCTGCTATTCCACCTAACCTCATTGTCAAGTAGATTAAATAAGGTTTCTGTGAGAATGACATTTTAATGTAAGGTGTTTAAATCTAGTTGCTATTTACTTGTGCTTTAATTTGCATGCAGGTGACAGGACATGATGTCTGATAATTAAAATAAAATGAAAATGTGCACTCACTTTCAGTGTTAAAAAGCAGATTGTATATTTGTACCTGCTGCTGACATCTAACTGATTTACTCTGATTTGATAGGTAATAACTCACTGTCCCAAAGTTGTTGAAGGATCAGCCCTCAGCCACTTTAGCCATTAGAACCTGTAACAGGTGTGTAGTGACATTATTAAAATACACAGTATTCTAGTGTGTAAAATACAACACCATCACACAATGAGTTCCCTATCTTTGCTATGTTGTTAGTGCTGTACTTTGTCAGGTGTAGTGGTGCAACAACATGGAATAGAGCATTACAGTCTGGACTGCGGGGGCACCTCTCAACCCTGTGACTTAATTCAAATTCCAACTTGTCTGTTCAATACCAGCATGTTTATTTTCCATGGCAGCCAGGAATGTAGAAGAAACCACTCTTATACAGAGATGGTTTATCTTGGTGTATTCATGATTTTTCAGTGTCATTCATGCTTTTATGAATTATAACTTATTTTGCAAGACGCACTTATACTGCGGTGTAGTGGTCAGGCTACATCACTGGCACTGGTCGTTGTGCTCCAGCAATGAAAGGTATCACAAGTAACCATTAAACCAGCTGCTGGTCCAGTCAGTCTTTTAAACCAGAATGATGTCATTGATAGGCATTAATTTTCAATAAAACCACGATATGCTGGAGCACCTCTGACATACTGTTGTGGTGGTACTAGAGTATAGTACAAATAGTTCAACAGCACAACTGAAACTTTATTAGTTCATCAAGCAGGGACCTGTGTTTGTGACCACATGTACCAAAGCCCTGGTTCATTTAGTTCAAGGCATGAAGTGAGGTGTAGCAGATGTGGCTTCGTTTTATTTTGTTCTGTTTTCCGTGTGAACTCCCGTTCCTACCAGGGTAGCTCATCTCCACCACCAAACACACTGGCAAATGCATTCTGTCTGAAATTCCCTCATAATGAATCATCGTTCCACCCCCACAATTAAAGCACCCCCATCATCTGGACAATTCAACCTGTTGTGGAATATTTCCCTAAGGGTTTTCATCACTTGTGAATCACAGTAGTGATTTGTAACATTTTTTTTAATATTCAACAACAGCTATAGATAGTGATATATTGATAGTACAGTTAACAGAATGGCGGCTACACAAAAACCAGAAGGAGTGTTCAAGGGTACATAAGCAAAGGAGCCACATTTACTGGACACGCCAGCTAAAGAGCCAGCATTCAGCTGTGGTTTCTAGGCTTCCGTCTCACAGAACCTCTTGACACGACCTGTATGGCTTCTGGGACCAGAACCTGACACTGAGCCAGGGAGGCTGGTTTACAGCTATTAGGAAAGTGGAAAACATCTAATACCCTGATGCCCTGACCCTGCCCTGGTATATATACTTACTGACCCACCCCTGAACACATTATTTCAGTTTTCAGCTCAATCTAATATTCAGAATACTATCCAGAGTACTTCTGACTGTATAGTTTATCATATATTTGAATGTTTGTAAAGAAAAAATATAGTTAGTCTGTTACATTTTTTAAGAATTTTTTTTGTTTCCTTATGTACAGAGTTCTCACTACTACATTTTATTTATTTGCACACCCTTTAACTCTTTTTGTTTTATGCTTGGATGTGATGATTGTGACATTTTGTCTTCTCTCTCTGTCTAAACAGCAGCCAAGTCCTCAGCTGTCTTATCCTGTTTACTCTGAACTGTTAGTATCTCCTAGTACCTGACACGTTCTGTGGATTTCAGGACATTGATGCTATGAGTCACATTTTTACTCTTCTTTCAGAGCTATTGCGGAATTATAAAAACACTTTGGTTAAATCATCACCATGACAGGGAAGTGATGACAAAATTCTGAGGAAACAATACATTTTCTCTCCACAAACTCCTATTCAGCAAAGATTGTAGACTGATCGCACAAACATAGGTAAGCTTTTCCATCTTCTGACTGACATCTAAAGCTCAGGAACACCAGAAATGAGCAGCAAACTTGATAGGACTGTGTTAAACAAAGGTAGCCCCACACTTCTCATCCGTATCAACTGTGTCTCCGTGGTGGATTTACTGCCAAGCAGAGGCTGTTAATGGAGCCATAGTTGGGTTTCCCTCTGCGCCACACAGAAATTTCAGAAAAGAGACTGGTGAAGAAAATGCAATTTAGAAGAAATATACCAGAAAATGTTGCTTCCTCATATATTCATAACACATGGAACCAGTGTCCTCCTTAAATATTATTAGTCCGGGGTATTTTAATTTGGTTATAACTAATGCTACAAATGTTTTGGGTGAACATCTACAGCAAGTAGAGAACTGAGTTATAAAACATGCAGTATGCTAGTATAAAACTGAAATGTCCGATTAATGTGTCTGATGATACTTATGATTTTACACTTTGCCTCTCACTATGGTGGAACCATCTGCAAGGGGCCAATAACAGCCTTACACATCCAACCTTTAATGCTCAGCCTGCCTTCTTCACAGCAGGTGGACACAGCTTGTCATGTGAATAAGCCCTTGAAGAACTTGACCCAAGGGGGGTCGGTGGTGTGCGAGTCATATCCCAGTGCATGATGCTCCTTTCTTTCAGAAACTTGGTCTCCAAGGCTCCAGCTCATCTCCCCACCACCTTGAGACAAAGACTTCTGAAAGTGTATCGAAAGAGGCACAAATGCAGCTGGACCGTGAGCCGCATGTAGACATTATTTTGAGCTCATGCTGAACACATAGTTTTTTGTGGTCTTTTCAGGGCAGCTGGAGGCATTTTGTTTCACATCCTGTACAAACATTAATATGAGGGGGTTTAGAGCTGAGACAGCAGGACAGCAGCTGGTGATACAGTGTCTCCTATTTGGCTGCCACAAAGCTGAATGCACCTGTAAGACATTAGAAACACAAGTTCAGATTCATTTGGTCACTTTTACACTGGGAAAGTTATACTTTCCTCACTGAAATCTGCTGTTGCCTGAAAAGGGTGGCTTGGGGTAAAACTTTTTGCCAAGAGACAACAAGAAGAAACAGAAGAAGTCATTAGCTCAGTGTGCAGGGACAGCATGATCTTTTTATTTCCTCTGGAAGGGCTTTATGACCAAGATATTGGCAATAAATTTCTCATGCAGTGTTTCTGAAACAAGGTCTCTATATCCAGTGTAACATAATCTGTGTTCTGTCATCAACCATCAGTCTTTTTGCTTGTAAGACCACATGTCGGCCTCTGCAGTCTAATGTCCTGAAAATGGCAAAAGACCACTGTCCAGGAGTCACTGGTCTAGAACAAGCCCCTTAATGTGGGATTTTGTTCAGGAAATTTCACAAGTAGATCTCATCAGATGAGTACTTGAGGTTAACAGTAAGCAGCACACCATAAAGAAAATGGGGCTACTGGCCTGAATATGCCTTCAAATGATCTGAAGGTGTATGAAATTAGCATCTGGCTGTGCTAACATCGATATCTGGGTATGAAACTGTACATTCATACACATATACAGTAACTTTTGTGTGAAACTCAAAAAGGGGGCTGTTTTCAATGGTTGTCACCCCTTCACTGTGTGAAAGGGCAGTTGTGTCTATCACTGTAATGGGTGTGGATGTGGAGGTGGTCCACTCTTGGGGGTCCACAACAGCAAACTGGACTGGTCTCACAGCACAGATTCACTATACAAGAATGAACAAATTAGCCTGTAGTTTCTCAGATGGTTCAGGTCCTTTAATATGGGCAGAAACATCCTCTACATGTTCTATCAGAAGTTTGTCACCAGTGTGGGCTTTTATGCTGTGGTGTGATGGGGGATTAGCACTTCTAGTGAGTGGCATGGACTCGACAAATGAAATGATCACCATGACCTTTTCTAGCTACTCAGTTAACTTAGGTGCACCAAGTAGCGCTTCTGGAGTCCTTCGTTCCACCAGCCATCCACCTCCATAATGTCACACAAGGACATGTCAACAATTAGACTGCTACTACTATTTATTGGTTAGTTATTTATTTAGCAGTTGTCTGTGTGCCTTATGGGTGTCTTATGTTATGTCTCCTCTGTGTCCAGCTGTTGTACAGTAAATTTTCCTACAGAAATCAATTAACTCCCATCCTATTCTAATATACAAAATGTATAAATTGTCCCCATTTCTATAAGCAGGCTGATTTTCGCAGAAGTTACTCTAATAACAATGATGTGAATTGATCTCATTGTGAGAACACAGGTGTCACTGCCAAGCATCGATTAGGTAGCACATCAGCTTCACAGAAATCCTAATACATGTCATATAACTGGGCCCTATACAATAACAAGACACTACAATGGCTTGTGAAAATATAAACCAATTCATTACACAAGATGCTTATCATTCATTATAAACTCGTTTTGTCTCTTATAGTACAGTGATGTAAAAACAGCTCTGTGCAGTACAGTATACTACAATAAAATATAGGGCAGCACAGTACCTGGAGCGTTTGTGCACGTGAAATGTGTAGGACAAATGTCGCCCCCTCGTGGAGCTTCGGTGTTATTTGAAACGTTCACACTGCTGTTGCTGCTGCTTTTGGTTTATTCACCTTCTTGTCTGATGTTCAAATAATCCCACATATTTGTGCATACAGTAAAGGAAGAGGGAAAAATACCTGAAAGTGGTAATTTAATGTTTGCTTTGTGGAATTACTGGCAAATAAGGTAATCCTCAAATATTTATATTTCCCAGTTTGATGATTGGGCGCAATTCCGACTTGTGGAGATGAGGTGGTCACTTAATAATAATAATAATAATAATAAAATAATAATAATAATAGTAAAAATAATAATAATAATTGAGTTTGTGGCAGTGTCTCACAATACTGAGGCCCTGCACTGTATGAACTGCAGAGGAAAATATGATAAATAAATGAAAGACTAAAATTTTTAAATTTTTTTTCAAATTTTAAATTTATATGGCTTCATTTAATGTTTTTAACAGAACTTGGTTTGTGAATAAATCGAGGGTTAAGCTGAATTATTGATTTATTGTGGTGTCGTGGGTGGACTTAGGAAGAGTTCTGAGTTCTGAGCTGACTCCCTTCTGGCACCAGTTGTGTTCAAGTCAGGAAAGTTAGAAAAAGGTCACAAAGACGAGCAAGCAAGATTCCACAATGTTCTGGTGCTTAATCACCCAAGGAGGGTGTGTTGACAGGAGATGCTGGTCAGCTGTAGAACTGTCCCCAGGGGATGTGACAGTCTCATTAAGTTCCATTCCTCAAGAATGCATCTAGAGTGCTAATCAAAGTACACAATTACTATATTTTACTATTAGTACACAGTGATTACAAAAGGTAGTAGCAACATTTCAGAGGGAAACAGTTGTGTTATTTACATCTTCAGTCAGTGTAGGAGCCACATCTCCACATGTATCATTTTAACTTTTCTAAAATGTCTTTCTGCAAGTCATCATGAAGCTGTCTTTACTGTTGTTTTTTTACACCAATGCAGTTCTGGGCTGTAAATATGCAAATTTGGTGCACCTGTCATCTCACTGGACTATGAACTGATGCAGACTTTTATGGCATGTGCTTTTATTCACTTAGTTCAGTATCGAAACTACAGTGAATAAAAGGTTGATGATATTGGATATATGAACAATATTTAAAACTTCTGCTCACACTAACCTGCCCCCATGTAAAAAAAAAACTTATGTGCATAAATGAGCAAATCACTGTAAGTTACTTTAGCAAAAAGTATCATCTGAAAAACCCCAAAACAGTTCTGCCTTCTCCATGCAACTTTCTGCAAAATCTAAGGCACATGCTTGCCCCAAGGAACAACTGGCGCACCCGCCGCTTCCTCTGGCACAACCCTGGAAAATTCTTATTGAACCCTGTGGACAGCGTTCACGCATTAACTCCATTGATGGAGGATCGGGTTGGTTCCAGAGCAGTTGCTATGTGGACAGTACCTGTCACCCTTCAGGTCCGGCTGCTTCACATGGAATCCATTCAGTTTTAAGCGGTTCAGCCACCTGTGGACCGAGTTAGATTAGTTTTCCTGTGGTTGGTGTCCTAGTGTTTTCTTGGAGTTCAGGTGATAAACAATGTAATGAAGAGTGTCTTGTGCTACCCTGTCAAACAACTTCCATGGAAAGCCCCAATGCAGACATTGCACTCCATATTCCCTGGGGTAATATCAACGTCTAATATAGGTATTTAGTAAAGTATGTACCTATGATCTTCCTCACCTTGTCCCTGGGATTGTGCCATTGACCAATCCAGCACTACTCCTCCTAGAAGTAGAGTTTATCCTCCATCACTACCAGAGCAGAAAGCTATGGAGACCTATGCTACAGAAGCATTAGATTTGAGGATCATTTGGCCGTCCTCCTCACCAGCATCTGCCGGTTTCTTTTTCACTGAAGAGAAGGATGTTGGTTTCCGGCCTTGTATTTATTACAGTTGACTGATTGCTATTACTGTGAAGTATCCGTACCCTTCACCTCTGATCCCAGCTAAATTGGAGCAAGTGTGCAGAGCCAAATTTTTTCACAAAGTTGGATCTCTGGAGTGTGTATAAGCTTATTAGAATTTGAGCGGGAGATGACAGGAAGACCACTTTTAGCACATCTCTAGAACGTTACCAGTATTTAGTTTTGCCTTTTGGTGTCGAATGTCCTCTCCGTTTGTCAAGCATTCATGAATGAAGTCTTAAGGGATATGATAAATTGCTGTGTCTTGGTCCACCTAAATAACATTCTGCTTTCTTCAGGCTCCTAGGCAGTGCACGTGAGTGGTCTTTCAATGGCTATATGAGAATAAGCTGTATGTGAAAGAGGAAAAATTGTCCATGAGTCGATGGTCAACTGTCATATCCCCTGAGAGCTGGATTTGAGGCAAGACTACTTTCTTTTTCTCCACATGCCAACATCCAAACTCTCTACAACAGTTATTCTAGCACTGAAGACCTAACCATGTACTCAAAATGTTGGAGTCTTTCAGCATTCAAAAAACAGTTCCCTCTCGCTCCTTTCAGAGTAATTTGAATGTTCTGGATTAGCTGTACCTGTTGCTTGGGACACCAAGTGTAGCTTAGGTTCTGGTTTTATAAGAGACTGGTTGTTCTGCTGTGTAGTAATTCTTGAACGCATGTGACATGTTTATGACTTGTTAGTTTGGTATTTGTTTTGGTGGGCACTGTCATATCAACTATGATGTCATTTAAAGTAATGATTTAATTCTGCTCATCAATTTTAATAGCTATGATTTGTAAGATGTTTTGCTGTTTTTTAATGCTTTATTAAAATACTATCACATCTTCCTCTTGCTACTACTTGAGCTAATAAAGTCTGCAGTGAGGAAATTGTGCTGGTCTCTTGATTCTCACAGTCAGTGTTTGTTGCTGACACAAGTGGGATGGGGGATGACAACAAGGGAACTGAATCAGCAGCAGATGAAGAAGGCAAGCAGATGGGCAGCTACTGACCAGCAAAAAGAAGAGGGTCCAGCAGCAGTGGAATGATGAGGGACAAGCAGAGCTGAGGCTGAGAAGACATCAATAAGATCAGTTTCCAGAGTGATGGGAGCCTCACTCACCTGAAATTTGCAGACAAGAGTTGCAGGATGCCGCAGCAGAGCATGGAGGACTGGGGGATGGGAGCCTCACTGACCCCAAGGAAGTGATGAAAACAAACTACAAACTGCTGCAATGAGATGAACTAGTGACCAAGGCTATGGGAACCGCCCTGGCTCAAGGAAGAGCTTCCCTAAAACTCTAGACGGATATTCTAGATAGTAACATGCAGTATCCCCCATCTACACACAGGCTGGGTGCTTTCGACAACTTAGGATAGTCAAGTGTCCACAGCTGTATCAAACAAGCTCTTGGTCATCCGCCATATTGCCACCATGATGGAAGAAACCACTGACTTGCCACAAGCCCCTTCAAACTGCTGCAAAGTAGGATGCCACTATAGTGTAAGACGACCAGGAGTGTCCAGTTCCCTGGGCTTTACTTCAAGGCTGCTGCTTCTGGAACAGGATGCCCTATCAGCAAGGAGTATTCCAGGGTCTCCTCACTCCACCATACACTGACCGAAGAACCGGCTCTACCAGCATGTACAGCCACCACCAGCATGGTAGCTGAGGGGTGCCAGAAACAAAGCCAAGACCAGGTTCTCCAACTGGTGATGTAGTGGCTGCAGCAGGAACAGCAACCCAGTGGGCTCACACTGCCCCCAAGGAGAGGTGACAAAGCAGCTTGAGGTGTTGTAGGACAATCTGAGGCTGAGAAGGAGCGTCAACTGCTGCATGTTGAACAGTGCTTGCGGGGACAGAGAGCATCCCTCAGACAGAGAGTCACCAAGACCTGGCACAGGCTGTCAAAAAGGTTTTACTGGGACCAGAGCTGTTTGAGGACAAGGACAACTTCCCTGTTGGGGCATCTCAGCTGATGGCCCTGTCCCATCCCCGCAATCTCTTCAGTTTCAACTACTAGCACTGGGCCCAAAAGTTTTCCTTTCTTCCCACCAGAGGTGATCTCAGAGCCAGAGATGGACTCCAAAATGCTCTGAGGACTTTACTTCCTAGGATTGAGAGGCAGTGGGGTCACTGCCCCATTTTCCTCAGCAGGTGGACATAAACCATCTATTACTGTGGGGCTCCCACTAGTGGCCCAATTTTGAACAAAGCTTAAAATAGTTATATTGATTAGTTTGTCTGTCTCCCTGGTTATACCCCCAAATTAATAAATTTGACATTATGGGAAATATTCTGAACTCTTTATTCTCCCCACGAATGACAATATTTGCACCAGAGGCAACAGCTTGACATGTATTACATCACTAAAAATATTAGCAATAACACTTACCAGAGTTACACAACAAGAGTGGGGGGTGTTAAGCTTGGCTGAAGACTCAATAATCGGTCCACATACAGTAGGTGGTTTAGGGCTGTTTGGAGAGACATGTCCTCTGAGGCGCAATAATAGGTGAGGTGAAAAACAGCATTAAGGTGTGACTTGGCCTTTGTGTTGACTCACCCAACCCCCGAAGAGCTGAGTTTAAAACCGCCCCCCCCCCTACACCCCCCCTCCTTTTTCCCTCCGTTGTCATTCTCCATGGGTGTGTGAGCACACGCACGCACACATCGACACTCTGAATGCTGCATCCCATCCCCCCCCCAAATGGCAAATGACAAAAAGGGTTTGCCTTGCAGAGATTTTGTGTGGGACAGTCATATCAACAGGAAAATGTACATGGCAAAAACAGGTTGTTTTAAAAGTTTTGAAAGTGAGGTGTGAGCACTAAAACAAAGAGAAATACGTGGCTGGTATGCAAAGTAGAGTATTCGGTACCGAAAGTAGTTTTTTTGTATCGTTACGCAGCCGGGTAAAGACTAACTATCTCCTTCCAACTTCCGCACACACTTGCAAACATGAACGCAAAAGGTCACCTGGACAACAGCCGGACACGCCTCGCAAGCCTGGGAGGGAGGAGGGGGGGCCGATTCCTTTACTAGGGTAAACAGTGTGTGCGCGGGACCGCAGTCAGGGTCTCCGCACCGGGGGCAGCTGGACGGGAACTGATCGCCCCCACAAGGTGAGCTGGCCGCCGGGTCGCAGGGGAGGAAATATTTTAACACAAGAGAGATCAACACGGGAGGTATTTAAAATCCCCAGATCACCTGAGGCGGCATTAAAGAGAAAAATGAGTGTAAATTATTTTAGATTACCGCGAATTAGTTTCGTAGTTTGTGTGTAATATTGAGAAAAAATGATCCGAGACTTCCACAGTTAAAAATTATTTGGTAGAAACAGAAAGCGAGGAAGAACAGCAAACTGTTGATCGATATGCAGTAAAAGCGAGATTTTTTTGTTTTCCCTTTTTGGCAAGGAGGTCTCCTCGGCGTTTTGGCAATTTCTGCACGTATTCGTGGCTAACATTTTACTGTATTTTACTGTTGCCGTTCAGCTCCACCTGGGGGGGGGTCCACTTCTGCCCCGGAGACGGAAGCGCAAACTGGCCTGTAAAACGATCTTCATAAGTAAAACGTGTAAAAAAAGTAAGTTTAATCTAGATCGTGTCCTGCAGCGACCTTCACTTGTGATATTCCCGGTTGTGCACAAAAAACTGAGGACAGGAAGGGCTTAAATGCGTTTGTTTTTCACTGTTTCCACCCGATCTGCTGGCCCCGCTTCTCCGCAGGTCGAACATGTAAAACAAGGATCTTCGCTCGCGTTTACCTTGTTCGACTCACAGCACGGGTGTTTCAATATGTATAAAGAATATTTTAACATATAATTAGTTCAGGTCCAAGACGATCGATGTGCAGTGTTTCCTAAAACAGTGTGACGGTGCGGTTGGAGCGCTGTTGAGGTAAATACTGTACTGTACTATACAGTTCTATACCTTACTATAACATCCCGTTTTATAGTGTACTTTACTATACTGTCCTCATTTTCGCTGTATTTCGGTTGCCATGGAATACAACCCAATACAGTTCTGGTCCAAGCTGACCGCTATCACGTGCGCATAGTTACCTGATAGATCCTTGTTTACTAGCGACCGGTTAGTGCTGCTGCCTTATCATTTTGTCTGAAGGTTCCGGGTTCAAGTTCCTGCTCCTGCTGTAGTACCTTTGATCAGTGGAAATTACCCTATTGTATAAATCAATGTAAATTTGTTCGCCGGACACTGTAATACAGTCGTTTTCCATGGACCTGTTGAGGAAGTAAACATTAATAACTTTGCTGTTTATGTTCTGATGACTTTCAGGGCACTTTAAACTTCTAGATGTGTAGCATTAGTTAGACTAGCATATTATACACATTAGGTGGACAAAATAACATAAAAACCTAACAACAACATATTATTATCAATGAGTATGGCCTCCCTTTGCTTTCAGAACAGCTTCAGTCCTCCTTGGGATGCGCCAGTGCATGTCCTGAACTGTGTGTATGGAACACTGCACCATTCCTCAAGAAGAAAAGCTTTTTTCTTTGACAGCTGAAAGAATTGGAAATTTACTTCACAATCGCTGCTCTATAACTACCCATAAAGTTGCAGTGATGTTTAGATGTGAGGGTTGAGGAGGCCGTGAAAGATGGTTGACTTCATCCAGGCTGTATATTTGAATTATGAGGGAACAGCATTTGTACCACAGGGTTCCATGCAGTTTGCTCATATGCTGTTTTTATTTTTGAAACTGTTCCCCCTTTCCCTTGATTTTACTGAGTTCTACAGGGTAAGATATGATTTAGGACATTTTATGCGTGCAAAGGCAGAGGCTTTACTGCACCACCTGTTTTCTCCAGTAACATAACTGCTGATATTTTATATTGTTTTTGTTGGTGTTTATTAAGAATGCAAATAACTTTGGAGACCACTGCAAATGGAGTTTAAGAACATACTATATACCTGTAACCTGTGGAGGCTGTCACTTTATCTCTCCTGTTATGACCGTCTAAGTTATGAATATTCAAATGTAAGTACGTACTTCAGTTTATTTGTTTATTCTGAACAGCATTTTCTTCACTTGTTTATTTTTTAAGGTTTTGGTTTGTTGTTGAGTGTATCAAACCTGTATTTTTGAGGCCACTCAGAATGTCAGTAAAACACACCTGAGCAGAACAGGAGAATGAGATCACCTTAATTTAGCTTGTTTCCACAGTGTTTACAGGTAGGGTCTCACATCAGTGATTAGTGAGATGACGTGTGCTACCCAAATGTACCTGGTCTGAATTTATATGAACTTTGTGTCCAACAGGCAAGCTGAAATGCAGTCCACTGAACCAAACCCCCAGCTGCTGTCGCTGGGGAAGAAAGATGCTTCCCGGCTGCTGGAGGTGTACGTGAAGCGTAGCCTGAGCCTTAATGATGGATCGGCTGTGGCACAAAAGGCAGGGATCAAGTCCCGCAAGTGGGTGCCCAGTGCAGAGCGGGGTGTCAAGATTCGCAGGCATTCCAGTGATAGTTCTGCCCACCTGGGGTCTGAAGAGGTACAAGATGAGATCAGGGCCCTCGCACCTGCCTCGTCTCCCTCAGAATCATCATTTCCTCTTATGCTTGATGAAACCATGTTGGACAACCCTGTGCCAGATGACCATATGGAGCCAAAACCACCTGCCGTGCAGGAAAAGAAAACCAAGAAAGGCACCAAGAAAACCAAGAAGCCCTCCTTCTTGAAGAGTTTTCTAGGCCTTTTCTCCAAGAAGGAGGTTGAGGAGAAAACAGACAGAGAAGCCAGTCCAGAGAGGATGGGACCAGGCACACCACCAGAAACCCCTTCACCAACAGTTTCCTGCTTGCCTGTCCCAGGGTCTTTCTCAGGTGGGGACAAGGATGGCTCAGCTCATCCTGGCAAGCCTGTAAGAAGGAAGCTCTCCCTTAAAAAGTTCTCCTTCCGCAGTAGTTCCAATGAGACCAGGAGACCCACCACCCTCCAGTTGTCCAGCATGGTGTACAAATCAGAAGGTGAGTATAAGCTATGGCCTTAAGCTGTACAAGTCTACCTCATAGAGAAATGACCTCAAAACATAATAATGTTTATAAGCTGAGGTTTCCATGAACAACATTTGTGCTTCTTTACTGTTTAAGGAATTTTGTCTGTGGAACCTACGAGCATCTACTATGAAAAAGTGTCGGAGGAACTGGAGAGAATTGTAAAGGAAGTGAAGGAAAGCCCAACGTGTGAGAATCGCATGTTTTTCACACCTTCCATTGCAGCAGCCAAAATGGTGGCTGCTAAAGGTAAGATCTCTTTCTGTTTCCTTTTTTCCTTTGTAATCAACACCATTGACACCAAGTCATAGATCCATTATTCACCAACGTTGGAAACGTATATTGTGCTGGCATGAAAAACAAGGGCAAACAAATGCACCATTATCATTAGCACCATTATTGTGCAGAACTGCATCTATAATTAGAGTGAATTTTCAGTAAATGTCATGTAAATGTTTCAGCTGCTTACTCTCTGGCTTTCACAGTTATAACCTCAAAGGTGAAAAAAATTCCACAAGGGTACAAGTCATTCATATATTTTAGTGATAAAATGAGCTGAAATTACCCTCCGCCAGATTTAAAGGACTGTTGTCTGCAGAATGATTACCAATTAACCCAACATCCCAAGTTACTTTCAAACACAGACACATGGGATTTGTTTGCCCTTCATGAGGTGCTGTAAACTTATAGGGGAATAACTTTATTATGTTTCAGATAAGAAAACGATTGAAGAGATCATCAGTTTACTGAAGAAACAAGGTGACGACATTGACCTGAAGGTAGGCTTTGTTCACATACTATGGGAATGTATAAAGATCAACTGAGATGTACTGTCTGCAGGGCCGGTCTTATAATTGGGCTAACCTGGGCTGCCCAGGGGCCCCAGAGTTTATCAAAATGAATAAATAAATTTATAGTTACTATTTTTCATTTGTATTATTTTAATACTACTATTTTTTTCAAAATCATTCTCTGCATTGCTCATTTAAATATAAATAAAGTTATTTAATTACCCTGACGGGAAAAAGTGCTGGAGGCTTGTCCACTGAATGGCGTTTTCATTTGTATAGATATGTCTGTCATACTTAGTTCTATGTGTTGATTAAATTTAAGCTTCTGTCAGTGGGAGGGTTATGAAGTATGACATCACTCATCACTATAGTGGGCTGAAGTTTTCGCATGAGTGGTGGTAGTTGTAACAAATTTTGTTGGAGCAGGGACTACTTATAGTTATTTTATGTTTTAAATGTATTTTTATTTGAAGAAATGAGTAACTTGTTTGCTTGGTCTTGCACTCATCTGTGACTTTTCACTGTTTAATCTCCCATATGGAAATACAGCCTATTACAGAATGAAAATTATTGCCTGTAAGATAAAGAATTCCACACAAATGTATAATAGATACTTGTGTGTTGGCTTGTTGGCGCTATGATGCATCTTAAAGTAGCTAAGATCTCTAAAGCCTGCTCCCATATTCACTTTGTTTATCATGACAACTTTAGTACAACCATTGCTGGCTATTAACTCGTTCCCGCATTCTAAAGTATTACACATTTAGAAAGTATCTGTTTTTCTTGGCCCATGGTATTATTTATACACACACACACACACACACACACACACACACATTCACTTACTCACTATCTCTCTCGCCATACACTACTTTCATTTGTTTTTTCACACTGCATAATCTCTCCGCTGAGGGATCACTTGCTCATATTGTGTTGTGCTGCAGTTGTTGTTTACAATAGTTTTAAGCTTTGATGTTACATACTCATAGCCCAGGGAGCAGCTGTTCTTATCTTGTGGTTGCTATTCATGTATTGGAAATACATATAGATATACATACTGCTAATCTTGATATTACATGGCATTGGTTTCTGAGGTTGGAGCAGTTGTCCTTGTCATGTTATAGTGCAGGTAAGGGCCTGACAACAACAATGACTCAAGCTCAGAGCCCTCAAGTCTGCCCCTGCCTATCTGACATAAGAAAGTGAAAGACAAAGAAAAATTGTGCACAGTAAATAATTGCAAATCCTTTTCTCACACCTTCCAGTTAAAGTTCATTTTTTGTGTGTATAATCAAACTACCCATTTTGTGCCTGGAATTATATTCTGCTGGACAAAGAGTAAGGTACACATGGCCTTAAGTAGCACCCCGTTTCACCATAATGAAACCATAAGTAAAATTATACAATACAAAACTTGAAACTGTTTCTTTCCTCAATTGTTTTTCACAAATTAGAAAACTCAAGCTTTCACCAGTCGGTGAGACCCAATAGTTCTGGTGAAAAATTGTAAATAGATGAGATTATTAAAATTATTTTAGTGTGGAAAAAGTACAATGCTTAAGGAACGACACCACAAGTTAAGGGACTGTTATTTTGAATGTTTTTTGTGCACTTGGGTGGCATGGAGGCACAGCAGATTGTGCTGGTGCATCACATCTCTCATGCGACTTTGAGTCAGATTCAGTCCATGTGGAGCTTGCATGTTTATGAGAGTTGTTTCTTCTTGTGTTTCAGGTGAATTGATGACTTTTAGTGTGTGCGCGCGCGCGCGTGTGTGTGTGTGTGTGTGTGCGTGTGTGTGTGTCAGATTACTCAGCAGCAGGCTACTGCCTCTTAAAAAAGACAATTTTGCCTTTTTATACAGCTCGATGTTTTGTTACCTGGGAAACTCCCTCTGTCTATCATGGAAGAAAATGAAACAGGAACATTATCATTGTTGTTTATGGAAAATAAATGGTTTCAGTAAATAACATGCAGGTAGGATCTGACTTACAGCAGGGTTCCATTTAAGTAACCAGGTCGTAAGCTAGACTGGACCTAAATCGGATTTTACCACATGCATAATGTACAGTACTGTGCAAAAGTCTTAGGCACCTGTGGAAAAATGCTATAAAGTGAGGTTGGTTCCAAAAATAATGCCATTAATACATATTAATCAATAAACCTACTAAAAAGTGCAGTAGACAAAAAAACCTCAATCAAATCAATATTTGGTGGGACCACCCTTTGCCTTTAAAACAGCATCAGTTCTCTTACGCAAACCTGCATGCAGTTTAAAGTAGAGGTTGGTAGGTGCTTCCAAACATTTTGAGGAACTGGCCACAGTTCTTCTGCAGACTTTGACTGTCTCTGCATGTCCTCCCAGACTGACTTGATCATGTTGAGATAAGGGCTCTGTGGGGACCATACCATCTGTTGCAGGATTCCTTCTTTTTGCTCAAGATAGTTCTGTATGACTGAGATTGGATGTTTGAGGTCATTCTCAGGCTGCAGAATGAATTTGGGACCAATCAGAAACCTTCCTGATAACAGATAAGAATCTACCCGTACTTCTCAACCGACATTGAAGTTGCATGCCCAAGACTTTTGCACCGTACTGTATATCCAGCAGATGTCAATAAAAAGCAGAAGTGCAGGCTAAACTAAATACTATTTGTAAATATGTAGGTCATATATACACGTTGGCCGTAGCACGTTATTTTTATAACCCATGAAAAAACATTTCTACAGTGCTCTAACAGGAGTTTGAGGTGAAACCATTGTTTTGTTCGTTTTTTTTTTTTTTTTTTTTTTTAAACGATTTTCTTTTATTCTTGTGTTTCCGTAGATGCGTGAGAATGGTAGCGTGAGCTCCTTCTTCCGGAATCTGTCCTACACCTCCTTCCAGCAGCTGGCCGATCGCTACATGCAGGAGGAGATCCCCAGCCCACTTCCCCAGGAGGCTGGTGCACCAGAGCTCGTCCGCTTTGCCTTCACCCTAGACTTCACCGCCAAGGTGGCTGGCCTCTCCAATCAGACCCTCAGCCGTATCATGGGCTTCGGCAATCGCTACCTGCAGGACCGCTTCACGCAGATGAGCAGGGCCAACCTGGGGGTGAGGAGCTGCAGTGTGGTGTTGGACTGATATCAGTTGTATTCTATGGCTGCATAAAGAATCCGAGCAACTAAACAAAACATAACTGGAGTGGGCTCAGATACTCTGTATCTGAAATTTTGGATACTTAAAAGCCAGCCATTCCAGTATGTGTTTCACCTACAAACCAATGTGCGCTCACTTTCTTGGCATTTTGAATCCAGTAACATCATGCTGCTCAAAACTGTACAGTTTTTTAATCTAAGATTAGTGTCAAATGAAGGCAAGTCAACAGTGAAGTATGTGGGTATGTGGTGTACCATATGCAACACTTCCCTTTTTGACTTCCTCCATGCTTATATCTTCTCTTTGATTGTTTTATTTTATTTATTTATTTTTTGTGGGAGACTTCGTCATGTTACCATTGCCTAATGCAAAAGTCCCTGTCAGTCACTAGAGACAATAATGCTTTAAGCAAACATGGTACCATTTGATGTTAAACAAGTGGTGTTAATGCAGCACTGTAATGCTGTGTGACTTTTTGTGTCTGCAGGAGACATCAGCCAGTGCTGTGCAGAATTTCAACACCCCCGACTAATCAAGAGAAGTCTGAAGGCCACCAGGCTGCTTACAACAGTCTCTCCAGTCCTCCCATCTGCTTTAAGGTTTTAGTGAAAGTGTCATCAAGATCTGTTTGCACATGCATCGGAAATGCTAACATGGTTGAACATGTGAACCTAACTTTACCAAAACAACCCTGACCTCTTCTGAAGTGAAGGAGAACTATGCTTATCATATACAGGACATTTTTTCCAAAGTAGCTTTAACCAAGTTCTCCTTCATGTCGAAATGGTTGTAAGCAAAGATTGACCAATCACTTTTTCCCCAGAGCTTGAAATAATGGCAGGAGAAATGGCACTAGGTTTGCAGACAAATGTCTGTAGATACATCTGTCATTGAAAGGCAGTAGCTATAACCAGTGCTTGAAGTAGACAAGAATAAGTGTTGGTGCTAACCTTATTGGCTTCGTAGTGGTCAGTATCAGCATGGTGTTTAGTGCTGAATTTTAAATTTCCTTAGGGAAATAAAACAAGTAATACAAGAGACACCAATTTCAAATAGTAGGAAAGCAACATAAGCCAACCTGCAGCATAATTTACTGCACCCTGGGTAATGAAACAGCTGAGGGTGCTGTTTTGAATAATGGCCATGTGCTGCAGCAGTCTTATTGTTGGGTGAGAATCTGGTCAAGAAGGGACAGAAAAGGGCATCAGAGGATTATTGGATGTGTTGGTACACAGGAAATGGCCCCAGTTCTCCCAAGAGCAACACATTGGTACTGCTGAGTCCTGCCCACTTCAAGTACTGGCTATGAGGAAGTGTGCATTAAATGTGTGTGTAGCTTAAGGTGTATTTTTGAACCTGTTAAGCCTGTCTGATCCCTGTACGGGGAATAAGATGATGCCACATGCCGACATGCACCTAATGCACCTTTTCTAACTGCACATGAAATATTTAGGTTCAGTGCTGCAACAGCGTGTAAAGGGATGTTGTGCTCAGGGAATCCCACTCTACCTCACTGGTCCCAACTGTGAAGCTGACTGAAATAGCTGTTAGGCACAACAGAGAAAACCTCACTGTGACAGTGACATTTACTTAGCCACTTTAGGGTCCTACACATTCTGAAAAGGGGGTTAAGAACTGGTTTAGCAACTGGGTTTTTGTCAAGAACACTTTACATTTAAATACTAGAAGGACATGGTAGCAGCAGGATACAACCTGGAAAAAACATGCATGACTGAGCACAACTTAAAAGTGGGCAGGTTGTTTTGGTTGAGCCCACAGTAATGTGGATTGACACAGTGATTGTATGAGTAGCATTTTACACTTTCTGTAAAGCTGTTTTTTCTACAATGAACATTCAATTTTGAAGCTTAAATGTCTACTGTGAGCAAAAGGTCACAGGACCGGTAGCCTTCTGGGGTCAGAACTCAATGCACTACACTCTGGTCGAGATGTGAGTACTGGGTATCCTGAGGGCACATTGATCTGGAATTGTGTCCACTGATGTTGCCTATACCATCTTAAGTTTGTACTGTCTAAATGAGTTTTTAATATCTCTTGTATGTGAAATTTTAGTGTGTATGCTGGCATACACAGCCTGTGAAATTTTTTTAACTTGCAGACAAAGTCAATAAATTTTTATTAATCTGTGGTGTTCAGTCATTTTATTTTTTTTTTACAGTGAAAAGTTAGCATGTGAACGATACCAAAGAAACAAGTCAGTTCTTGTGAAATGCACGGGTTTCCTTTGGCTGCTCCAGTTTTTTCACACAATGAAAAGACTTGTTTCAGTTGAATTTTTTGATTAGGTAACCTCGAGTGTGTTTGAGTACCATGTATTCAACTCTCATCCCATGCAGGCAGTACTGTACCCAGTTTTGCACCCCTGCTTCTAAGCTAGGCTCTGAACTAGCATTACGCTGACTTGAACAAGTGGCCATGATAGTGAGTGAGAGCTGTACTTGAAATGACAGTAAAAATGGTAGCAAATGGCATCAGCAAGAAATACATGGGGTCTTAATCTTTTATTAACAGACGCCATAAGTTTTTAGGGGTTTAAATACATTAATGAAGCTCAGAAACAGCTACTAAGTGTATACGCATATGAACCCAGCAGTACCTCGGGTATTTACAATCATTTTGTGCTGTACTGTATGAGGGGGGTGAGGAAAACTGAAATGTACTAACTTTCAACTGGTATTCTACTCAGAAGTCTGGTTTCAAAAGGCACCATAAAGCTGTTATATTTTTTCAAACAGTTACAACTAGCTGCAACTAGAATTTTAAGAAGTGCACCCTGCTGCTTTTCCTGCACTCCACCGCAAATCCAGCCATCAGAAAGCCAGTGCTGGGAAAAATACTGTCAGATATGAAATACAGATATATGTGCCACCTGTTTACCTCTTCCAGCCACAGTAAATAAAAAGAGTAAATCCAGAAATTATCAGGAAATTATGACCATCTCAAAACACCTTCCTCCTTAACTGAACATGCACTTTTTACTCAACGTCATTATATACACCCAGTAATCCTCCACATATTATGACTAATAGTATTAAACTTATTGCTAATTATTGGTAGTATTATTAAAGACTAACTAGTATTACTAATTAATAATACTAGTATTATTATCAATACTTTAATAGGATGTGATACTTAAGGAAGCGTGTTGTTCCTCTCATTTTCCGTGCTGGGTCCCTCACTCCAGGACAGGAGACCCAGACCATGTGTTCACTTCCAGCTGTACTCTGAGCCTCAGCTCTGAAGCTGCCGACGCCATTTGGAGGTTGTCAGAGTGACTGGAGAAGTGCAGCCACAGGCTGGAGAGCAGCCCTGTCTCTTTGACATCTTCTGGTCGTTCATACATCGCCAAAACCTTCAGGCTGGGGTTCAAGAGAAGCGAAGGTGGGGACCTGAGGCCAGAAAACATTCAAAGGTGGGTAGAGAGTTACTACAGTCTATCTTGCAACCCTGTGTGAGTGTGTTTCTCAGACAGAGGAGGTTAGAACTGCTATGTTGTACCCTTACGACCCAGGTTTGAATCCCTCCTCCTTCAGCAAGGTACTTACCCTGAAGTGATACAGTAAAAATTACCCAGCTGTATAAATAGATAAATCACTCAAATATTGTAAGGTGTTTTGCAGAAATGTATCAGCTAAATAAATATAGTTTAGTTAAATTGATTGAGGTTCACCAGGATTCCAGGTTCTTTCTCAGGCTGCAGACTAAGATGTTTCCTATAAAGAAGGCAACTTGTTTTATGTCCTGCCAGAAGGTCACTTCTGAGAGCAGTCTCAGGAATTGGAGAAATCTGCAGGACACACACCAAAACACAGTGTACATACAGGTCCCGCACCAACAACATTTACTACTTTCTGTATTTGTTTGTCCAAAATAAACAAGATTTAATGTTCAGAACCTGTTTTACCAGTTTCAACGTTCCACAAGGGTCTTAAAAGACATAACTTTAGCACACGCTTCTCTCCTGAACTCATGCACCAGATTATCAGTTAGGATGTATCTCTTACCTGAACTTCTATAGTCAGCTACTGGAATAATATTTGTGCAGCTCTTCAGTAAATGGTAGTAGTATACTTGTGTCTAACCTATCTGAAACTCTGTCTGGTTGAAAATACATTAAATTGTACATTACTTTGGAGAAGAATAACTCAAAATGTAGTTGTATCACATTGCTACCTGAAAATATCATAGACAGGAGAATGAGGATGTGAGGATGTTGTAATGAATGCTGATGTTTTACCTGTAGCTGAGGACAAAGCTAATATAAATAGGCAACGTGCAGGGCAGGAGCAGGTAGGATATCAAATGCATGTAGAAGCCATCGTGGCCGATCATTCCCACATTTTTCAGGAGGTTGCACAGCAATGCTGGAAGAAAAGCAAAACAACACACTTATTCTCCGACTCAAGGTCTTTACACATTGCAAATAGCATCTTGATGAGCACAAAGTGAAAAATGTGTTCACAAAACATGAAAAAATGGGTATAAAGCTGTACAGTTTCATATCCCAGGACTTAAAATGATACATGAGGCACCTGGTTGTATGAAAAGGCAGAAGTATACCAGATAAGGCAACTTACAATGTTAGGTATGCATGCAAAATTACTTACAAATATTGTTTAAAGAAAGAACTCATAGAAATATTGGATTTTTACTGGAGCAAATCGGGACAAGCACTGTGCTCAGGGGTACTGTAGTAGGAGTGTGGTTCTAACCCTGGACCTTCAGACTGCATGGTACCTCATGCAATAGCCCATGAAAGAATGAATCTGCTTAGCTAGACAACAAGTTGTTGTGTGTACCAACTTTAAAGTGTCCAAATTCTCAGTCTTAGATGAAAAACAGTTGTCTGTTTATTTTCTTTTGTGTACTTATGGCAGTTTATTTGTTTTACAATTTCTTTTCAGCAAATTCAGTGATCTTCACCAAAATTAGTGTGTTTGTAATTCGCATGCCGTAATATTGTGCAGTGAAGACCTGGCAGTGTTTTCACTCCTCGCAGGGGCATTCTAAGGATGAAGGGGGTGCCAAGCTGTAAAGAAATTATTGTTCACCGGGGATTAATTTGGCGGTAACTAAAACAGGTGAAAACAAATACAAAACAAGATGTGCCCTGTATGTTAAATATTTTGGCTATGTGTCCAGTTCCAGCCTACCCTCCCCAGACTTCAGCTGATTCACTTGCCAATTCCTTCTCCTCCACTATTTTTGTCTCCTGTACTTCTCCACTTTAATACTTTTCACATAAATAGTGTGAATACTAGAAATTTACAGTGAAATACATGGGAAACTATGTTTAAATAGAATGTAAATGACTTAAGTCATCAAGGAAGGGGCCTGCAATAAAAACCATACAGTTATTACCTTCAGTGTATGAAGTTTTATATCCTTGGGCCAAATCCTTGATAAATTTCACCAGGACAATATTTCAGTCCTATACCTCAGGGGTTGGGTGGGTCATGGTGTAGGGGCCTATAAGACTGCATACCTCCATGTATCCACAGCAAGAGGCTGAAGGGTGGGACATAATTCACAGGGCCCAGGTTTCTCAGTGTTTCCCCTTCCTCTGTGGAAGGCCTTGGGTTCTTCCAGTCGTTATCCTCTTCTTCCTCTTCTGCCAGCTGGTCCCGAGAACCCATCTCTCTTCCAGAAAAGAGTTTCTTTGAGGCCTTCAGGTCACTGTTGTTCAGGGACTGGAACTCGATGAGTTCTGAAAGCAAATACAAAATCAGCTGACAAACAATTCAATTTAAAATTAGGATTTCTGAGCAGAAGTTGCAGGTTCTAGCATCAGTTAATTAAATGGAAAATTAGAATTAGCTGAAAATTCAAAGAAGCTCTGTGCAAAGATAAATCCAAACTTCAACGGTCAACTTTTATGAATAACTACCTCTTGTCTTGAGTATCTTGAGTACATAATACCCTCTTGTGTTCTGAATTTACCAAGACATGAATCAGATGTGGGAGATCAGTACTTGTGAGCAACAGCAGCTAAAAGGACATGACTCCCCTTTAATTTTGACTCTTTTAGTCTAATGTTTAGCAAAGGTACACTGAAGTTCCTGCTTGCTCTACCTTTGAAACTTTGTCAACTTTAAGCATTTGTACACTACATAGCCCCCTCAAAACATGTTACATCCTGATGAATGCACAACACCACCACTTTCGCTGCATTACTTCTCATTGTGTGGAAAATAGAAATCTTTTTGTTCACTGACTTTGGGATATTATTTTTCCACTGTTTAAATTGTTTTGTAAAATGAACACTACTTTGTAAGAAATGCTGACTTTAAATACCCCATTATTCTGCTGTGAAGAAAAACTCATGGATTCTTACCACTGTTTTCCAAGAAGAATAATGCATCCTGATATCCATTTTCATATACTTTACTGAGCACCTGAAAAAGAAAGATGTTCATCTAACAAAATATACTACAGGCTCTTCATTCACTGCTTTCACTGAGAATTGATGCACATCAGAAGTGTTTGAACACAACCACTTTTGTGCTAAATTTCAGTGCAGTTTGGCTGAAAACACAAACAGCTCTTTCACAGAGAGACACGGCTCAGTGGAAACCCACGAGATCAGGCCCTTTGTTATACCGTATAATCTTCATTCAGGGCCAGACCCCACCCTCTAAGAACAATAATTACAACAGTAAATAAAACATAAAATTACTGTTATTTCTAATGATTTATTCAACACATCTAAAAGCACTTACTGTTGTGCTAGAAAGGCTTGTGAACACTGTAGAGGTTTCAGAATTTCTGCATATATTTGACCTAAAACATGATCAGATTTTCACCAGTCATAAAAATAGCTAATGAAAACCCAGTAAGAGAAATAACATACAAAATGTTGCAGCTTTTTATTCATTTATTGATCAAGATGAGCCAACATGAAATGTTTTGTCAAAAAAGTATGTGAACCTCTCAGGTCAGTTAAGGGGGACAATTAGAGTTAGGAACGTCAATGACAACTGAGTTTGGATAGCCCCAAACTATATAAAAAACATAAACCTTAGTTTTCATGACTAAGATGAAGAGCTAATCACATTTTATGTCAAATTTATTCACAATTTCAGAAAATTACAATTCAGAAAGTGTACAGGAGCACTGGTCCTATTTTTATAGCTGGTTACTGTAATTATTTTGAATGATTTTTTTTCTCAAAGATATGACTCCAGGGCCCCTCCTGGCACCTTAGCTTCCTTCCAGTGACTTTATTCATCTAAATTCTATACTTTTTGCTAAAAGAAAATACTAAAACTCTCCACAGCCAATAGAAGTTCTTTGCCTGGCTGTGGTCTTGCGGCATTGTTCTGCTTTTACAGAGTGGTCTCTGCTCTCATGTAGAAGACATCAGTAAAATCATTATTCAACCCATGTGGCCAAAAACAGCCTGAGCCCATCTTGGAAACCAACAACCATACCTGGAGAAAGATGATTCAAGGGCCAATAAGCAGCAGGAATGAGCAGTCATCAGTAACAAAGACTGTTTAAAACAAACTACCAATGAACAGACAGTTGTTTGAATTTAGCATTTTGATTAGTCTCTTTTGGGAATTTATTTAAGTTTTAGTGGTTTGCCTTTTTGTTTGTATTCAATTTCTCTAATCCTTTTGGTGCCCTTTTCTTTTGTATTTCTACATTGCTGCAGACTTGTGATTAATAAAACCCATTAAGTCCATGAACTGCTGCTTCATGCCTGGTCTGTCCCTCCTTTCAACACACCCTGGTGTATCACACCCAGTTAATACAATTATTACACCAAATGGCATCACTGCAGACTATTACTGATTATCCATGGGTATAATTTACCTCAGAGGGGAACTCACTCTGCTTTATGGTTTGAATTTTAATGCATGAACCACCACTAGTGATATAACCATAACTCATTGGCACTGCATGGAGACAGAAGTTGCTTAAAGCAGCTTAAAAACACAGTCACACTTCTCCAAGAACCATACATCAACTTGTTATTTTGATATGACCTATGCCATTTACATTGTCTATTTCAAATAATCTGAACAATTAATTAGGGTAATTCTGAATCACAGACAAAACAGAAAATTCTATAATTTCAGAAATAACTGATCTCATTTCAGTTATTTAAATTATACAACAGCTTTTATAACATGAATATTCTTGCACAGCTTGTTAAGGCTTCAGTGAAGCACGAGCAGCAAAAGTACCTTAAAATTACTTTAGTTAAATTAAATGACTTTCTAAAATAGAAAAATAAAAGCAGTTTACTGCAAACTGTGTATGAAGTGTCTGGGAACAGTCAAGTGCCAATGAATATTTTGTAGTAATTGTCTTCCAGAAGTGTGTCCAAAAAACACTGAAATGGTCTTAACAGAACTGAAAGTCGGGGAACTTGGGATCATTTTCCACAGAGAGTAGATGTGTTCCTCTATGATATGATTCATCATGGTGTAATGTTGTGATATTTTGTATTGTCTCTGATCAGGCAGATTAGGCTTGCAAAAGGTTGCAAGAACTTTACCGAGGCTGCAGGGGGGAAGAGAGCCTTTGTTGCCCGTGTGCAGTTTGGCAGGGAGAGGTGGAAGACGAGACCACTCAACACTGCCCTGCAGCCCCCATTGTTCAGCTCCCGTGGACAGATGTCCACCTCTCCAGCAAATGGAGACACGGTCAGGACCCGACAGGATCCAGGGATGGACTGCATGCTAGTGAAGCCACCATCAACATAATACTGCGAACAAATAAAAAGACTGGGCTCAGGGCAGCATCATGTAGAGAGCTGGTGGTCACTTATTCTAGCCTGGTACCCACAGCAGCTCTTCATCCACACATTCTGAGACTTTGTGCGCTTTCTTTCACACTGGAGGTAAAAGGTCCAAAACATGACATTCTTATGTTATAACGGTAACCACTGTAAAATTCAAGTGCTCACATTTTTGTGGTAGCAATATAATCCAAAATTTATTAAGCATAAAGTACCATTGACAAAAATGCACTTTTATATATTGAGTTGTGCACTGCTTTAGATAATGAGTGTGTCTTAAAGAATAAAATAATAATGTTACTGAGGGGGCCTGAGCCAGACTCACACACTGTAAGTGGTTTACATCAGATAGGGGATGCAGTAGAATCACTGTAGATATCATAGGCTTAAGAAAGTGCAGATATTGCCCCCAGTATCCAGGCAAACTCAATGTATGTCCTATTTTTCTGAATTTCTTTACTATTGCTCATATTTTTGCAGGCTGTTACACCCCTGGTTAGTGTAGATTAATATAGTGTAGATTAGCATTGTATACTCACCACTCCCTTGTAACTAGGAGGTTGAAGGCCACAGTACAGAGGGAGGAAGCAGCTGCACAACAGCGCCTTCCAGAGCAGAGACAACACAGGGAACACAGCAACACATGAAGATCTCTTCTTCTCACCCATTCCCAGTAACTTGCCAAAGTTCTAGGCACCCTCACTCCTGGTGTTGGCCACAGCCATAGATGTGCACTACAGGGGTGGACAAATGGACACCTACCTGGACGACATCCTCCCTCGACTGGAATTCTGAAACCGTGACATTTGTGCCATCAGGAATGCGTGTCATGGAGACAAAGAGGCGCCCGGTGGCGAGAAGGTGCGCGTTCTTGGGCAGCATGCGCCGCAGGACCTGCTCGATCCATTTAAAGATGTCCATTGGTGGGACGAGCGGCGCCAGCGCATGGCCCTCTGTTAGCCGTGCAAACTGAAGGATTTCATCCCGCATGCCCTCTATCCAGACAGGGCACAACAATGTTCTTCACATACAGCTTTCTCAAAAACACCATTTTTATTACATTTTCTAAAATCATAGAGCCAGCAGGTGGTGTGGCAGTTAGACTTACTGCTCTCGGCTTAAACCCCACTCCTGCTGTTGTCACCTTGTTCGAGGTGCTTACCCTAAACTGACATGCTATGGTAAGAATACTCTGCTGTCTAGAATGGTAAATCACAATTGATTAACAGGCATTGAGAATCACCTTCAACAAATCAATCAGCTATAATAAATTAGTACAAATAAATAATAATAAAAACAATGTTAAAGTCCAGATCCTCCACAAATGCCATTATTAACTATTTAGCTGTTGCCTTTGTCTACAGCAGCTTAAAATATTTGTTCACTAAGATATTAATAATTATTCATTCAGTTCTACAGCAGGCATTTTTACTAAAGTAAATCAGGGTAAGTACCTTGGTTTGAAGAGCTGTACTGAGAGTGGGGTTCTAACCTAATAGTTTCACGTTGTAAGGTTTGCTACCCACTGTCCCACCAAAATGAGTTTGACAGGCAGAAGAACAGAATGTCTAACCGATGCTTCTCTCTAGATCAACTTGCCAAACTTTGTTTTTTTACACTGGTCTATCCATTTTTATAACTAGGTAATTTTTACTGGAGTAATTGAGGTTACATACCATTCTTAAGCGTATTACAGTAGGAGGTTGGACTGGGTGCCTCCATTGGAAAGCTACAGCTCCTTCCACCATGCTAGCAGGATTTACAGGGACCAATTGGAGGGCAAACCTCAGCAAATTCAGTTTTTGAATTTTGAGTTCTGTGTGGCATCATTTATAAACATCCAGTGTATAAATCAGTCCAGCCAGACTGCCTAAAGCTGAAACTAAACAGTTTTACAATGTCAAATAGCTATTTTTAAATGTGATTCTTTACAATAACATATTTCACCCCTCTCTTCTGAAACAATGAGGGCACCTCAATGTGAAATGGCCTGATCCTCTTGTGAGGGGGGTTGCCTGTCTACACATTATATTTCTAAACTGTGTGGTTAATAGATATTAAATTGTGACATATTAATGAATTCAATATTTTTACAAGTAAGTCATATGCAAGCAAAAGTCATGCTGCCATTTGTGGGTCATTCTCACCCAGACTGGATCCACATGCAACCGCAGCAGCCACCAGGGAGCCAGCAGACGCGCCCAAGATGTGTGGTGCCCCATGGAGCAAAGCTGGGGCAAAGTCCACAAAACACTGAGAGACTCCCAGCTGGTAGACAGCCAGGAACCCAGAGCCAGAGAAGGACAGCGAGAGTGGCTCTTTGCTGCACAGCATTCCTGTGCCCAACCTCATATTCATGGCACAAAGCTTCACCGCAACCTGCTGGTCGTCTTCAGGAAAAATTGTAAATCAGTAAAGCGATTGTGACCTAACCTGGAAATCCCACTGGTAAAATAAACACAGCATTCACAGGTCCCAGATATGAGCAAGATTACAATTTAAAGATCTCCAAAAATACTGAATATGCAGTCCTATATACAATACTGACAAAATTGAGTAATGTAAGAATGTCAGCTTTATAGCAATGTCTTACAGGTCTCTGACTGAGTGCTGCAGGAGATTTTCAGTACATGCCCACACCCTTGTTGTTCTATTGGTCAGACAGTTTTATACCCAGCCTGAATATAAGTTTGAAGTGTGGTCTTGCACCGTACAAAATCACACACACATGACCAGACAGCCATATCGGAGACCCTAATTTTTATTCACAAACAGACAACATAAGATCTGTCTTGCTACATTTCTCAGGCCCAATCAGATTTCAGTCTCTGGTCAAGGCTTTCCAAGCAGCAAAGGCTGCTGGTCATGAGAAACCAAGGTGATGAGCTGATTCTCAGCCATGTCTAAACAGAGCTGCAGTCTTGAGCCAATGTGTAGTTCCTTATAGCCCATGTGTGCAAAATGCCCCAAAAAGCAGATATGTTAAAACTGGACTCAAAAGATCGTCCCATACTCCCAGTGTGTGTCACTCCACCAGCTTGCTGGACCTCAAATATCTCTGCTGCTGCAAACAACCTGTCTTGTTAATCGTACTAGACTAAGTCAAGCAGGTTAAATGTGAAATTTATTCTAAGCTGTATGATGATGGAGAGGATGGATGTTTAAACTATTATTTAAATAAAATACAGAGCAGCATACTGTTAAGGGCAGAAATGCTACTGCTATCAGCTGTAGATCCAGCAACTTAAGAAAATTAGAAAAATGTACTTAAAAGCAAATGAACTGAAAATGATTTATGTATGGTGCCATGAGATTGGACAGTTTATGGTAGTTTTTTTTTTTAACCGCCTTTGAAAAACTGCAGCTTAGCTAGGCTTTGCTAACAGCAATCACATGTCTTTCACAGGCAGTCATACATTTTATTTTTTTTTCATTTTTTAAAAATTCCAGCAATTGATATAACACTGGCAGTTGCTTATGCAGGTCCTTGTGATGTGTGACCATTAAAACACTTTCTGTTCCTTGTTTTGCAACAGAAAGACAGGCAGACAGACAGCAAAAAAATAAGCAGTCAGTTTTTTTAAGAAATAAAATGATTACAATTATTTGCATTCAGGACCTATACCAGGTAATGTCATGAATACCAACAAAAAAAATAATACTTTACTAAGAAAAACATGGTAACAATTATACAATATTGTATGAACTCTGGCAAAAGTGAAGGCTCAAACCAACTATTAGAACACACTATTTACCCACTGCTGGAATTCAGGCAAGGGTTAAATCTTGTCTTCAAGGAAATCAAAACAATTCCAGATTGCAAAGAAATAGAAAATGCCCTGTTTTACTCCTCAAGCTCAAGGTATTCACTGTTTGGTGGTTTTTTGCTTAGCATCTGCTGTTTTATGGTTAGTTTGCGTAAAAATCCCACTTCACCTCGTGATTCCAGGTCTAATTAAAATGAATTCAAAAACCAGTGAGACTCTCAGCCTTGAGGACCAAATTGTTGAAAATGTGAGAGTGCAGAGTGGCTGGAGCACCGCCTTGCAATGAGCCTGTCTGTGGTTTGAATTCCTACAAGCCACATTGTACCCTTGAGCTGGGTACTTACCCTATTTACTACGGTAAGAACTTCCCTTCCAGTAAAAATAGAAAAATCATTGCATGGCACCTGCTGCTACACTATTCTAATACTGTAAGTCATGTTGGACAAAGGCACCACCTAAAATGTATACATAAAACATCAACATAAATTGCACATTGATAGAAATTAAATGGTATTTAAATGTCTTCCTTTTGCCACTAGAAGGGGACAGTATCACCACAAACTGACAGGCTGGTGTGTAACCACTCAAGATGATTCACTGATCATTAATTGACCTGGTGACTCAGATTTTGGGACCAGGTCTCTAAAGATCTATATTATATTAACGCGTGGGCCATATCCAAGATTGTTTTCTAGTTTTTGCACCCCCCCACCAGACTTCACATTTTTTTGCTTTATAATTGTATTACAGCATAGAGTCAGAAAATTGCCAGGCTGAATATTCAGCCAAATTTTTGCCACTAATAACGTGGAAAAAATCCAAATCAAAATAAATATAAAATAATAATTGAATGCACAAATATTTCCCTCCCCCCAGAGTTAATACTTTGCAGGACCAGGAATTACAGAGTGTCTTTGGATAGTCTTTTTCACCATTGACCATCTTGATGATGGAATTTTTGCTCTAGCTCCATCACTGTTTGTGAACAGTACATTTTAAGTGATTCCACAGATGCCCTGTTGAACTGAGCTCAGGGTTTTCACTGGGCCCCTCCAGGACACTGACCTTTTTAATTTTAAGCCACTTCAATGATGGCTTTGCTGTATGTTTCTAGTCACTGTTCTGTTAGAAGATGAACTGTCTTCCATGTCCCAGTGCTCTGACAGACTGCAGCATAGTTTGCTCAGGGATTTTTCTGCACTTAGATCCATGCACTTTCCTTCTTTCTTCAAGTTTTCCAGTCCCTACTAAAGAGATGCATCCCCACAGCATAATGCTACCACCCACCATGCTTCACTGTGGGGATGGGGTTCTTGGTGAAATTTGCTCTGATAAGCTTTGTGTTAAACACAAGGCTCAGCATTGAGGTCCAAAAGTTCAGTTTTCTTCTCATCAGACCATACAATCTTCTTCTAAATTGTTAAATCTCTTACTTGTTTGGAAAAACTCCAGCTGAGATTTTTTTTCATCTCTTTTCATACAAGCCAGATTTTTGAAGTGTGCTTGTTGTTCTCTCACACACTGTTTCTCCCATCTCTGTGCATAGAATTTGGTGAAATTGCTGATCGTTACTTTGGACAGATGTCCGTCGTGGAGGATGTCATGAAGCCTTGTGACAAACAGATGAAAGAAACCATATTTACAACACATTAATGTAGTAAATGGGTCAAGTTGGAGGATTAAGGTGAGTGTCGCCATGAGGGTTACACATTGCATATCTAACTTGCTTTGACTAACCATACAGCTTCCCTGGAAGAGTAACAGATAAAGAATGAAATTTGTCTATTTTCTGTACTATTTCTAATGACCAGTTATGACAGCGTATGGCATGGTACATAAATTCATATAAATGTCATACACACTAAAAGCAGTTTAGAGCCATCAACTGTGCATGAAATACCATGTAACTGGATTGTGGAAGGAACCTGAAGGGCAAAAAACAAACAATTTTTATGTTCTAAGCTGGAACAATCACTGGCTTTCGACCTAGTAAGAAGGGCACTTTGGATGAGAGGAATTTTTATAACTGCACTGAGACTGAAAAAGTTTAACAAAACCATTTAGTAAACAATAATAGCAAATGCAGGAGACTGGTTATTAACATTTATAGTTAACTGTATTTATTGAAATGGTGCCTTTTTATGTTAGACAAGCCTCTTTGCACACTTTTAACCATTTATACAACAGAGTTATCCTAACCAAAGCAAACTATTGAATGTTTTCTACTTTGATAACAGCCCACAATTATGTGTTCATTTCACATTTGAGACATTAAATGGGAACTTTTTATCTGCATTTGGAAAAAGGTTTTGCTTTTTGTTGGCTTGACAACTTGGACATAAGAATAAATTAGGCTAAATTATATTCAGTGTTATTTTATATTAATCAGGTACACTGATAGTATTTAACTTAAAACTCCAGGCCACGGCATTCCTATGAAAGCAGATACACGTCACAACATTTCTACTAATGTCCTCAGGGTGGCATTACTGAGCATTTCATGTGTTAGAAGCCTTAAAAGCAACTGCAAAAGACAGGTAAAATGTCCTACTATGTATAATCCTGGAGTTTGGGTTTTCAAGTTCCATGGAAATACATGCATCCTTGTAAATTTAATCCCCATGTGTGCCAAGAGTGACAGATACTGTGACCCAACACCCTAGTGGACCATCATACTGGACCAGTATATAAATAGGATCATGGAGACAGGCAGTGAGGGACAGCAAGCCCAAGTGAGCAGTGGCTGTGGAAACCACAGAGCCAGAGCTAGTCAGACACAGCTGTAGGATTCATATTGTCACTATCTTACATTAAACAAAACAACAATAGAATCAACTATTAGCATGAGTCAGAATATTCATATGTGGCATAAAGTTGTAGGAACCCAGTTATTATGTTTGGAATGCTTATTTATTGATTTATTTACTGTACATTTGGTGTGTTGTGACAGAACTTACAGAGAGAAAACTGGAGGAAATCTGTGAGCACAGTACAGTCCTTATGCTTGTGTGTGAATATATATAATTACCAGTGGGCTAAATGAGGGCACTTTTCAAGATTTTGCTGGTATATTTTTAACGTTCACTGACTTTTATACTGTAGGATTTTTATATCCTGACTTTAGCACGGTCTAGAGAATTATTACAATTGACTTCTGCTTGCCAGTTTTCGCAGAAGCAGCAAGCTCTTCCCACACTCTGCTGAAGAGGAAGGTGTTCCTGAAATAAAAAACATTGATAGAATTTTTTTTTTTCTGTTTCATTTCCGCTTTGGCTGAATGGGACACCTGGAGTTTTTTGCATGTGCAATTTGCAGAGATAAGTTGCATAGGTGTTGCGTGCCACTCTGTGTGCGCGGTTGCTCAGACCTATGGGAGCACACCTGCACTCAGGTGGCAGGGCAGTGTGGCAGGGTGGCACACAAGGTGTATGAATTCTGGATATGAACAACTGAGCGGTATTCCCCGCCAACTAACTTTACACAGCTGCCTATTGTACTGCGGCCTGCCGAGGGAAACCAAAAGAAGGAACTGCGATTGAATACTGTAAAGAAGCACAACTTCACAGAATACATGCTGTAAAATGAACAGTGAAGAACATGCTTTTATTGCAAAGTTAATTCAAGTGTGGCCACATGAATGATGAGGAAAAAATCATGGAAACACATCAAATTTAACTGTATGTATTCCATTTTTGTTTAGATATTGGAAGAAAAGAAACTTTAGTTTACAAAAATATTTGAATATTTACAGAGGACAAGGAAATCATTTCAACCATTTACACCCTGTTATATTTGAATTGTTTAGCCAGATCTGATTATGGTGTTTTTCAGTTATTGATCAACTGGGTGAATATTTGCCTAATTTGATAACAGAACAGCAGTATTTATACTGGACCTGGAAATGACACACAACCACTGTGCTACTTAGCAGTCATGTCCTCCTTTTGAGTCATGAAACAGATACATGAGAAACCAGTGAACAGCGTACTTACTATTTATTGTTGCCCTGTCAGACCTGGCTTTAAACTGATAAAAAGAAACCATATTACATAAACCTTAAATCATAAGCAATATGCAGCTTATGCTTCACCTTTTAGCACAAAGCGCCTCTGAAAGCACCTCATTTGTGCGAAATGACCAGCTCTTAGTAAATGAATGGAAACTGCAGAATGTGTTAAACATTTTAACAGTTCAGGATGACACTCACTTGCTCAACAGCATTAATCACACCTTTAGGAAGCACATAATAACATACTGCAGCATCGCTCACCTCTTGTTTCTATGGCCACATTATAAGCATATTGAAATATATACTGCTGTTTCCCAGTAAGCTTCAAAAATGAAACAAAAACAAGTTCAAATTCATATTAGCAGTATCTTACACATATATTTACTTCCAATTACTTGCAGATAATGAATGTCTCTTCAGTTAAAATGGCAATTTTACTTTTTTAGTATACTAAAGACCAATACGCTTTGTCTCATATTAACAAGAGGTGAGAGACCCTAATTTAGTGTCATCCATGTGTTGAGAAACAGCCACATGAAAATATCAGGCTGCGTTTACGCAGAAGCAGTGTTTCGCAGCTGCGGTGTGTTCAGCCTGGTCTCAGAGGGACAGCAGCAACAAGAGCATCACTATCACTGTAAACAGACTGACTCCAGTGAACAGACTGCAGAACCTACACACACACCAAACAACCTGCACATACTGCACAAACTGAATACACTGCAGGCTGCCAGGGCCAGGTTTCCGAATCACTGCGTCATTCTCTGGTTCGGTCATCTGACACCCATCTGGGTCATTTGCGGCAAACAGTGACCCAGGTCCCTGCAGGACATTACCATATATTTACATTAGAAGATCACAAGTAATTGTAGCCACAGTTACAGTAATCACACAGCATGGAGCTGCTGGATTTCACCTGCAGCAAACATTTTTAACCCTCTTCACTGGCACTAGAAGACAACAAGTTCTAACATGATTTAAAGCTACTCTATAACTGACTGTCATCACAGTTTCACTCTTCACCATTCTTCATTATACTTTTCATTAAAAAGTACATTTTATTTGTTCACAGTCTGTACCACATGTACCATTCTTTGTCTGCTTTCATAGATTTGGCCCGAATACTGGAACTACACACCATTGTCTTGGCCTTTAAAATACCAAATTAATTTAATAACAAAACACAGTTTATAGAGCTTTCACAAAAAAAAAAATCGTGAGAAAAAGGTTATTTTTGTTTTGAAAAATAGCTATCAAAATAGCATTTCAACTTAGAACAACATTTTACCAACTTGAATGTACGAATACAGTTTGTCAGTAATCATCAGGAGCAGAACAACTTGTCAGGTACTATCAGTAGCACTGAAAGGACTTATTCAAATTCTGGTGTTTACATTGTTACATCTATAATGTTCATTATTAAATAGTCAATTTGACTATGAAATTACCAGAAGCATGTATATTATGCCCTTTGACTCTTTTAGCCATTATTTTTATTACAGTTAATCTATATCCCAACAGAGGCTCATGTATGTGAAAGTGGTATAAAGAAGTGTATTTTTGAATGTTTTAGAAGCAGAGGTGCTAAGGACCCGAGGTGCTTAGGATACTGGGGATTGACCAGACCCAATAGAAACATTTTTTGTTGACATATTGAAAATCAGTGTCTTAACCTATAGCTAGTTTATAGTTTCAGAATGTTTGCTGCATTTGAACTACTGATGCTGAACCCCACACACAGTAAAAAAACAAAAGAAAAAAACAGGCTTTTGTGTTTTCAGTGGAAGGTCAGAGGGGAGAGGATGGTGAAGCAGGGGAAGGAGGGATGGAATCAGGCTCAGGGGACACCTCCAGGCCCTCCTCCCTGAAGTCAGGTGATGATGGATGATCTGGGGACTCTGCCTGCTCCAGTCGGTCAGCCCTGTTCTGCAGGATCTCCTCAGGAGTCTTCAAGAACCTACCACAGCAACAGAGCACGCAAAAATGCATGTCTCAAACAAACAATAATATACTAATGAAATGTACATTATATAAGTATAAAATATACAATCATGAAATGGTTTCATAAAAACATACGTGCATGCTTAAAAGATGTAGCTGCTGAAAATGGAGCTTTATATTTATATTCAACTGGTTGCAGTTTCTTATGGGGCATTGTCAGTAAGTACCTACACTCCTGGGATACAAAACTAAAGATGATACAATTTATAAAGACGGTGAATGAAGAACTTGTTCTCAATTATTTCAAGAAGTGTGGAGTGCCACACAAAAGCAGCAGTAGGTATAGATGTTTAAGATTTGTACTAGTTTGAGTCTCTTTAGGGTAAGATTTGTGATATCTTTAAGATAGAGTCTTAAACTTAGTCTAACTACTCACCGGAAGAGCAGTTTCTGCCCAGGCTCTTTCTTGATAATGTTCAGCTTGTAGTAGTGTCTCAGTGCCCGGGACATCTTCTCATAGGTCATGTTGGCTCTGTTCTGTAAAGGAAAGCAATCTGCATGGTCCGAATCCTAGATCCTTAAAAAGTAAATTGAAAAACCGCAACCATCAGCTGAGCCTGTGGTCATTCACCCCTTTGCCCACCTTGTGATTCCCCCACAGTCGGGCCAGACCATTGGGGTCCACCACCCTGAACACCTTGGACTCGTGATCTTCCCAGCGGATGAAGGATTCATAGCGCCGGTCAGAGAGTAGCTGGTACACATAGTCCCACAGCAACCGGCAGTCTGCAGAATGATGGGAAACATGTCTCAATATGCAAGAAGGTAGACTGCAGTAAAGTCTACCCAAATAAATGGCAGCCTTCATTTTATGCACTTCCAGACTTTTCTCAACTTGATACTGGTGTTAGCAAGTTTTGGTGATTCAAACAAGGAGTGTAAGAAGAGATGTACTGTTACAGTGAAAACGAAGGCAAAGAAAGCAACCTGAAAGTGGCAAGAAGATGACAAACGTCGGAAATCGTAATGGGATGAAGTGCCTAAAAACTGGGACTGAAGTTTGTGAAGATAAGTAACTTTAAATTATATTGACTGTAAATAGCAGTGGGTTAAAGTGTGCACAAACATGACATTTAAGTTTTTATACTTCATACGTGTTAACATATCACTTTGAAAAGCCGTGCATGCTTTATGGTTAACCCCAATACAAAAACACACATCTACCTCTGTACTAAGACAACACAAGAAGCACAAGTCGTGTCGTATTTAAAAGCAAGTGCTGCTATTCCAATACACATAGTCATCAGGGAGTACTAGCACCAATATAGAAAACCATGAACTTTGGGCATTCAGATTCAGGTTAATGCACGGCCCAAAATACAACAGTTCTGTGATAATTTTTGAGAAGAAATCATTGCTACTCATCAGTCTGGAAAGGGTTATGACATTTCCAAACAAAATAGAGTCCATCATTTTACAATGAGAAAGATAATTTAAAAATGGTGTACATTCAATGGAATTCAGTCGTCCAAGCAAATTAACCAACATCAGACTGTCTGATGGTCAGAGCAAAAAAAATCCAAAGTCACATCCAAGTATCTACAAGCTTCTGTCAACCTGGTAACCAGTAGAGCTAAGTAATTTACCATTAAGACAAGACTGAAAAAGCATAGTTTCCATAGAAGAGGAACCAGAACAAAAACAGGTTCTGCAGAAAAAGCAAGTTGGAGCACTTTTCAGTTTGCAAAATTGCACCCCAATAAACCAAAATTGTTCTGGAACACTGTCCTTTGGACAGAAAAGACAAAAGTGGAATTATGTGGCTAAAAACCAAATACCTAATTTTGCCACAACAGCTCAAAGTGTGGTAGTAAAGTGCTGATGACTTTTGGCTGTTTTGCAGCCATAGGACCTGAGTGGCCTAAAGTTACTGATTGTGCCATGAATTTTTCTCTATACTGGCATATTCTACAGGAAGATGTTAGACCATCTGTCTAACAGCTGAAGCTTGGCTGAAGTGGGTTATGCAACAAGACAAAGGTCATGTGCACAACAGGAAATATATGACTAAATGGCAGAAAAGGAAAGGATCAGGGTTTTAGAATGACCAAATCAAAGTTCAAACCAAAACTCCATTGAGATGTTGTGGCTGGACTCTGTGGGACAAAGACCCTCAAATATCAATGAGCTGAAGCAGTTTTATAAGCAAATCGAATTCCTCCAGTGTGACTTAAGAGCCTAACAAACTCGTGTGGAAAACAACTGTTAAAGGGTTCTAAGAACCTTCTAAATAACAGGGTATACTTATTTTTTCACACTTCTGCATCTTAAACAAGTAATGACAAAATAAATTCTATTGTAGGAACTTTGTCATATGAAGTGCACTCTTAATAAAAAAAACACTTCCACTGCACAAATGGATGAAACGTTGTCAGTGAGTTGTCAACTAAATAAATAAATATAAATATGAGCATAAATACAAATGTAAGGACTTTTTGAGGACTAGGTAAGGCTTAGTTATGTCCTAATATATAATAATTGTTCCCATCACTGTCTAAACCAGTACAAATGGTAGATATGTTGCCCAACACTGATAACACTGTAAATGCAGCCATTCTTTGGTGTTTTGTCAACACAGAAGGGTGATGAGCAGTGCCTATCCAACAGTAAATGCCCCAAGGGCTCCCTACTACCTGCAATCTTGCCATTAGCCTCGCCAGGCTGGGAAGTGGCCTTCTCCATCCTGTTGGACAGGTTCAACGGCTCCTCCCTGGAGCAGGAGGGTGGCAGTGGCTCCGGGGCAGCGTGACTCACAGCAAGCCGCATGAACATGCTGGGGGTCGAGTAGAGCTGCTTCTCGAGCACTGGCTGCGGGAGGGCGCGGGGGTATGCTTCTGCAGATGTCAAAAAAGGCCAAACTATTAGTGCCAATCAAAGTGTCGTGCAAAAGAAATCATTTAATTGTCACCAAACCTAGACATTCACCATACTGAATTTGCATATTTATTCGAAAGGGTTTCAAATTTCAGCTACTGTGCTAAGCAAGGAGCAGAAAACAGGCATGGAGTGGGGCAGACTGAAGAAAAGCTGGGAGGGACCAAACAGCTGTGAGTCAGATACTGACCGGGGGACATGCGCTGCAAAGGATGGACGTAGTGAGGTGACGGGTGCTCCCTGAGGTCCTGGTAGGGATTTGTGCGAAATATAGTCACAGGTGAACTGGCCATTTGAGTGTTTCCTGGGTGCACAGGAAGAGTGGCACACGAGGCGTTGCTGTTGGCGTTGCCTGGGCACCACAGACACAGAATAAATGTTTGCCTCACAATTCTGAACAGTATTTTCAAGACCACTTTTTCTATAAGTTAGATCAGTGTGTAGCTGGGTTGTGTTCTGAATGGCACCTGCACATTACCACTTGCACACATGGAGAACAGCAGGGAGATCACCTACAAATGGCCACACCCCTCAAGTCTCACTGTCTGGCCTAGTAAAGCAGGCATATGGTAAACCAGCACACATGAGGACAAGCCTAAACCTGTGTGTGCGCAGGGGGGTAAATATTTGTATTTGGTTTGACTTGTTTCTGATCATGACAGTCAAAGTCGTTATTTTATAACCAACAAAGATTAAACACATGACTTGCCTTTAAATATTGTTGCTCTGTCTGCCTAAATTTGGGGTTCAGCACTACCAAAAGTGCCATTTTGAATATCTATCCAGTCACTGTTTTTCAGCTCAGCAAAAGATGCCTGGACAGCTTTCTCATACAATAAAGTAAAAAGAACCAAAGAAGTGGCACATAAATTAAATTAACAAACAGTGGTGTTTTAAGACCATTCCTGTCCACTTCTTTTTGTTTCTGAAGCTTTTACTGCCAAAGTACTGCTAAAAAAAACACTTGCACTTTCCACAAAGCAATTTCCAGTGTTGAGCTGTTAGCAATGATATAACACAGAAGAAGCAGGATTCAAATATGTGACCTCTGTTTCTAAATGAGAGCAATTTTAACCACTGTACAACCAGCTGCCCACTTTGCATACTGACTTAAAAGCAAACTAAAACTGACATAGTGAGTACCCTGGAAAAGTGATATTATAAAGTGAATGAACCCAAAGTAGCCAGTAATGTTCCAGTTTTGGCAGTGGAGCAATGGAGGCTGCTTTCTGTGTGGCAGGCAAACAAAGATCTGGCTGCCCCTCCCTGCCTTCGGCCCTGGCAGCTGCCACACCAGGAAGCACCCAGCGCTCCAAAACAGCCGTATGCCTGGAAATCATCTTAACTTCCTATTCCCATTGTTTGAAGGCACAGCCTCTACTAGTGCCCCAAATGCTGGCAAAACACCCAGCATAAATTCACCTGTGCTTCCTTCGTAGCCCTTTTCCTTTGTCTTTTACTTCAGCTTTAAATGATTCATGCTTTTATTATCAGCTGGAAAACACTGACATGCATGACATAAAATGTATAAAAAAGATCAGGCTGGTTTTTTTTTAATACAATTCCGTAAATATTTCATTAAATCTTTACAGATGTCCATTTTTTACCACAAATGCATTGTGCATGGCCTGTATTTAATGATGCTTTTAAATGCCTCTCTGCAAAACAACTGTATTTATTCATACACTTTTCCCCACACATGTAATTATTGCAGTATTAACAAGCATTCAACTAATACTTGGGCTATTTACATTATTAGATTCACTGCGCTAAAGAACCTTGTTTATACAGCAGAGGAATGAACACACACACACACATGCATGCACACATGCATGCACACACACACACACACGCATGCACACGCATGCACACGCACATGCACACATGCACTCCTTTCACCTGAAACACATCTATGAGAGGGGACCCACACAAATTCCACACAGACGAAGCAGAGATCAAACCAGCGCTCAACTGCACAGCCCAGCTACTTCTATCCCATCTATGTACAAGTGATCTTCCTGGTGTTAGGATCAGAAATGTAAACACTTTACAGTTGTTTAATGAGATCATACAGCCAAGGCAGAAATGATTCACGAAAAGTTTACATATTTACAAAATGAAGGCTGGCAGTTTTGGTCCGTTCTGTAACATTCCAGAGAGACTGACTAATATAAAGTCAGAATTTCTTATAAGCGGCTTTCATTTTTTCGTCCACTCTTTCAAGAATCACAACTATTTACTGAAAATGGTTTAAAATTGTGGGTTCTGACCAAGCAACAAGGGACTGTTTGTAAAGCTACTAACTTTCAGTTGTGGGACGGTGGCAGAAAACAGGCTTTCCTTGGCATTAATGTGAGAAGAAGAAGTGAGGAAAGCATCCACTTACCGGCCTCTCCGTTGGCCTCTCGCCGTTGAGCCTGTAGGATGCTGTGTCGCGGGAACATCTTTGGTGGGGAACTGCATGCCACAGTCCGCCGCTGCTGCTTCACCTGCTGCAGGAGTTCATAGAGGACATCACCTGGGGAAAAAGGAGAAAAGAGCAAGTTGTGCACAGTGTAGAGAAAAGGTGCCTCACGTTGCATTTCCTGATAGTTGTTCTAATGTGGAATTTAGACACAGGAGAATGTGACTTCTGTGAGATGACCCAGAAGATCAAAGGTGGGCTGAGTCACATACTGGTTAATATTCAGAAATGTACAAGTTCATCTACAGCATGACAGTATGATTTGCAGTGTGGTAGCTTACATAAAGAAACAAATCCTAAAATAAACTCAATGCTAAGGGTTTCTGAGACCCCACACAGACCTACCTGAGCTGGGGCAGCGCAGCCGGAAGTCCTCTTTGGTGAGGAGACATAGTGCTTTTCCATTCATCTCAAACTTAGCCTGGTCTGTCCGCCGCAGGGAGTACTCCTTCTGGGCCCAGCGCAGCCAGTGATTGACATCATCCTTCCCCCAGAGTGAGGGATTAATCCCTGAAGGAAAGAGGAACAGCATCAATTACACTTTGATGCATTGCTGGACACCTAACTTCTTTTTACTGAGAAAGAAAAAAGCATTCAATTTTTTTTCTGACAGGTTTCTCCAAAGCAACATATAGCAATGAACAATTTACAAGTTTATTTTTTTACTGGAAGAATTTTTAGAATAGGTATCTTGCTCATGGATAGTGCAGCAGAAAGTAGGATTCAAACCCTTTGGGGCACCTTTAGAAACAATGCAATCGGCTCTAATCCTAAGACACTGTTTGAATGTCAGCTTCACCCACCATAATACCCCCAAAATAAAATATTATCACAGCATTGACAATAAAAGCCATGCTGATCATAAAAGCCTGGTCCAAGTGTCTGCAGATGGTAGTCAGTGTAACTAAACATGATAATCCACACTGTTCTTCAGGGACATTAAAAATACAATATTCAAAGCTTCAAGCTTCAAGATCACACTCCAGGAGGGCCAGGAAGTGTGGCAAGGACTGGGGTCCAACACGTTTTGGATGGAGCTGCAATCCCTGCATTACATTATACTGGCTAAAAAAACATGGCATTCAAAATCATTTTTGCTATTAATCATTGAACTGCATAAGAAAAGCAACTACCATTTTTGAGACATTTCTATATGTTAGCTGTGAAAGTCAACAAAGGGAAATGATGCATTGTGAAAAGGTGGGCTGAAACCAGTAGATGAGCAGGACTAAAAAGGGAATCTGCTTTTAAATGTTAACAAACTAGTCTCAGAAGAAATACAAGTTATTAATACGTAAAGCACAGATGGTAAGCAGTATAATCGTTAAGGAGTTTTTGAAACCAGCTGGTTCAAGCTGATCTTCTTGAGCTCTTCATCATTTCAGCTCTCTCTCATCATTTGAAACAGGATTTGAATCTGAGGATTATCATTGAATTTGTGTGATTTCTTCTGTCAGGACAATTTTGACACTGCTACATGTCTCTTCTTCAGTCTCTATTAATTGGTGTTCCACATGGCTCAGGACTGGGCCCCATACTAGTCTCCAAATACTTTGCTTCCCAGGGCCTGGCATTCATTCTCATGATTTCTCCTATCGCTGCCATGCATGCAATGCACAGGTCTTCTTCTCCTTTCTTTTAACCCACAGGGATGCATCTTTTTATACTGCAGTATGACTTATGACATCTCTATCTGAACAAACTATTCCTTTGTAAATGATGGCTTTTCTAAAACTAAAATCCTCTATTTTCCTGCTGGTTCATCAACCTCATCCATAAGCTCTATACCAAATTGAATGACATGCTCACTTCAACTGTATTTCGAGCAAGCAGCTTAGAAGTAGCAGTTGACTGAAATCTGTTCTCCTCCCAGCACACTGATCCTAATCCTAACTGATAACCTGATCCTAAAAAACAGCATCTCTAAAATGTTTGTAGAACCCAACTGTATCTCATGCAACACTCTACCCAGTTCAAGGACCAGGCTATGATGATGTCTCACCAGCAAATCTACAAATGCCTTGTGTCTGGTCTTTTGTTCCATGCCTCCATGCCATAAAACCTCTACAAATGATGCAGAATAAGGAAGCAATATTTATTCTTTTTTAGAAATGCCAAAGCATTCCATTTTGTCCCTACTCTGCATCTTCCGCCACCTTTCCTTTTGGTAGCTGCCCATATTAAGTTCAGTACTCTGGTTGAAACCTACAAGATGGTCAGATTAGCACTTCAGTACTTACAGACCTTGACTTCTGAGACCATAGTGATACCACAGAAACAAGATGAACTGACTGATTTATAATTGTGTTTATATGAAAATCTGTTGTCAAATGCATTTTTTAAATGAAAAAAAGCTGCTAAATGTATAAATTTAAATATAAATGTTGACCCCTTGAGCAAGATATTTGCAGTGAGCTGTTTCAGTAAATTGGGTAGTTGTATAAATGTGCAAGTTGCTTTGGATGAAAGTTTCCACTAAGCCACGAATTAATAATAACAAATCCAGGCTTGTCCCCTGGATCTTTTCCCCAGCACAAAATACCTGCTCCTCCCCTGTTTAAACCACACAAGTTAGGCTGAAGAAACCAAGTAGATGCCATATATTGTTAGGGTGCAGAAGAGACCCATGCAGGGAGGGTGTGAGGCTGAGAGAATACGCACGCAGCCGGCCAGGAAGTTTGCACAGCTCGTCCTGCACGCCCAGGTAGACCGAGGCCACGTGGCTAGGGGGGACCATCACAATCGGGGGGCAGGTGGACAGGCTCCCTGGCTCCCCCGGCTCCCGCTAAGGTCAAACACAGAGAAAGACCTTACACTCAAGGTTGGTGTTGGGAAGTGTGTGTGTGTGTGTGTGTGTGTGTGTGTGTGTGTGTGCGTGCGTGTGTTGGGTGGTAGGATGAAAGAAATGTTTTAAAAAAAAGTTACAAGTTTACATTTGCATTATCAAAAAACGTCGTAATTTTACAGATAGAAGTGATATTAAGTATCCTGTTAAGTCCGTATTTTACCGCGTTTCAAATTTAATCTGTTTTGAACGATTTGCATATCTTTCAAAACGTTTTCCAGTATTTCAGTCATATCTTACTTCAAGTTCTTGGAAGATCAAGCGTTACAGTCGAGACCCCCGCTACAGCACAAACCGATTTCATATTAAAAGTGAAAGTATAGTATATTTATCTGTCATTTTACGATAAACGGTTCCGAGAAACTTTAATTTCAAAGATATTCAACAAACCAACGTTGCTTTCATGGGAATTTCACGTATATGAACATTAACTGAGCACAGAAGTGTCGTTACCGCACGTCCAGTTTTACTGTAGTATATCACTGTAGTACATTATGAGACTTGTACAGTCAGTGTTGAAACAAAGACCTTGTCGGTGAGCTGGGTCATTTCCTAGTGGGCTTGGCTGGACAAGACAGGTCTGGGCTAGACTCACCTTGACCAAAGGCGGCGGCGAGGAGCCCTCGCTCATCATCTTCTCTCACCTGAGATGCCGCCGATTTTATTCCCACATTCGGATCATTTACTGATCGCCAGTTTCTACCTGCTGCTCCCCCTCATATGAACGAGTCTTGTCGTACCTTGTAGGTGGAAACGGTGCCCAAAATGCTGCTTCTCGGTTTAACCGCATGAAATATCACTTTTAATGGATCCTTCCGGGAAATGAAAACGAAAGGGGCCGGATCTGCTGCTTGTGTGTGTGTGTGTGTGTGTGTGTGTGTGTGTGTGTATGTGTGTGTGTGTGTGTGAAGTGCTCGAAACAAAATCAAAAGTAAAGGTCAGAGCAGAATGACCAGCAGAAGCCACAGTGACATAGGGCATAGGGCACGAGGACACGATATTTGGTGACATTAGTTTGTCCACCTCTTCAACACAGCGGGGACCCCACAGCAAACTCGCGGAACATCGCTTATCTTCAACCCGCCGTATTCCACGATAGTCCACGCTCGTCCGGGCTTAAGGCTCCACGTTCGAGCAACGAACAGACACGTCTCTGTGTGACATTTAGGGACAATTCCGTGTTCTTCTATTAAACTGTCAACTTATAGGAAATGGTCGCTATACTATAATTATTAAATCACGTGAATAAATGTATTCCTCAGATATACTCACAGCAACAGAAAGAGAAAACGTTGCTTTGATATTGATATCCGTGAATTCAAAGACCATGGGGAAGTTTTACCCGCCAGAATGTTTCTGTCTTGCACAAATGACGGATTTCCATTTCTTACCGCAAAGTTACAGTGTAGGAAGGTCGCCAATGGTGACAACGGACAGTATGAAGTCAGAAGGGAACATACCAGTACAAATGAATAACACTATAAATACGAATAAACTGAATAAACCTGGTTTTACTGGCGTTTATTTGGGATATAGAGAAGTTCAGAGGCAGGAAAACGCGAGGAAATACCACCGTTTCAGCCCAAGGACTTTCTCTTTCTCGAACCCAGGCGCCACCTTGGACGGCCCTCGAACAGTGCAGCTGTTTAGCGTGTAATTCCCGATCCTGCGCCCGGGGGCGCTACTGAGCAGAGCCCGCCTGCGCATCGGGAATTCCTGAAAAGCGCTCGCTATCTTGAAAGACGGCGCAGGAGCTTCGTCTAGTGTCACGGAACCGAAACGACCAGTAGTGTGACTCTGTCCTGTGTCAGTTTTTAACACGACGGCACAACTTTCATGAAAAAGAAACGCATTGAAAGTGATCTGGATTTCTATACTTAGGACTTAACACGAAGGTATTAGTTTTTTATGTGATCGTTTATTTTAACAGAATGTTACCAAACTTTTATGTTATAATACTGCAGCCACCAAGTCCGTGGGTGAAGACAGGGGTGCTGAACACACCAGGATGGTCTTCATCACACAGCATTTATACGCAGATATAAACGGTGCCGGTATCAGGAGAACATGGACTCAAAACTGATTGGGCTACTGATTTCAAGGTATTGAGCTTGGCTGCTGGTCATGTGATCTTGTGACTCTTCTTGTTGAAAACACTTTATGGAACCTACCAAATGGAGAAGGGCAGAAGACGAAGTCACCTGCATGCACCTATCACTTTGGTTTGAGCTGTCTGAGGTCCTGCTAAGCAGAAACTTCTGAAGGTCCCTGGTTCAGACAGCCTGTCTGTGTAGTTTTAGACCCTCTTTTTGGTAGATCTTAGACCCTGCTTTTCTTTAGGTTGTGGAGGAAGTCCTTGGCTAGGGTAAGCTCATCCAGAGCATGAGGGTGGGTCTCTTGTCTTTGCTTCACTGGAAAGCTGACCCAAGCAACTCGAGATCTCTGACTGAGGACAGGAATTCCTTACTTCTTCAGTTTGGACCAGGAAAAGGCATTTGACCAGGTGGACCACCAGTTTCTGTTTCAGGTCTTAGGTGAGACTGGTTTTGGCCCTAACTTTCTTGGAGGGTCCCGGTTCTCTCTTTGGTGCTTGAAGGTCAAGAGAGGATATTGTCTGTGGGGTCCTGCTGAGTGAGGACCCTCTCAAAGTCTTTAGTTTGCTTAGTTTCTGAGGATTCAAACCATGTCAACACTGTACTCTGTACACTCTCTACTTCCTGGGCAAGGAACTACTACTGAACATAAATATCCTCCCTACACTATCTCACCCACATTTAAGCCATCTCCTACAAAATGTGCAATTTTGTCAAAGACATTTTCAACTTGTTATCAGGTGGGAGATACTGAAGAGGGAGGTGATGTATCATGAGAAGAATGGGGGCAGGAGGAATGTCCCAAACTTCTCTTTCAAGTTTGACTGTCTTTTTCATTTGTACCTTTGCTTTTCCCTGGTGTCTCACCTTCAGTGCCAACGTAACTAATTGGACCGTTTCTGCTTGTCATTCCAAATGCAACATCTGGTCGATTTGTGGTCCAACACCAGAGCCAAACCAGAGATGTTGCCAACCCAGTATCTGCATGCTGTGAGGTGGAGTAGCTCCCTCCTGTAGAGTGATGGTGCCAGGACCCTCTTGAAACACAGGACTCTATATGGAGCTGGGCAAGGGAATACTGTTGGGTCTACAGGAGGCCACCTGAAAGTGCATCCAGGACCTTAGCGACTAATGTGTCCAGTGGAATGGAATCCCTCAAGTATGTTTTTTGTGGTATGCAAGGGCAGTTTGGTCTCAGGTTGAACCCTTATGTGAAAGGCAAGATGGTAAGATGGTGCATACATCTGATAAGGTCAACAAGGAGTGGTCCCCCAAGGTGAAGGGTACCACTGACCTCCAGATGTAGCTGTTCAGAGTTACACAGGGCCCATTGTGTTGTCTGGAAGGAGGGTTTAGCTGGGGGCTTGAGAGTGATGTTATTCACACTGTGATAAGGACAAGAAAAGACAGTTTCAGCTCAGACCTTTAAATGTACCCCAGTTCAGCTCAGGAAATTCAATGTGACTCCTTTTAATTTCGTTCAATTTTTATTGTTTTGTGCAATTATGCATATATAATTTATTCAGTTGTGTGATGTATGCTGGGATGATGTACATGTGTATTTTACAGCATTGTATAAATCTATGTGAGCTTTATTGTGCTGAGTGTTTACGCTTTAGCTGCTAGTGTCAGCTTTTGTTGTTTACAACAAAATAAACGATAAATGCAGAAAGATAAATAGCCTTAGTACGGCTGCCCTATGCACTATTTATTTTATTAGTGTAACTATTTATGGGTTGGTTTTGGTGTTTTCTTGTTTGTATTGTTTTATGGAAGGGGGTTTTTTTCAGTACCTCATTATGCAACTTGGGTCAATAGTTACGCGAGTGGCTCAAAGGGTCGGACTCTGTTGGGCCTTAAGATGTGTCCATTGTTTAAACTGCCTCTGTATTTATTTATTCATTACAAGTAACAGATTTATTGAAGAAATGTTGAGGTTTTCCATAATTAGTTTCAGGTGACAAATTCAGAAACTGATGTTCTACAAGTTTTTGGAATTCTGAGCAATGTTTTTATATGAAGTCATTTGTCACTGAATACTGAATGTTTTATGAAAAAAATGCACTTTTAAATGTGCTTATCATACATAATAGTTCAGCTAATGTGCAATTTAATTAATTTCATATTAAGGTACAATGTTATAAACTACAGTTCTTGGGCAACAGAGCAATACTTCAACACACACACACACACACACACACACACACAGTATAGGGCAGGTTACAGGTAATGAACTTGAAGCACGTGCTTTTGAAGAATGCAAGGAAAGTTTAATAACCTGTCTAAATTGCTTAATACAGTGTTTTTGTTGATATCCTAGCAAGCACCATTATATGTTCTAAACGTTAATTTGTAATTTGTATGATACTACATGCTAACAACCCCCCAGTTAGATATACAGGTGAACCTGTATATCTGTTTCAGATGTTTCTGTCCCACTTGTCATCCTGTCCTCTGTCCTTTTTTTCTTTTAAATAAACAAGACACAAGCCTGAGAGCGTGGCCCTCGCTTGAGACAACGTGGCAGAACCCTGCACACCTAAATCTACTGATTCTGCAAGGCACTCAACTGCCACCCCAGGTCTCTTAAAGGACAGACTAACAGCAACCAGCTTCAGTTTGTGGATTCTTAATCTCTATCTGCACTTGATGAAGGTGTTTTTTTCCTGTTTTCTGTGTCTGGGTTTCTACCTATTGTTCCAAATCATTTCTGTTTGAGTTTACCTATGTAGCATCCTCCAAATTCCCCAACCACTCTGCCTTAGTCTTAGTGCCTGGTTTCACTGTACCAGTTGTTCGCTCTGTAAACACTGTGGATGTGAGTTGAAATAAGGTAGCTCCACACTCCTACTGTGTTTGACTGTTTCTACCACCAGCTAATAACAGGTTCTTTTCGAACTGCAACAGACATAAGTTATAGGAGACAAAATGACAAATAAAATACCGCTAAAATAAACTGGACGTTCAAACGTGTAATTTGAACGTTCACAACAAGATCAGTGTAGGTCCTTTGACTGGTTCAGTAAACATAAATTAGACAGATACAAAATCAATATTTCAATGAAAACTTTGTTGGTGTGGAAAATGGATTAGGTTGTATTGTAGGAAACGGAGGAACAAGGAAAAAAGAATGAGCGCTGAAAGTGAATGGGCGCGAGAGGAAGACGGCATGAAACTCCTCCACTAGGGGGCAGCACGGCACAGGCACTGAGGAGCTCCGGCCGTCATAAGCAGCTCATGTGACACGGTGACGTGACACAAATATTTGTAACAATGCACGGGTCATGAATCAAGATCGCATTTTTTTTCATACACAGAAAACATGACCTTATTCCACGCATTATCCCACGTAAGGGAATACGTGTTGCGTACGTCACAAAAAAAACAAACTTCACATGAAAGATGTAAAACAAAAAATGTTTGATACGATTAATAAACACATATCCATGTAAATTTAGAAAGAAAAAAGGCACAAATGTGAAAAGGGTTTAAGTTCAGGACCTACAGAAAGTCCCACTGGATTTGAACTTTCAGCAGAATGTTAAATGTTTACATAATACACACCTTTTAACTGTAACATTGGCCAGTTAGTGACATCCAAGATAAAGACCAAGAGGCTCAGTGAAGGTGTTGCCAAACTTGTGCAAGAGGGTCAGTTCACCAGAGGAGGCTCTGGAAAAGGACAGAATGCCAGCTGCCCAGTCCAGGTACACTTTTGCTCTGTGGGAAAAGGTGCTACAATGCATTTATTATCATGCCAAATAACAACTCCCTGCAGAGTAGAACAGAGCCCAGGACCTGTCACTGTGTCCAGGGCCACAATCATCACTATCGTCTTTCATCCAGTTTCCTTCATAATTCACTCCAGCCCCGTATCTATTTGACTGACGCTCCCAGTAACAGCAGCTAAACTGACTCTCTTTACACAGTGAAAGCCCTCAGGATGTGACTGCAGCTCAGGTTGTTTCTTGTGTTTTTGTGCAGTTTTAACTTTGCCAAACAAGCACAGCCTCCCTCTGTAATGCCAAATAACCTGAACAACCTGAAACACTCATCCCTCCCCAAAGTGGAGGTATTGTACAAAGATGACAAAGCTCAACACTCAACTTTTTTAAAAATATGAAAACTGAAAAAAATGTATACTTACATGTTAAGCGAACTTCCGCAATTTAAATATTAATTCATTTGTACTGTTCACATTAAACGTGTGAACAATATCAAAAACGAAAGTTGTCACGATCCCTGTAAGCAATAACTGCAGTGACCACCAGAGGGCATCGCGACCTGCCGTAACCCTGCACACCTGAGTCGAATGATTCAGTCAGCGCTTCAAAAGGGAGGCTCTAACATCAGACAAGTTAACCAACCGTTTCAGTTCTGGTAATATGAGATTGTGTTGTTGCCTGGTGTTTCATCTACCCATTATTCTAAGTCCTTCCTCTTTGTTTGTATCTATGTTGCATCTTTCCAGTTCTCCAGCCTGCAAGTCTTCACAGCTCCACGGTACAGACCGCGCACCTTTGCGCTTGTTCACTTTGTAAATAAAATTCTCTTCCTCAGTTCACAAATATTCACATCACCCAGTTGTTGTGACTAAAATACACATGAGGTATGTAAAGTGCATGCAGTGGAATGTGCCTGTTTTCTGAAAAGTGATCTCCTGTCTGAGGCCCCTTTGTCAAGAGGAGAAATCTGAATGGTTTGCGTTTTTGACAAAACTCAGCAGATTTATGTTATACACTACACACTTTGGAAGATATGGAGTGCTATATAAAAAGCAAAGCAATAATGCATTAATATTCAAACTAAATTGTAGAAACTAAACTGATAAGCAATATATCAAATGATTTATGCAATCAGTTACAAACTTCAAAAAATATGAATACACACTAGAAGAACTGGGGCATTTACAGGTTACCAACAGGATGCTACTAGACCATCCTCTAAGAAAGTATTGCTGCTGGACATGTTACAGTTTTGTAAAATTAGCTATTCCATTTTGCTGATGATAGTTCCTTTTTATCTGAAAACTGCTTGTTTTGTTTCAGTAAAACTCTGACTTGGTTAATTTTCCTAATCCTAACCCTACCCTGGACAATAGCTGGTTACAGTGACAGCAAAACCAGAATTTCATAAGGACACCAAATCATTAACATTGACAGTAAAGCTCAAGGAATCAGACCAAATTTAATTCTACATTCTGTAGGTTGACAGACATACCTGCATTCATTAGAATTACTGCATGTGTAATTATTTCATTATAATGTTTTAAAGGAAGTATAAGATCAAAGAATCAGAGTTTAGTTTTACTGCTTACATTCTACACCATCCTCAGGGATCCATTATTTTTATTTTACCTTTTTATGTCACCCCCTGTTTGCTGGACTGTGGGACACGTTTGCACTCAGCCCTGGGCAACATTCCTGATTTTGGAGCCAAGCTGGTCACATGTCACTTGGTGGCAGTAGCAAGAATAGCCTGAAAGGAGACACCTTTGTCAACTTTGTCTTCCATTTGAACATTGGTGAAGCCAACAGCCTGGAGAGCCTCCATGTACAACTCCGGGTGCCAGTTTTCCACTGTGAAAGCCCCCTTGGACGCTGCTATCTCCAAACTCTTGAGTCGCAGGGTCGTCACCATGAGGCTGCCTGCAACAAATTGGACACACTGTTAGGAAGTTGTGTCACGTGTTCACTGCATGAACATCTGGTACAAAAATATAGCTGTACTACATTTTTAGGAGCAAGGAAACCATTAGCAGCGCCTCAGCCTCTTTAGAAATGTTAGAAGTTATAATGAACTTGAGGATGGTGAAATGAGAAACATTTTCTAGATGAATGAATAATATGATTCTGTGTTTTCTCACATCTTTATGTTCACTGCATAAAATTAATGTGAAGAAGCAACTTCACACTAAATTGCTTACTGCAGATATTCTCAAACCTCAGCTTTCAGTGTGTAATAGTTTCACTCCAGGCTGGGTTCCAGTCACCTGAATTACACGAGGTAGTAAAACCTTCCAGGAACTGCAGTACTGAAGAAGCCACTTAGGCATCAATTTAAGAAGTATATTAATTTTCCCATTGCATTCTTCTTTCAACACTTTAGTGCAGGGTCACAGCAGCTCAGGACCAGACACACAAAGCTCAGGGCAGGGTACACCCTGGAAGCAATACCAGTTCATTGTAGGGAAATCACACACACATTAGGTGCAATTTAGATTGAGCATTTCACATAAAATGTTTTTGGACTGTGGGAAGAAACCAGGGTGTCACTGGAACAAAGGAAAAACAAGTAAACTCTATATCACTGAGGCACCTGAGGTACCTACTGCACCACCATGGCATCCCAGTCCATTTCTATGGTAGATTTCTATGGTAGATCAGTGGATTAGTCCATCAGAAGTTAGAAGTTGTGTGTAAACTGAACTGTGAGAAACTTTTTCAATCAACAGAGGTTTCCGTTGCAAATCCATAAAATGTGCCCAAAGCCTTTATTATTCAGTCTAAATGATACAGGTAAGAATTAAATACTTAAAGAGTATCTGCGAAACGAATATGGTAGATGATAGCAAGTTGCCAAGTTTATATTGATGTCAAAAGGGGCTATCAAACACCAGCACTGAATCTTTCACCCACCTGGTTTCATCACCCTGCGTAGTTCTGAGGTTCCTGCTTTCAGATCTGGCCAGAAGTAGTAGCAGTTGCAGTGGAAGACCTTGTCCACACTGCTGTCCTCAAGGGGCATTGCCTCCACTCTGGCCAGATGGAGGGTCACCTTACCAGATGCGATTAAATCCTTTGTCTGTTCACTGGCCATTTTGTACATGTACTCAGAGTAGTCGACTCCAATGAGCTTCCCTTTGGGCTTGAAGAGGAGCGGGGCAGCAGCCAGCAGCCCCAGGCCCGGCCCGTACCCCACCTCCAGGACTGTGTCATCAGGTCGGATCCTGCAAAGCTTCACGGCGTTTTCCTCCAGGACACTGTTGTGCCATTTGAAGAACTTGGTTGCTAACCATCCCATCAGGGATTTAGTCGGGCATCTCAGCTGCTGGCCAAACTTGCTGCTCAGCATTGCTGCAGAAGTACCAGAAATATGACAGAATAGACAACCTGCTTGGTATTACACATTTAATTGAGCAGACACTTTTCTCCTCAGTGACATACAACGATTCCTATGTATTATTTAGCCGACACCTTCGAGTACTAAGTTTACTGCACTAAACTCCATACATTTGCTCAGGTTTTTCTACATCAGGGCAAATGAACACTAAAGACGGAGTAGAAACCTTGATTATCAGAGGACAATGTGCAGTTCATTGCAGACAGTTGATGGTTCCAAGGTTCTAACGATTTAAAGCTAAATATTAACGTAACAGTGATGAGTAAAGTAGCTTTACTGTGTCCCATTTGAGAGAAACTGAGGGATTATTTATGTTAAAGTATGTCTGCGTACTCACAGAGCAGCTCGGGAAACTCCATATCACTGCTAAATTTCCCTGATTTGTTTTGCTGCACTTGGAGTGAACTGTCACGTTTTGTCATGTTTTTTTTTTTTTTTTAAACACGATACTTGATCTTAAAGCCACAGGTATATCACAAAAACATCAATGAAATAAGATGGATGTCTGGTGGACCAACACAGCAGAACGTTATTGGCAGCTGCAGCCATCAGTGACTAAGATCCAGAACCACATATAGCACAGGTGACCTCCTGAGATGCCTTCAGTGATGTTTTAGCCAGAGCAGCCACGACAGCCCTGATAGTCACATGGAGGGCAGGTCCACTCATGAGCCAAGACTGTCTCATCTTTCCCTTCTACAGAACTCAACATCATAGAGAAGCATTTTAATCTACATAGGCCTGCAGGATATAAAACCAAAACCTACATGAGCAGAAGAGTCTTTTTCCTGCTCTAGAGAAGCTTTGTGAAGACCCTGGATCAGAAAAATACCAGGGTTCAGTAAGATACTAGGGTAAAGAATATGCCCTGTGATGTACAGCAGTACATTCAGTAAGGAAAACTAATGATTTCACTCCTCTTCACCCACATGCTATATTGTCATTTGGTTAGTTGTCTGTTGTTTGCTGGAAAATTCTGCTGAAATCAGACAATCATGGATCAACGTCTTCTTTGAAAGTTAATTTTATAGAGGGTTATACAGACAAAAAAGCTTTTTCCAGTTTTTTCCATTCCACCACTTCAATTCACTTTGAAGGTTCAACTGAACCCAAGCGTCACAGGATCTTTCTGCAACACTGAAAGGAAAAGTTTCATATGAATGCAACAGACTTTTATAGCTTGGCAAAGCTGGGCAAATATGATTTAAGGTTTTTATATTTGTGTTTATAGCTTAGAAAAAACTGCAAGGAAATTTCACTAAGTGTGCATGGTTGATCTAACAGCTTCAGTCTGAAAAGAGCCCTGTCATACCTGGCATGTAGGTTGTCAATTCAAATTCTACACACACATTTGTATGTTTTTTCTCTGGCTGTTGCTATTAATGTTAGTTTATTCTGGTCTAATGTTAGATTTGCTGATTTATTGTGATTTAACATGTAAAAGGTGCAATTAATCAAAATGGCAATGGAAATACGGGAATTTGGTCCCAAACTGGACACCGTTGTATAATGAAAACAGGACCAGAAGGAGAAAAGTCTCGGGTTCACAGTTTTGACATATTGATAAAATGTAATGTTTGTGTTCAAAGGACATTATAGTGTTTACCCTTGAGTAGAAACACAACGCCCCCCCGTGGTGTCCAAGTACAACAAAAAGTGAGAAAAACATTATTTTTCACTTAATTATAAAACGTAATATAAACATATTTTAATAAGCAAAGCAAACAGCAAAAAATATCTACATAAAAAGTAATAATTGCTTAACCTTATGCGCAAATGATTACAGCGATCGGAAGTCACAGGGTCAAATTCCACCACGTGCTGTAGAAGCTTCTGTGGAAAAAAATATATTACCGTTGATTAAATAATTGGATTTTCAAGTTCTGAACGAACTTACCACAATTGAGCCTTTAAACCAGTACAGAGAGCACAGCAGGAACTCAGTAACCTGAACCTCAGTGATCCACACAGGTAAAACCAAGACTGATTTTAGAGACAACCCCCCACCTCACTCAGCAAGTGACATTCATGACTGACGCCGACTTTTCCTGTATTTCGAGCACGTGAAATGCACTCGGACCTCGACTTACGTACCTTTTGGTCACAAACTGAATAAAATGATTGAAAAATAAATCACTGATGATGTGCATTAGTAAATGTATTTTTAAATCAATTACAATAATTTTAATTTATTTATTTGTTTGTTTTTGTGTGAAAATTCACGTATACATGCCCATTTTAAGTACCAGCTGTACCCTTGTGATGGTCGTAGTTTGGAGCCTATGCTGGAATTATTGGGTGCTAGGCAATGAAACTACATCCTGGATGGGATGCCAGTCCATCACAGAGTGGCCACACGGGGTGAACAATTAACCCAAAACACTTCTTTGGACTGTGAGAGGAAACAATCTAGTGCAAGTGGGCAGATCAGAAACATGTGAAAATCATTGACTGACACCAGTGTGTTCAAGGTTTGGATCTTCCAGATACACAGGGCACTGTAAAGATGCAAGCATTCTATGAATTCAAAACTTTTATAAAACTGCACATTTCAAAATATTTAAGAGATCCAAAGTATTGTTATTGGCATGGAGCAAAGCGGTGGAACCACATCAAACCCCCCACTGGTGCTGATGTTCTATGGAAAGGTGTGACTGTCTGTGTCACAGTCAGACCCAAAATAGGGACAAAGGGTGAACCTGCAGGGCGTGATGTAGGTGTGTAGGCCTACTGGGCTGTAAGGTGGTGAACTCTGTGTTTCTGTGGAGGTTCGGGGCAGGGAAGCGGAGGTAGCAGGACAGAGGGCAGACAGTACATCTTTAACGAAATGATGGCGTGCCGTAAACAAATCATTTATATATTTTGATATTTTATCTAATCTCGTATTAATGTTTATGGTTTAATTGGCTTGACAGTATTTCTAAAGCAAGATTTAAAAAAAAATTTTTTTAGTAGATTAGGTTAGAAAACTAAATTCTCTGGAAGTAATACTAAGCCCAGTTTTGTATGTGATAAGGAGGTTCTGTATGAAGTACTGACATACGTGAGTGACAAATGTATAGTACATTAATCCCTTATCCATAACCACTGCGTCCTAGTGAGGGTCACAGTGGTCTGGAGCCTATCCCGGAATCACTGGGCATGCAACCAAACGCAGGATGGGTTCCAGTCCATCACAAATGACATTTGGACCTTCAGGGTTTTATTTGTCTCCCTCTTAGTGGGTTTGGGAGTTTAGTTCTCCATTCTTCAGCTGCCAGCTACCTCACTCTACAATTGTCATATATACTGTCTCTTTGATATTTTATTCAGTGCTCTGTCTCACTGTAATAAAAGCACTCTATAAAAATTAACCAAACCAAACTAAATTTTCATTAACTGCGAACAGTTAAGCTGACCTAATGGCAACACACATTTAGTTGGCTGCATCTCCATATCATACACAAATACTCAACATACAAACACTCAAGTTTGACATGTGCTGTGTTTGTTTGCAGTGCTTGAGCGACTGTGTTCCTTACCCATAATCACTATTTAATTTTAGGTCTGGAAAAACACCCCAGGATGGTGTTAGGTAGCCTCACATTGTGCCTGATGCACAATTCAGATGCAACTGAATGGGACAACTTATTGTTGGGGATGTTTGCAATTACCTGACTTGCATTAATTATTTCATTATATGATAAGTGTGGACTGAACATGCAATAGGACCCCCTCATACAAAAGTCACCTAAACTATCTTGATGTGTAACTTATTGCATTTTATATTATAGATCATGCAAACACAACATTAATCTCTCTTAATCTCTAACCGTGTTGTGTAAAGTGGTTTGGTACTTCCTAAAGACAACAGAGACGCTATTAAAAGAGTTACTTTGCTCTTTTTGGGGGGCTGATGTAGATGCCTCTTGGTGGTATGTGACAGTTATTTACATTTAGATTTGTTCCTTTCTCTTTCACTTGTTTCGCACCTCAGTAAACACCTTTTGCACAGATTGTGGGACAGGACTTGTTGCAAATTGCTGAGATTTAAAGAAAAACCCCGTAGGAAGCAGGTTTAGCCCTCACACAGATGCAAGGACTGTATTTTATGAATGTCTGACCTGGTGTGGTGGATTTTTTTAAGCAGCATGAACATAAACCCAATGTTGTGCTTTCCTATGCGGGCCCTTGTTTATTAGACTGCATGGACAGGATTGGCATACATTTTAGAACCAGATAAATAAACTCTCACTCACAGAACAAATAAATCCTCTTGTGACTGTAGTACAATGGTTTGTGTAACACTCAGTTTCTCAGTAACTTATGAGTTATTTATTACAAGAATGAAGAACTACACATTTTTAAAGAATGTCAGGAATTCCTTTTCAAAAAGTCTTCTTAGGGAAAACTACATCAAGATGAAGCACAAATCAGTTGGGAAAAAATTCAAACAAAACAGATCATTAAAATCAAAATTAGCATATGAGACTAAGAATCTTCATGAATAATATAATAACATTAAGAGGAGACTAAGGGAAACTTTGCAAGGGTAAAATATATTAATTGAATAAACTTCCGCCTAAATATCTGCCAGTGACAGTAATAAAAAATGCCTTAAATGTCATTTATAGACAATTAATACAAATACAATTAATATAGAAATTAATCTGATCACTCAGACAAGGAATATGTGATAAATTGTTTCTAAAGGGCATTGTACTGTAAAAAAATAAAATAAGCCTTTTGTACTCTGATGTACTTCACCAGCCTGCTAATCCACCACCGAAGACCCATCATTCAAATCATTGACACAGTAGAACCGATCTTCTCCTTAATGTATTACATTGCTGTTTCAGTACCCAGTTGGCTTTTTTTCTTATTTGCATCAGTAGCTTAAGTTTGCATTTCAAAACAACTTTTTCAATCTTTGTGTGTTTTCTTTCAGCCACATACTAGCTGAGACAATTTTAACCCAAACATTCAAGCAATAAATCTATCCGTTACTGTTAACCACTTATTTCTGGTCTGGGTCACAGCAGTCCAGAGCCAATCCCAGAATCATTAGGTACCAGGCTATAAAACCTACCCTGGATGGAACACCAGTCCAGTATTAGCAACTGTGCATTATATTTGACAGGTTCAGCTGACAAGAAGAAACAGGCAGTTTGTTCTTAAGAACCCTAGAGATATGAACCGGTGTTGTTTAGTTATCACCAAAGTTCAGTGTCTCTATCTTGGTGGCAAACAAAAATGGACACTAAGTTTGAAGGCTTCCCATAGATTTCCAAAGGAACTAACATCAGGGTCCAGGGACATTCAAAAAATTCTATTGTCTTTATGTCAGTTCAGTGTTACTCTTGCACTGTGCATTGGATTATTTTTCTTATTTTGAAAGAAACATTCTCAGGATGGAGAACACTGCCATTTCTTTCCACTGAAAAGCAACCCTATAACAGGAAGCTGTTATCACCATACTTCAAAGTGGAGCCTAGTGTTACCTGGCTGGTATGCAGTTCAGGTCTGAAATTTCCACAATATTCTCATCACGTCACAAGTGCAACCACCACATCTCTGGAGCATCTTCTACACTGTTTTTACCTTTTTTTTTTAACCAGACCTTCCTCCTTGTAAACCTTCCATAAAAAACCCTTTCTTGTGGAAAATCTTAGAGTTCGACTGACTTCTGTAGCTCATTTAATATCACACCGACCACCGCTTTACTTCTGTAAAAATGACTTAAAGGGAGTCATCTGATGTGTTGCTGTGGTTTCATACTTCTATCACGGACTGTACTGAATTTCTGAGAGATGTTCAATGCCTTGAGAATGGTCTTGTGCACATCTCAAATGTCCTCTAACTGAATTTCTTCTACCTCTTTTTGCCAGATGTGATTGTTAGCAAATTGCTTTAGTGTGACAATATTCTGGTCCAGTGCAGTTTTAACGTGCCGATTTCAGTGCCATTGGTCTCTATATCTATAGAGCTCAGTCTCTGTTTGTTCTTTGAACTCAGCTTTGTTTTTCAAGCTGCATACTTGAATTTTGACACACATGTACTTCACACTCCAAGTGAGGTTTTTGTGTAGTGAAGTTCATTAAATGCCAAAAAGGTCACTTAATATCTTAAAAATGTATTCTTTGTTATATGAAACTTTAGAAATGCACATATAGCTGTGTCACTTGCAGGATGCAGTTACATCATAGGCAGAAGGCAAGTCACACAAACATCGCAGTTCTGCTGCTATACAGTTTGGTGTTTAATATAAATACCAATATAAACACATGATTTGTTATTTCTCTACATGACAAACATGACATATACATCTGCCTGAGCGGAGGGGGTGTGTTGGAGGAAGGACATGAACCGGCATGTGAGAGGGGTGACTGTGGCGGGAGGGGATCATTGTATGTAAAGACAAAAAGTGAAAATGTTCAAATAAGAAATTATATACATGGCACAGATGCAGTGCTACACACATTACTAATGTCAAGGTAATAAAATTGTGTAATATATATTTATTTATTTTTCTTTTTTTCCACTTTCTGACCATGGCTATGCCAGATAACTCAGCTAGCACTTTATACTTATAGAGTACATATAGAGTAAATACACATGAACAACTCCATCTACCAGATACTTTTCTTTAAACTGACATACAATGATTATTAGCTAGTATTCACCTGAATCCTTTGTGGAAGTTGACTTACACTGTTAGATACACAGATTCCCTGCCATTTTTCAGTCATTTTTACAGCAGAGTGGTGTAACACTTCACTGACATATACTACTGCATACATTGTGGCCAGTGTACAGTGGCCAGTTTAGCTGAAATACAGGTCTTGAGGAAACCCATGCAAACAAGGCAGAGAACTCATACATGCTCCCATGCAGAAAACAATATAGAAAAACAACCTATTAAACAACAAAGATTATAAGGGAACTAAAACATCATGTGAGAGAAGGCTCTGTGACACACTGGGATTTTTTCAACAGTTTTTGGTGCGCAAGACAAGGGGTGGGGCTGTTTATATTTCCTCCTTTGTGATATTTACAACACAAATGGTGATAACAGTGTAGAGAGAAGGTCAGTGAAGCAGGTTCTGTGCACCACGTCCTCCTCCTTCCTTTGTGTTATTGGCAGCACCTCCCATGCAAGCCACAGAGATGGAAAAAAAGTTTTTTGAACATGAGAGTTCTAAGCCTGGATTTAAAGGCATCCGGAGTGCTTCTGATATTCCCAGCTTTGTTTTGAATTAGATTTTCCCATTGAGGTAGAAAATTTAAAGAAACAATACTTAGACAAAGTTCAGGTTGCAAAAATCTTTACTTGGTGTTCACATGCATGGGTGAGTCTCCAGGGGAGAGTCACACTGAGCAAAACTTACACAGGGTTTTTTATATTATTACAAACGCCGTATATCTCCACCAGACGTTTTAACAGCTATCCCCACCCTGTTGTTTACTTGAGGCAGTCCTTCACTGTCTGAGTCGTGTTGGGCGTGATGAAGACACTGTGACCTTTATCATAGTCGACAGTTGCTTTCCACCCCAACGTTCGTAAGCACGGGTGATCAAACTGTTTCTTTGCAACATTCCCTTATCTTAATGCAAGCTTGCAAACTATTTCTGCTTTCTAGCTTATACGCCCAAGGTTACATTTAATACTTGTCTAACAGAAAGAGTATAAAACTTATTTCAAAAACAGAAAACTTAACACTTAAAGAAAATTCTCCCATACCATCTTTAAAAGACAGAATTTTGCACATTTGGTAAATATGTGATGATATGTAACTGCCTTTTATTGCTGTGCCATAAACAACATAAGCCACACACTCTAATGTCACACGTTGCTATTTATCTACCAGGTCAGCAGCCATACAACAACTTTCAAAAATGGTCAGGTGAAACTTGCAACTAAAGAATGAGCTGTCTTTTCTCTATTTAATTTAATAGACAGAGAGTTCTTTTCACATGAGGTCATTTTGTGCATAAATCTTCGCAAATGAGTAGCACTTGTCTACTTGTCTGTGTTCTGTAATGACCAAACAAGGTGAACATATTAAGATCTGTGACAATTTCAGACCAATCTGATTTCATATGATGTGGCTCCAGTCTCATTGTGACACTGGTCTGCAATGTGTGAGCTACACACTGTATGATCCCCAAATAGTATTATACAGAAAGAGTTGTTACATTGTATGTCTGAGTTCATCATTGTTGATGCACAAGCAGCTATTTTAATTTTGCACATATAAGAAATAACAAATATGCTAAAACATATAATATATTACAATATAATATATATTATTTTTGTTCTACATTCGATACAATCGATACAATCTGTGCAAATCATTGTGTTTCTGTAAAAACCTTCTTGTTTTCCCTTGCTCTGTTGCTATTGTATTGTGGGTATCCTGCTTCCTGCAGCCAGAGAAGGGTGAGGTTTCCTGAGTAAAAGGAAAAACAAAAGATGCTCACATGCTGCTTCTTGCTAGGAAAATGGAAATGTCCAGCAACACACATCACTAGGGAATGTTGTAAATGTGCATTTAGTGTGAGTCATTCAGGGTTATTAGGGTGATTCAGCTCGGGTTCTGGAAAGATCCATTACAGTGCAGGGCACTATGTGCATCACTGGGACTTCTTATGGACCACAAGTATTTGCTGTTTAAGGTTCAGAGCCATACATCTTTAACACTGAAATTTTCCACAGCTATGGCTACAAAGGAATCCAAATCCCTGAAGATATGACATTAAACCCCATATTATAAATAATACTTTAAATATGTTTTCGCACCTTTAAATGTGTTTTCAGTTTCAACTATATGATTACTTAAGAACTGTAGTGTTGTTTTTAAACTTGGTTATACAGATTTTTGCAGCTTATATCATTAACTTAACAAATAAAATGAGCAGGTTTATACTTGGGAATTGGGTCAGTTTATGGAAATTTTGGTAGTGGCAGTTATGGTGGTAAATTAATTTATGTAACTTACTAAATTCTTCAAATGGCCCCAAGTATTACATATAGACTGTCAGCTGATAGCATAACATGACTGCTGGATTTTGCTCAAATAAAGAGCCCTTGAACTCTTAAAGGAGTTATCCAGCTAGTGTCAGGACTAGGAAGAACAATGACAACCCTTCAGATGGAACTTCCTGGCTGCTGGTTGTACCACACACCCCATCTGTGGTTGCAGACAGAGAGGCAGAGAGAAGGGTGGGTGGCCGTTTCACACAGGTAACAAGCTCTATAAAACATCTCTCATATTTATCTGAAGCAAACTTTGCATTGAACCCTGTGCTGATGGTGATGTTTTTCAGTCCAAAATGAGCGTGTCGGTGGAGAAGCTGGTTGCAGACAACAAACAGCATGGACGGTGTGTCGGGATAGAGATAGTCAACAAGAGCCATCTGCCTTTGGAAAGCCCTCAGTGAGTGTGTGACCCTGATGTGATCTTTCCTATAATAAACTGCTTTATAACTTCCTTATGGTGGAAAAAAACTTTTGGAAACAACCATATTCCAAATGCCACCGGAATTAATGCAATATTTACAAGTAACAGCAAAAGGTAACAGCAGTCCTGTGTATTAGTAAACTGAAAATAAGTGACATGTGAATGACTGATTATTTGTTTTTTAATATTGTTAATGTGGAATTTTACTGCTGATTAATAGTTGAATTTAATGGGTTTGTGAGACAATGTGAAGTATTCAGAAGTAGGTGAAACGTTGATGTTTGTATCATGGTAAAAATCAAAACTGTAAAGTTGGAGACATTCAAATACTTTTAACACATTTAACTTCAAATAGTCATAGAAACTGGACCCCAATGTTGTTTAGTTGCTATAATCATATTAATGCCAGACAAAGTATCGCTGGGGGTAACAGGCCGTCAAGGTACTGAGTAGGACCGAATATATTAGCATTAGGACTCAGAGAAATTATACTGTACATGGGGACAAAAAGCCTTGACTTAGCATTTGATGTGGACATGTCCAGGTTACCCCGTGTGCTACATTTACAAACAATTCCATGGTATAATCATGGTATGATAGTGCTATAATGAGGTATTTCAGCGTTATTGAAGGACATCGATATGGCTTTTGTCTGATTTCTGTCCAGTCTGCGTGGCGGTTTTAAGATCGCTTTCACACCCCACAGGGGGTAGAGTACTTTACTAACTTGTTCATGTACATCATCAAGTTGACCCTGACCCTTGTAATCTGCTCATTTAGGGCTGTTTCTGTGCAGTTTGTAGGTTGCCAGGTCCAATCGTACTCCCACGTCATCCTAAAGAAAAAGAAATTATGAATATGATATCATTTCATAAAAGCTGCTTTCATTAATAAACCCTCCAGCATGTGATCAGCTTTTACTGTCACACTGCATAGCTTGCCAAAATGTATTATTGGTGTGTTTTTATGCATTCTAAAGGGTATACTGCTCCAGCGGCTTTGTGAAAGTGCCCCCGGCTGCTGTGATCGACTCCCAGGAGACAGCTACCTGCCTCTTTGCCAAGAATGTCGGCTTCCGTGGATCCGTGGGGCTGCTGAGCTACAAGTTTGGTGACAAGCGTGTCTTCCTCCTATTCTCAAACCCATACGACTTTGTCACCTACAGCAATGAATTTGCCCTCTTCATTGGGGACCAGCACCTAAGCGCCGACCAAAAATTGTTTGATCAGATGTACAGGGGCCATGTTGGCCCTGTGTCCTTTGCTAACCTGCGTAAAAATGGTGCATCTATTTCTCTGAAGACCCGCAGAGTTGAGTTTTCTGCAACCATGTCCAACTCCACCGAGGCCATTATTAAGATGCAGGTCAAAGAATGCAGCTAGGGGTTCTCTAGCTCCACTTTGGGAATCCCATGAATAATTCAGCGACTGGAACAAAATGTCAGGTACTGGCAGTACCAGAAATATTAGCAATAGCTCACACAATATATAGTACCATATACAATATACAGATACTGGAAGGATGTGGATTAAGCTTGCTTGTCCTTGGAACCTATTCTTCATTTAACAGTCATGTTATGCTGTGTGTTTATGCTTAAAGAGGTCAGAAATTAATGTCACTTTGTCTAATGACTAATGTCATTTGTCACCAGAAGGGTGTCAACCTGCAACTCAAATTGTCCAGCATGGTCATGGTGATATTACTGCCTGAATAAGCTTGTTTTGCACTATTTTAAATTAATACTGAACATTTTTACAATAAATGATTGCATTATTATACCACAATTCTTTTAATTTTAATGCAGTTGTTACATGCAGAATAAGTTGGCTTGAGTATGTAAAAATTGATTCATGTGAAAAATGGTTTTGTGTATCAGTTTATCACTGGGTAGAACTATATTAAAATTGCATCTAGGCCAACAGGTGGCGTAGTGGCTAGAGCTGGTGCCAGCTCGATTATCACTTCCTGCCCTTTACATTTAATGTCCGTGGTAACATCATCCGGCTATGTATACGGGGAAATCATCAGCTAAATATAACAGTAACCTTTTCAGAAACACATAATAATTAAACACAGCAAAGACTTTATTGTAACTGACATTAATATTAGACAAAACCTATTTCTAAATGTCAAGTACTTTTTACGTACAACGGGGTAAAGTATGGGATTTGGAAACGGTCGCAATGTATTGCACTGCTTTTGGGAATTGTAGTTTTATACTTTGTACATTACCGTTCACACAAAACTAAAAACAACGTCAACACCCAGCATGCATTTCGATCGAGGCGGTCCGTGACGTGTGATCAAGCTGACAAAGAAGAGGGAAAGTCAAACAGCTCTCGCACAGTTAATGCGGTTTGTTTACTGAGCCAAATCCAGTGTGATTCGCCTGCAAGCTTCACAGGTAATGACACTATAAAGCATTTATTCAATTTGGGGGAAAAGGATACACATATTTAAACATGTTCTACGGAGCCGCCTTGTCTGTCGGGCTAAACTTTATGGCGACTCCTTTCAGCGCGGGGACAATGCAGAGGAACAGCCGCCTGAAGCGGGAGCTGCAGCTGCTGAGCAGCGAGCCCCCGCCGGGGGTGTCCTGCTGGCAGAGCGCCGACAGCACGGCTGAGCTCAAGGCTCGTGAGTGGAGCCTTCGCCCGTGCGTGTGCTTGTCCATGTCCATGTCCATGTCCATGTCCGTGTGCGAGTGCGAAAGAGAGAGTCAGAATCACACTCGCTGTGCATTGAAAGGCAATATGGAATAAAATGGTGAAACTCGCTCATCCAAACACATTCTCATCATTATTTGGTAAGACGTGTAAAACCTCGTAATGTTTGTATGGAGTTTTAAGTTCTCGGGGAAATTGGAATATTGCCATCATGTGGTGGAAACTGGCGTTGCAGTGGAGTCCTGGTTCACGTGGGGAGTCGCGGTTGAGTGTCCTGATAAAATGAGTTAAATGTGGGTAAAATGCGACTGCATTGGGACGACAGCTGGGCTCCCAGCTTTGCACTGTTTAAACTTTACAGCTTCCTTATTTACACTAAAATATAACAGGACAAGTAATTCACTTTGTAAATGAGCGAATTATTATGATTAAACTATGATCATGTTATACATACTTTGACAAACTTGCCTGCTAAATACAGGCTTCCATTGCTGTCCATTGAGTTTTTAGACTACAATAAGTGACACTGTGACACAGATGTGTACAGTTATACGTTCAAGGTTCACTCTCTTATCATTCTATCTTATACACATGTACAAGAGAAAACAACATGTAATTTCTCCTCCATGACTGGGGTGCACAGCACACTAAAAAGACAACATGACAAATGACCAGACAGATAAAATAAGATATTAGGTAGAATGTAAAATGAATAGATGACAAAATGAAGAGAAATAAATAGTATTTACAGTAAGCAGATGCAGCAGTGCAACTTTATAGTGTAACTAAACTATAGTGGTGATGGTGGTGATCAGTTCCTGTTCTTTCCAGAGTTCAGCAGCCTGATACCTGGGAAAAAACTGTTTCTGAGCCTGGTGGTGTTGTCCTGGAAGCTGTGATGACGTCTTCCAGACAGCAGTGGTAGAAACAGCTGGTAAAAAGGATGAGAGGGGTCTGTGGTGGTGGTGGTATGAGGTTTCCTGATAAGCAGGTTGTTGCAGGTGGACTGGATGTTGGACAGTTAAGTCCTAGTGATGGACTGGTCAGTCTTTGCTACCCACTGCAGGGTTCCCCAGTCACAGATTCCCAAAAAAACTACAGTGCAGGGGATCTGGATGCTCTGTATGGCATACTCTGCATCACTCCTTATACATATTAAAATGGTGTTATACAGTTTTGAACAAGTAGGTCTAAAGCCTAGATCTAAAGATGTCAAGAATAGTAGGACTGGGCTCTGAAACAGATTCTCTTTGTATTTAAAAGACAAGATAAGAATTTAGAGAATTTGTAAATGGTTTTAATGGTGATGAAGTGACATGGTCACTTTTAAATGGTGGGTTTGAACCTAGCTCAGGGGGTGATGTGTGGTGTTTGCTCACAACCTGAAAACTGCAGTAGTGAACCCCTCCCATTCTACCCTTACCCAGAAAGCAAGTCAACTTGGCAGTACGAAGCCATCTCGCCGCTAATGAAGACTAGCTTTGCGAACAGATGTTCAAGAATAAAGTGGCTCATTGTGTTGGTTAATAACAAAGCAGTGAGACAATGTTATATTGCAGGAGGACTTATTGTCCCTGTATTTGACACCTGTGAAAAACTGAACAACTGTAACATGACTACTGCTTAGGTACAACTGCCATATGCTGTTCCTGCTGGGTAGTAATATAGTCAATGTTTGTTTTACAGAAATTCTGGGCAGTGTTGATACTCCATATGAAGGGGGCGTTTTCACTCTGGAGATAAACATTCCAGAAAGGTGAGGAACAGACACAACAGGGAATTTTCTCATATTTAAAAATTTTGTTAATCTCACGTGCATCATATTATTCCCATTTTGCTCAGAGTTTAAGACCATGTTAGGCACATGTGTTTTATATTTAATAAAACTATAGTACTGTGCTATTTATGCTCTATTTCAGTTTTTGTGGAATATTTATATCAGCAATTTTCTCTGGCTTTCCTTTTCCCTGGATTAATTTGTAATTTTCTTGTGATTGAAATGTGACTTACATTAGTACCAAAAACTCTAAGTTTCTTCCATTTTGAAAATGTTTTCATATTTTTTTAGGTATCCATTTGAGCCTCCAAAGATGCGCTTTGTCACGCCCATCTATCACCCTAATATTGACAGTGGGGGACGTATCTGTCTTGATGCACTCAAATTACCACCAAAGGTGTGAAAATTCCACTCTAAAAATATTGTGGTTTATTCTTTGATTTGTGTTCTTAAAACAATATCATCATGGTATGTCCAAGGACATTAATACTGCCTGCTCCTCTTTTTAAACATGCTGATCTGTTAAGTTGTTTTTTTTTAATAATCATTTAAAACCTACTTTTGCAACCTTTAAAACCTTTATTTGCTAAATACAGCAATATATTATCATGGCTGCTGGGTTTTTAATTTTACAACACTGTTTACACTTTCTCTCAGTGAGCCTGATACCCAATTTTGAGCCAGTGTTGTGTTTGTGCAAAGTTGACAAGTTAATGTTACAGAGGATGAAACCTGTTTGTGGTCACAGGGAGCCTGGAGACCTTCCCTCAACATCTCCACTGTGCTAACCTCTATCCAGCTGCTTCTGGTGGAGCCGAATCCTGATGATCCTCTAATGGCAGATATTGTGAGTGTGTCAAAGTACAATGTAGTCCCTCAGCTCCAGTTTTGCACAAGTGACTTTGACAAACCCATAGCAATGGGTAGCTTTTGCCAGTGACTGTACAGTATGTTTCCTGTTGTAGGATGTCCCTGTACACTCGTGTAGTTTTTTGCATGTGAAGTGCACTGGTACTGATGAAGAAAAAATGTTTTTTTCTTTATGGTTTTCTGGTATACTATTGTGTCCTGAGGCAGGACTACAGCTGTTTGAAACATGGACTTTGGATCCTTTCTTCTTCAATATGTTCTGTGAAGCTGTAGCTGAGGTGTTATGCAGACAATAATCTAGCTTTTTTTTCTGTGATTCCTCTTGTAGTCCTCAGAATACAAATACAATAAGTGTGTATTTTGGGAGAAGGCAAAGAAGTGGACAGAGAAATATGCCATACAGCAAACCAAGGTAGGGAAATTAGTGCTTCAACTAACCCTTTGTTTTTTGGCTCAGAATTTTATTAGCCTCTTTCAGTACAAGGCAAAGTATTTTCCCATTTGGATTTTTTCTGTCTGTTCCTATGTATTTTGTTTAACTGTGTTTGAGAGGAACCAAAGCAGGAAAAGACTGACAGGAGTGTTATCCTTCTTTCTCTTCTTTGGTGTACAAAGTAAGGAATATAAATGCCCTCCAAATTAACACTCCTCATCAGGGTAATCATCAGGATCAGAATGAATGCAGTAAAACTTTGCCATAACGTGATAACAGGGATCTGAAAAAATTAAATTGCATAAAATGCAGATTCACCTTAGTTTAAGGTTGACATCCAGCATTTTTCAGCTGGTATTTAGTTACTGTATGAAAAATGTTTTCACTTTTTTTAAATTTAGTTGTTTAGGAAAGAGACTGATAATTACAAGGAAAACGTGAATGTCACAACTATGCATTAATACTAATACTAACATAATAATATTAAGACTACTGCTAACATGGACAGTTGCTGTTTTTTGTTTCATCTAAAACATTTAATTTTTCTTGGACAGTAACTTATGTCAGTTTGGGAGTTGACTTACTGATATTTATGTAAAGTATTAAGATTTTATGCTTAAAAAACCTATAATTTTAATTACAAATAATGCATATAACAGCAAAACTGGATCCCAGAATCATTGCATGAGTTGCACTACCTCCAAAAGTGATAAGCTTAATTATTTTAGTCCTAGAGAAGCATGCATAGTTCTTATAAATTATACAGATTAAATTTTAGTTTTATCTACCAAAGGGGAATATATCATTTTGGTCATCAACACTGACAGAAAGGTTTGAATAAAGAGCATCACAGTAAGAATACTCAAGTTAAAATAACCGAAGTTAAAATAAGACTTCTATACAACTTTCTTTTAGTAAACATTTAAAGAAATTTAAGTCTTCCTACCTATAGTTGTAGTGCAAGTACGAATCATACATTTAACTGCACAGCAGTAACCCTAATCACAAAGTTTTATTGTGAACTGGGACTAAAAAAGTGACCCAGTGTTATAAAAACCAGAAAAATAAGTGGATAGATGGAAAGCTAGATAGAGAGTGAGCACAACAAAAAATGTAACAATCTATACATATATCTAACATCACAACCCCCACCACAACTCCCTCAAACAGCCAGTCAGTTACTGACTATATTTAGGGTGACAGGCAGGGATGGCACCTCCTATCTAACTCATAACTGGACATCCCTGGACATCTCTCACCCCAAGATCGACTACTGGTGAAACAGGAAGAGTAAAACCAGATTTCTCACATTTACAACAGAATGCAGAGAGGAATGCCATATGACTATGTAAAGTGACCGTGTAAGAACCAAACAAATGTAAGTTACGTTTGATGGAGGGAAAAAAAAAGGTTACTTTATTCTACGGTCAGTTTAGTATCAGTGCCTTCAGCATGTCAGGAGAGTGAACCATGCAGTTTCCCCGAACAAAGAAAGGGGTCACCTTAAATAGATGTGTAGGTATGGGTGGAGTTACACAATTTTGGATGTTTTAACACTGACATTTACAAGTTGAGTTAGCATGGAGGTGACATCTTGGTTAAATGAGTCTAGGAGGCTATTGATGATAAGGAAAGGTTACACAGGACAACTTGCAGCATAGATCGTTTCAGTGCAACTTGCTAAATCCTTTGAATTCAATCACAAGTTCATCCAGCATGTTTACGCTCTGTTTGACTTTCCGATGAGCCAGGAAAGTGGTGGTGGATGCTGCATGTTCAAACATGCGGATTCTCCCTTCATGCAGATACATTTCTTTAAATACATGTTTGTGTTTGATTGCGCAAAAACCTAAGATGAGGTAAGCAGTACCAAATCTCAAGTCTGCACCATGAAAAAAGCTGTGCATAAAAACAGATTCGGCTTTATAGATGTAGCGATAACTATATATAGGCATATGACATCATGATAAGTTGTTAACTGTACTGAAATGGTTTGCAGGATACGGGAGAAACGGATGGTGAGAGCAGCCTGGCCAAATTGACACTCCCGTCCCGCAAGAGGGAAGCACTTGCCCAGGAAGATATGCAGAATTCAAAGAAGAGCTGCGTGTAGATCATTTGTCTGCTGTAAAAATGTATACATGTGCTCATCTTAAGTCACTGTTGACATATTATTGTATTTAACTTTATTTTCCACTTAACATGTTTGTCAGCTTCATATTATGATGGTTTATACCGTCTATATGACAAGAAGCAGCCAATCATTTAGAAATGTCATTGTTTTCTATGTAGGTATGTGTTTTTTTTGTTTTTTTTTTAAATCGAACAATAAACCAGATACTGTGTTGGCAACCATCTGTCTCATCAAGATCGTGAGAAGAAAAGATACCTGTGGCACTTTGAAAACTAAATGTTATATGTCCACATTCAACACTTGTTGTTTAGATCATAGCTATAGATATGCTTTTCTAAGAAGTGATTTGTTTGAAGCTACGTACAGTTTACCATTTATTTAGCTGGGTAGTCAAGCACCTGAATGTTGGTATCAGGGATCCAAACTCTGCACTTTAAGTGCAGTTCAGTCAATGTGACCAGAACACCAGCAGTTACCACAGTAGTACCCTGGTAGTACTCGGTCCTGTCAACAGAAAAGAGGTTTCTTACTAATTCAGGTTTTTTAATAATTAGCTCGGTTTAAAATGAAATATGGATGAAACAATTGACATTTAAAGTTAAAAATGAACCTTTTAGCAACTCATTTGGTGTTTAACACCTCCCTGGCTTAAGCTCTTACCCTTAAGTGCTTCAAATCCACCATGATCACTTTGCTCTCTAAAATATGACCAGTATCCTGCCTTACTAATTATGGCCTTGTTGTACTGACCCCATCGTGATGAAGTGCTTCAAGAGACTAGTCCTGTCCCACATCAAGGCCTGCATCCCACTCTTCACACTAGATCTACACCAGTGTTCTTACCGCCCCAATAGATCCACTGCGGATGCCATGGCTGCCACTGTACACCTGGCTCCGACATACATGAAGGGTAGTCTGTCTTGTCAGAATGGTTTTTGCTGACTTTACCTCAACATTCAACACCATCGTCCTTCAGCAGCTGGTCAATAAACTCTTCACTGGGTCTGAACAACCCCCAGTGCAACTGGATCTTGCACTTCTTGACTAACAGGCTGCTGACTGTGAGGATTCAGGGCAACACTTCCCTCATCATCATCTTGAACAATGGTGCTCTCCACAGGGCTGTGTGCTCAGCCCACTACTGCACACCCTTGTAACCAAAACTGTTATTAAACACATCAACAACCACATCAAGTAAATTGAAGACATCAGTTGTGGTCCTCGTCACCGACCATGATGAGTCAGTCTACAGAGAAGTGGAGCACAAGACTAAGGAGATGATGACTTTTGAAGGACTTAAGCTGCTCCCACTCCTCTTTGTATTGGTAGTTCAGTCGTGGAGCTTCAAATTCTTGGGTAGAGCACATTATCAAGGACCTCTCCTGAACTCACAGCACAACCCACCTAGTGAAAAAGGCAAAACAGCATGTCAACATGCTGAGAAGACTGAAAAGAGCTGGATTTCCATGGTCATCCTCACCTGCTGCTACAGATGTGCCATCCTGAACTACACCACAATCTGGCCAGGCCACTGCACTACATCCTTGGTCCAGGAGAAATCATTTTGTTCTTTCTTGTACATATTTATAACAATAAAGTGAACCTTGTATGTACATGATGGCAAAATGGAGTTTTTATAATCCAAAAGTTCAAAGGTTTATAATATAAATATATGATATTGTGGGTTGTTTAACTTAAGGAATCCGTATGAAAACCACCAGACATTCGGTGGTTAGGTAACTCCATTAAAATATTGCAGAATTTCAGGTATAATATAGTTAAACAACAAGATACACTAATTCAGGTTATGAGACTTTAATACCCCTGCTTTTCTTTGCACTGAGGAGGACAGAAGTTGCATTTTGCACGGCTCTTGACAACTGAGCAGGAGGAGACCAGCGCCACCCAGTGGTCTTCTTCACAGTTTTGGTTCAGCTCCTGCTGTTTCTCTCTCATTAGCCTTTCACCTCTTATCACCGCCTATGTTTGGACCGTCCGTTGTCGGTGAGTCTGAATTCATTTGCATTCTTTTCATTAATTTGTCATTCCAATTCTCTGGTTTTTGTTGTTTTCTTTTTTTTACATTTAAGGTGGAATTAATACATAATCTGATTATCTGTCACATATGTTTTGTTAGTAACTATAACAGCAATGAGGGATGACTGAGGGCAGGTAGAGAGCCATACAATATTGTGGCGTTATTAATGAAGGGTAATTACTTTTTGAACTATTAGAGCAATTATGTCCATTTTAATGGTATTTTTGATATTTTAGTATAAATGGGTATTAAGTTTTTGGCTCAGGAACACAGATAAATGTTTACTACTGACACTAATGGCAATGATGCCTTTGATTTCTGAGAACTGACCTTACAAAGGTTTTTTCAGCAGCAAATGTACAACGTTAACAGGCATGCTGTGTGCAAAATGGTATTATTCATATTGCTTGTGACAGTAAATACTTTCCCTTTTTTGCTGACATCCAATTGTGAGCCAGTGGAGGGACAGGTTCCTCTTGCAGCTGTGCCGATGAATGTTGCTCAGGATAGAAGTGTTTGCTAAGCGAGCAAAACATGAAAGCACATACACTCCCCAAATTCAAAGTGAAAACACGCTGTCCTTGTAATTCCTTCTACTGTTTGACATGCCAAAGGTGTGTCAAAATGTGCTGCTTTTGAAGTGCGACAAAAGCATACCCATCTGTCTGCACTGCAGTAGCTGTGTTGAGGCAATATATGGCAGAGAATTTACCGTCATTCGTGAGGCTTATTCTGCTTCATGGTCCTGGTCTCTGTGTAAACAGTTCTGAGTCTTACGGGTGTGAGTGATCCTGAAATCCAAAGAAAAATGGCACGCATGGACAAACCCCTGATCAAGAAGATCAGTAAACACCGGTTTAAATGAAAGTCTACAATACAACAAAACTAATAATTTTATTTGATCATATTTTTATCATTGTTTACAGAAGTTGGAAAATATTTACATCCAAAATAGTAAATCTGTTTTGTACATTAAAAAAGAGTTTTATTTTCAATATAAAATTATACATTTGCATATCATGAAAACAAATAACATGTTCGGATACAGTGGAATAATAGCATGCTAGTTGAGAGGTAGTTACAGTGTATATACAACAGGTTACCTATTTTACAAAATTATAAAACGCAATAAGGCTACTTTATACTTTTACATGTTCAGTTTCGGTCCCAAAAAATTTTTTCCCCTCATGTTTACATTTTAAAAAGTCTGTACATATCTTTTTTTTATTTTACGAATGTACTGTTTCAGACAGATCCAACGCAAAATGTCTGTTAAAGAACAATATTAACTTGATTTTTTGATGCATCTTAAATAGAATTTAAGAGAAGATTCCACCCCAGGTTAAGTAGTACAACTGGAAACCAACAATGGTTTCTTTTTCCACAGACAAACAGAGCTGTTCAGTCTGAGACTGGAACAAAGGATCACTAAGTGCTGCATTTAGAAGGCTAAGAAATCAGTATTTTCACAGAAAATAGCACACTTGCAATGCGGAATAAACTGAGTGTGTATCTGACTCTGCTCTGGACCTGACGCTTGCATTCAATCCTTTTGCTAGTGGAATATTTGTCCCTGTATGAAGTATGCAACGTACCTGAATGTACCTTAGTTCTTTATCATACAAGTGAAGACATGCCATCCCAGATCAAAGGAAATAAAGAACATTATAACACTTAAGAATGAGGATAACAGTTATGTGGGAATGGTTTTGTTCAAAGAGCAGCCTATTTTAGGATTATACTGCATTTATTGCCCTAGTCATCTATACTCAGCACTCCAGGCAAAACTATCAGCCAGTGAAATAAAAAGTACTATTTATAGTAATAACAGTTGCTGAGGTAAACCAATGAGTTTTTATCATGTTTGAAAAGAACATCTGAGTATTTTAAAGAAATAATTTATATAATGTAGTGAATAAAACATTGAATCTTCTCTGTCAGCATTCTAATGACCTCAGTTTTTTGTTATCAAAAGTAAAAGTCAGCCTATATATGCTATTTAATCAGCTTTAGAAAAAAGCATACAACGACAAGGTCTCTGTATAAAAGAATAAAATTATATACATAAAACTAATGATTGTCACCATACACTGAGGAGAAGTTCTTGACTTTGTCAATAGACAGGTTCCACATCAGTGTCTGAACTTTAAACCGGTGAACCCCCTTTTTGCAGTGATTCATCTTACGACGTCTGGAGCTAAACCCCATATTGCCCACTGACCTGCCTTTTAAGAGTGAGACATTAAGGAACCTGATTGGTGGACTCTTGGGGATGTGCTGCCATTTCCAATCCAGTCATCAGCACCTGAATGTTCCTTGTCCTTGTGCCATGTCTCCTCTTGCCCTGGGGCCACCTGCTGTTGGCAGGGAATGAGATGGACTGGTGAAGATGTTGGTCGGTAGTGTACAGGCTCCAGTGCTGGCAGGACAGTCCCCTCAAAGAGCATGTCCATGTCAGGAAAAGACACCAGGGCCAGAGTGGAGTCATAGGAGCTCTTGTCTGTCTCCTCTGACACAAAAAAGTCAAGACTCTCTTCTTGGCCAGGCCGTGACCTTCTCCAGAGTAGACGGAGGTCTTCTCTGAAGTGTGGATTGAAGAGGAGGTAGATCAGAGGGTTGAGGCTGGCCGGTAGGGGAAGCAGGACCAAGAGGACCGACTTGATGGCTTCCTCACTGATGTGAAAAAGGCTGAGCAGGGAAGCGAAGGTGAGGAAGGCCACAGGGCAGTAGAGCAAGCAGTTGGTGAAGATGAGCCAAGCCACATGCTTGATCATGGCACAGTCCCAGATGCTGTCAAACTCTCCCTTCATCAGGTCCCAGTACAGTTTGATGTAGGTTCCAGTGATCACCAGGAAGCAGAGGGCATTCATCATGATCAGGGCCACCATGAAGCCCAAGGTAGAGGGCTGACCACCAGGGAGTGGTGAAGGGAGACACAGGGGGGAGGAGCCAAACTCCCCCACCCCAAAGAGGGGCAGGGCAGCCACTGTCATTGAGAGGGCTGTGCAGCAGAAGGCAGCTGCCCGGATGCTGCCGAAGGAGGGAGACTTGCCGTAGGCTCTGACGCAGGAAACCGAAACACTGCACTGCACAGCAGCCAATGTGAGGAAGAGGACAGATGCCTCTGAGGCAAAGATGGATAGAAAACCTGTAGCCTGGCAGCCTGAGCCACTTTCCCAGCGGGCCCCGAATTGGGCAAAATCTCCAAACGTGAAGGCGTCCACCAAGGCCAGGGTACCAGTACAGAGGCCAGTGAGTAAGTTGGCTCCTCCAATGGCCCCAATGACAAACTTGACCGGCGAGAGGTAGTTGGGTGAGGCAAACACAGTGACAATCAGCAGGCTGTTGCCCACCAGGGACACCAGAGCAATGGCCCACACGCCCAGTCTGACCACCCAGCTGTCAATCATGTACTTGCAGGGCTTGAAAGGGCCTGTAGGTGGTGATCAGAGGAAATCTTGATTAGAATTAGAGCTCTGGTTCTCTCCATCTCTGTCGTCTATTGCTAAATTGATATATTTTTAAATAAACTATGAGAGAATTGTTTTTAACCGGTCTTTTTTGAATGTACATGTAGTGTGTCATATATTTTGTTTTCTTTATTCTTATGGAATTCAATATTGATAATTTAGTGTTATGTTGTATTGATGTTACTAATGGTTTAATTTTTAATTCAGTTCAGTTTATTTATATATCGCGCTCTTATCACAATGTCACAAAGAGCACTGAACAAAGGAGCATCAGGGTGAAATGACACAGCAATCAGTCTGCTGTTAAATCAGATGGATTATAAAATGGTAATTTTAATCTGTGTACTTTTCCAAGCAGTGAAAGTGTCCCTGTGTGTTATTTAAATTTCTGAATAAATTACTGAGATTCACCTACGTAATAAGATCTGTAATGTTTTTGGTGAGAATGGGCGTATTTGCTGTTTTTTTATGCTTTGCTGGCTGATTGTGATATACAGAAGTTAATTTTAGCTGGTGTGGTGTACTTGTAGCTGGTGTTTTTTTTAAATACTTGATTGAATTTAAATTTAAAAAGAAGCGGAACTGTTAAACAGTGCTTTCACATTTCAGATTATTTTTTCCACCCTTGTAAATTTTGGTTTAATGTACCTGGAGTGGGTGTACACTGAATGCTTGCCTGCATCTTGGGGTCTTCAGGTTCCAGCTGGAACTCCTCCATGTCTAGATCATCTGGAAAAAAACCAAAGTCGTGTACGAACTGCCTCAAATGCCCATACACCCCTGTACCTGGCACAGAACGGGAAGGAACACTCATCTTGGCAGAGCATCTCCCAGACCTCCTGATGAATTTTACACTGCACAGCACTTGCCCTGACACAGAATACAGTTTGCGGTTTTCTTCAAACACAGAAAATGCATATTTTATCTGAGATCATATCTCAGTGTTTTCAGTGAGGTCAGATTTGCCCCTTTAATTGCGAAACTGATATGGCCCCAGGAATCCACTTTTTAGTAACAGGAGCCCTTCAACGCAATTTGTGCTGAAGACTTGGCATGATCATAGAGTAGTAATGCAGTCCATAAGAATGGAACTTCTCCCTCTTGAAAATTAACCAGAAAAATTAACTTCCATCTTACTTTTCCTTCATTATTCATCTGCTATGGAGGCTAAGCAGTAAGACCCTGGAGAAATTAATTTTGTTTTTGCTGCAAGACCCAGCTGGATACCTTGATTTCTTCCCTTTATTTTTACCACTGGAGACCTAATCAACAAGTACTGGTCTCATAATACAATCATGAAAAGTAATGAAGTATATACAAAATTATTAGGTCATGTACAGTTAAAGCCTGGGTAATCGCCTTACAAAAGTGCGAATCTACACACAGATGACAAAATAATAGAGGAGGAGGAAAGAAAAACAAGCCCGCATTTTTTAACTGATCACATTTGGTGACTGGAGACCTGCCCATCCCCCTTTTCATGTTGAGAGCACCAGCTTCACTGTAAGCAGCTTTCAACTCTGTGCTTTTACACGTATCCAAAAACCTGAAGACTCTTATTCATAAACACTACTATGGATTAAAGTTTTCATCCAGCATGTTTTTACTTTAAGTGTCACAATGAAAAATTGTTGTGACAATTTACAATGGGACAGTCCAGTGGCAATGATTTGCTTACTTTTGTCAAGAGATGTTTGATCTGCAAACTTTTGGATTCAAGAAATACATATACGTTTTTAAAATTAACTTAACAGTTTTATATTCCTATTAATTATAAATCTGCATGGTAATTTAATGTCTGACAAGATTAAGTAAGCTCTTCAGTGTTGTAAATCACATTTAATGTTGCTTGTTTATTCTTTTGACTGGGGGATGAATTTTGGAAGAAGTATTTATGTGGAACAAACCAAATTGTTGCTGGCTCCTTTAAAGTACGAAATATCATCGCATTTTTTGGGAGGAATAAATTTTAAGACAAACTACGTTAAAAAAAATTGTCAAAAGTCAATGGCAAAAGGGAAAATGTTTTAACAGAGCTCAGCACAGAGACAGGTAGAGAAGATAGTAATGGAAGGAAAGGTCTGTTGGGTTTCAGCCTCACATTTATGGGAAGCATGGGGAGGGAGCTCCACATCCAGATTTTATTTTTTCTGCTATTTTTTCATAGCAGCTAATCCAGTCTGGAAAGAACACATGCATTTGTAGCATCTGATTTGCTAGCAGCTCTCAGAAAGAGACTTGGAAGAAATCCTCAGAGGGTTGCCCTGTGGGCAATCTGACACAAATAAAACTGAAAAGTGGAAGACCAGAGCTCACCAAGGAGCATATAAGTGACAAAAATTCACTTTGGCTCTTCTGTAAAAAAAAACCTTAGCACTTTTTGTCTCCCATAGGATCATTCTCAAACAATTTGATCTAGGGTCTCACTTTTCGTGACAGATGGGGGATGGTTTTGTTCCACATCATGAACCCTGTACCCTGCACTCCAATTGCTTGTTTATTCTTCGTGCTTGAGTTATGATACTCAGTTCACATCTTACAGGTAGCATCAGCATGGATGGGGAACAAGGCCACGGTCCTCTTCTGCAGGTCTTCTCCCTCGGCACCAGATTCCTGTTGGACACCCGCCTTGTAGCTGCTGCAGGCCCCATATACACAGCACTGGTAGGCATGTGGCATCTCCACTACCCTGTAGGGACAGTGCCACCAAGAGCTGTGAGCACCCATTGGATGTTATTGTGAAATAAAGCAAAAATACTTTCAGCAATGTTGTCCAAGGTTTTCTCTTGAAGTTTTGTTTATTATTGCTAGGATCCCATCTTACTCACTACCGGGGTTGTCTTCTATGGGAAACGTCTATAGCTCGTACATGATTGCTGCTGTTTGGCAAACTGGTTTGGCCCGACAGCACGGTCAACCACCTCCTCCCCCTGAACAGTTGTTAAATCACTCAGTGCTGAATCAAAGACAAAATAATAATTAAAACTGAAACAGACTGTCAACAGAGCTTCTTCACTTTCTAAGCCACTGATAGTGTTAGATCACTGGAGGAATAAGGAAAAGCCAGAACTATACTATAAATTTTGCATAAATTAACATTTAAGCCTTTGCGGACATGAGGTTTTTGATGCCACCAGCTTGACTTGAGTTTACTTTTGGATCAGAGCTACAGTGAGCTGAGAACTGCCTTGTGAAAAGAACTGGTTACCTGATCTACCCTTTCTATGGAACAATTGTTTTTATGAGTCTTGCCACTTTTGGGCGGTTACTGCAAGGCTCAACAACAACCACTCCAGAGTTGGAGTGCATCCACTTGCCTTGGGCATCACAGTGATTCCAAGATATTAATAGAAGGCTTCTTTTTTAAGAAAGTTGCCCAGAATAGCTTGATTTAATCTGTTTTGCCTGCAAGGAGAATGATGTCAAGATGAAACTCTGGAGTGAAAGTTGAAGAACAACACATGAGAAAAGTAAGGATACCATTACAGGCAGAAAATTTCTAAAAAATCAGGTCATACTGTTGTTCATTGCATCTAGACACATTTTTCTGCTTTTAATCTTTCATGAGATGATGATAGAAGTCCTAGTTTTCCCAATAACAATTTTAAGGCAAATATTTATTAAGGAGTCATCATAAAATCACATTGACTAAATATTAATCTGAAGCAGTGGTTTCTCACACTGGCTAATGTCTTGTAATGTGAAAGCTGTTTGGTTCTTCTCCTTCTCCCAGACCCTCAATCAACATACTTACCCCGAATTTACTGCTAATTTATTCTGCTGTGTATATGGGTAAATATCTCTGTTATCTTCAATAAGGACTTCGGCATTAGCTAAATGGCAAATAACAGCACTGTATCATGTCTTTAGCTATTGAATAAGTGAAGACAGAGATTTGCATAATAGAATCTTCCATTAAAGTAAAATAAAACAGTACTCAGCTTATGTGAATACTACTTTCAACGAATGATTAGATTAATGCAACGTTTTGCTGAAGCACATATAAAAGTTTTCTCAGAATAATGCAAAAATGAGTTTCACAGGGCTGAAGAAAGCATAGAAAGTCCTAAGTTAATGCATTTTGTTCATTGTGTGAAATCAAACTTATACCCTGTTCTACAAGGGTTGAGACCCAGTTCTGTGATGTAAATTTCAGTCTAGTTCTTGACAGCGACTTAACTGCTGAGGCAGAGATTTTTACTGGCTCCCGTGGAAAAGAGCAGAACAGAGCCATGTGGAACATACCTAATCTTGGGGAAGTCCTCCTCTCTAAACAGGCTGGACAGACCCAGGTTGCCCCTCAGTTTAAGGTGGGTTAGGGCACCAAGGCCTTCTAGGGGAAGTGTTGTCAGCAGGTTGTTAGTCAGGTCACTGTAAAGGTAGACAGAGAAGCCAACGTTTTTCATAACCATTTTGCCAGAGGTGCCAACATAACCAGGTAGGGTAGTTATTTAGGAGCTTCTGTTGGACTGGTCACAGTTTTTGAGGGTTCTGCTGCTGTACATATTTTATTCCATTTTAATTTGCCAAAACTGTTTTTTTAAACCTTAGTGTGGAATTGAGTGACATGTATAAAAGCATCAGTTAAAGAATGATAATAAATGAAAATAGTACAGGTGTGAAAGCCAAACACATCTAAATGATAGGTTTCTTAATTATTACGCTCATGATATAATAGAGTGGTGTAATTCATGCCTGAAGTGAAATTCTTCATCACTCGAATCATAAGGCAGTTTTTCCTAATTACTGCTAAAGCTGCTGTAGTTAGAGCCAAGGAAAGCATCTTCACAATGACATAAACTCAACAGTAGAGATCAAGCAATCTGAATGTTTGTGTAGGCTCACAGCTCCTGGCAACCCTATAGTGTGTAATTTTAATTTAACAAAAACTTGGATAGGTCTCCAAGGTGTAGAAAACTTTAATGTGTAGTGAGAAAAGCCCAGGTCATGCCATCACTAAAGCATGAAGTGTACACTCACAGTTTGACCAGAGAATGCAGTGAAGCAAAAGCGTCTTGGTGGACAGTCTCAATGAGGTTCCAGCTTAGGTCTCTGAAACAAGATGCAGACAGAAGGAAATTAAATGTTATATGAGACTAACCATCAAACCCACTAGCCACTGGTATAATGAATTCTAGTCATGTGTTTTTGTTACTGAGATCCAAAAACCAACTTAAGATGTCAAATGGTTGGTGTGTTGAAGCAGCTGTCAACTCTTATCTTGCCATTATTATATTGACTGCTGTTCTAGTTGTCCACACACAGCTAGCAGTTTTACTAGAGAAAGACAAAGTTGTCAGTTAAGTTCCATGATCATTTGATGTAGCCAAGACCTTAACTTTTGAGTTAGAACAAGAACATCCAGTACTGTTAAATTTAAGGAACTGTTGCTGGGACCACTGAAATTTGGGTAGTTGGTGGATGGTGGCTGTGAACCACTGCATGGGAGTGTGAGGCAGCAATCTGGTTTTGTGGCTAGGAAGAGGTGGACATTCAGCTGCAACTCCACCTTCAGTGCAGTGGAGCAGGTATACACAATGCATGTGTGTTTTCCAGTAGCCATTTATGTTCCATTTCTATGTCCTTCTATGTTATTCACCTTCATTATGTTCTATGTTATTCACTAGTACCATGGAACTGAGATTTGAGAAGAGCAGAAAAATTGTCCAGCATATTTTTTTCAAGCCTGTGATGTAACAGTAAAACACACACACACACACACACACACACACACAAACCAACTGTCAACATGAGATGACAGTGGGTGATTCTACAACCTGAACACTTCAAGTTGTGTAGGATTTTGTTTGAGCTCGGTGATCAGTGGTGCAACTAAAGTTATTACACAAACAATAAATCATGTCATCTGCTCCTCCAGATGTAAATCAGTCCCTGAACTAAAAGGGAACTCAGAAATCTACAACTTATCAGCAACCCTTGTTCTTAAGGGGATACAGGGGACAGGGGGTTTGGGAGAATGAGGTGGAGCTTGTTGGTCAGTGGACTCACATCGAGCGTAGAGCTTCTAGCTGCTGGAATGTGCTAGCTCCAATTTCCTGGATCTGATTGTGCTGCAGGCCTCTGAGATGGAAAAAGAGGTAGATTAAGAAAACTCTTTGCACATTTTTTCAGTGAACACAAAATTACGCACACATTAAACATGCTCAGTTTCAACAGCCAAAGGAGCTCCTGAGGCTATTCACAGTATTTGAAGTAGAGCATGCCAGGTTGGTTGTTGGTTCACTTAGAGGCAGTATGGGCTTCCAGGTTTGAACACAGAAGCCAGAAGGTGTCACCTGCTTCCACAACCATGATATCCATAGCACGTATATATACTCATTGCACATTGCTATGCTCGTGCAAATTAATTTTGCTGAGCAGCATTTGAGGAATGAAATGCTGAAGAAGAGCTTGCAGATATACTTGATGATAACACTTGGTTAAGAGTCATTAAATGGAAGATGAAGGTTTGCACACTCACATCTCCTGGAGGCGTTGACAACGGTAGAAGCTGGGCAACTCCTCAATCTGGTTGTAGGAAAGTTCCCTGAGAAACATAAGGAACAGATTAGGAACTTTTATCACCCCAAGAAACTCCACGTTTTTTCTAGCTAAATGTAGTTCTTACATTGAAAAGCTCAGTGGTCCTCACGGGCATGTGCCCTGTCGCTATTTTTCCATCAGTGTTCACAAGAATAGTGGATTTATTGAATTACTGCATCTATTAAATCAAACCAACATGTTAATTAGTTAAATTACTAAGTGTTGTAGATTTCTGGATCTATGAGCTCTATGTTGCTCCAGGGCCCATGAACGTGGACCATTGGTGCAAATTTCATTCTCACTTAAATTATTGTATATATGAGGAGTGATAAAAAAAATTGATTTTTTTTTGTTCTGAGAAGGGAGTAAAATTTCATTGTATTTTAGTCCCTTATGTGTACTATTCATCTTGTGTTTATCAGTTAAAACAGACTTTCAAAATATACACATCACTTGCAGTCTTGTACAGTACTGTACACCTACAGTATTTCTTAATATACACACATGTACATTTGTACTGTTAAAACTGTCAGTAATTGCTGCTAATGTCTCACAGCAAATTACATCACCCTCAGTTTTACAGCAGTACCATCTTATATCATGTTTAATGCAACCTTTTGTTTTTCATCCAAGTTACAAAAGGATGATCCCCTTAAATGTTATACACGTTCCAGGTATGTGGACTTTTTCTGTCAATATTTTTATTCCAGAGGAAGAAACAATTGGTCATGTTTCAGTAACCTCTTACGTCAGTATTACTCAGCGGGGAGATTTCTTTTGTGGATATCCCTCGGTTCATGACTTCTACATCAAAATGAACTATGTGCTGCTCCATCATATTTTTTTTTCCATTGTCAAGAACACAATAGCGTCACAAATTACCATAAACCGTGGAAAATTGTGGCTGTAATACAATGAGTAAGGATCTCAAAACAAAACCGCTTATATTGACTGTGTGCAATGCTTTCTCGCTACGTCATTTAAATTGCAAGTAAATTGGTTCCTCTTGGGGGAGTGTAATTTAAAATGATAGAGAACATATTCATGTGCTTTTTCCACATACTTATATTCATATATTGGTTTCTGCAGCAGTTTTGGAGTTTGCCGATGAGTCTTGCTAGAGGAAGGATGGACATAAGAGAAGATAGGGTGATTTGCTCCCTAAAGGAGAAGGCAAGCTTTGGTGCCTGGGTGGTGTGAGTTGTATCTGTCTGGACTGGCGAGAACTACTCACAGCACTCTCAGGCTGGGGAGCTGCTGGCACAGCCCTCGGGGCAGTGAACTGAGGCCAGCCCTGGTCAGGGTCCTGGAAAGAGATACAACAAGATGACACATGAACTCAGAAAATGGGAGGCTGAGTTCTGGAGGCCATTGTCCGGAGTTGGGCGAGCGAGAATTCCCAGTGAGGCAACAGAGGCCAGACGCCACAATGAAACTGGTGCCTCAAAGGCCCAGCACAGGCAAAACAACCCACCCCAACACCATCCCCTCACAGCTTCCAAATACTAATCAGCTATAGTGAATGAGGGTGCCTGTTTGTGCTGTCCAGCCTCTTCTGCCAAGATGGCTTTTTGGGGAACTGTCTTCCGACAAAAAGCAGCATAGCATTTCAATTTGTCAGTTGCAGTTGATTATGTTTTCCATCAGGGTTGACATATGAATGCCTCAAAAAACAGCCGCATACCTTCAAAGAATCTCCTGAAAAGGTTTTTGTGTGATCTTGAAATGATACAAATAATGTTAATGATGGTTGTCATGCTCAGAATATAAAAGTTCCAAATAAATGTGAATTTACTGTTAAGCCCCATCTGCGGACAGAGGTTGTCTTTGCTTTCCTTTGAAAACTAGAAACAATATTTTTAGATCATGTTATTATGGCAGTTTGGGTGAAGTAATGGGTTTTGTAAATTTACCTTTTCCTTAATTTAGCAGACAGTTTTCTCCAAAGAGCCATACAGTGATTATGATACAACACCTTTATTTAATTTATTTATATCTGTATTTAACACCTAGTCAATACCTTTATTTAATTTGGTTTTCAGTGTTGGACACACACATGCACACATACAGAGAAACACACACAAATAGGGGCAATTTAGTGTCACTAGATCACCCGAAACATGTGTGTTGAGACTGTGGGAGGAGCCCAGGTCCTGTAGGACAGCAGAATTATCTGCTTTGCCACCCTAAACATAAATGTATTTTATTACAGTTATTGTAAAATAAGGAAAACAGATTTTCTTAACAATCAGTATTCCAGGTGTGTTGCAAAAATATATTACAAAAAGCGAAGGAGGAAACTTACAATATTTCAAGACTGGTTGTGCCTTTGAGGTCTGGGAACTCTCGGATTTCTGTTGCCCCATTGAGGGACCTGTCAGAGGCAGATGGGAAATCCTCAGTGATGCAGATACGTCAGCACAGCAAAGGAGGCGTGACACACTCTCCCACTAACATGTGGTCAACATCACAATTGTGGAACCTGAGAAAATCTGACAAAGTTGACAAAGTTTTAATGTCAACCAGGTTTCACTGACTCAAATTCAAACTGATTTGCTGCAAAATAAAAGCAAGGAGTAAAATCAGTAGTTTTTCCGTGATATTTTTACGTTCAGACTGAGCTGATTTGGGAGGGGTGTAAATGGAAGCCAAGTGTCACGCAAAACTGGAAACAATTAACATTTAAATTAAGAAGGAACCCGGGCTTTCTGGCTGGTGACACAGATAGCCTCACCTTGTCACTCACCATAGAAGCCAGTGTTTCAGAACAGCTTAAGCAGCTGTGACAAATTGTATTCTGTTGAAAGATGTCAATCTCACTATTTCCTGGAGCTGTTTATATTGGTGCACAGTGATGACAGTTATACCTGTCTTAAGTTTTATGTCAGTGGTCATTTGTCAGATCAGTTGTGGCATTTTCTGTAAGCACCAGTGAGAGGTATTATTGAAAGCAGCCAGTTTTCACTTCTCTTTAGTTTAACTACTATAGTTTCTTTGTACTTTATCTGTTATTTTGTTGTATTTGTACTTGAAAGTTTATTTTTGTTTGCGAAAGACACCATAAAACAGTTTTAACTGCAGTCACAGCCACTTTATTAGGGGGGTGGACCTTCTGTTGCCCCCAGCACAGCATCAGTTTGGCAACAGGGTTCAGGCTCCATGTTGAACCAACTACTTCAGACAGTTTCTGCTGATTTTTTGATCCCACATTCATTCTGCTGACATCCAACCTCATTCCAAATATGCTCTACTGGTTTGAGAGATGGTGACTGTACAGGATATTGGAGGAAAGGGATTATCGTGTTTGTGGAGCCATCTTGAGATGTTTTGTGTTTAGTGGCATGGCACATTGTCGTACTGTTGGTATCAGTTTGAGGAGATGCAGACTGGCCATGAAGCGATAGAAGCACCTGGTCAGTATCAAAGGCATGTTGGTACTCTAGCATTCAAATGATGCTGTGATGGTGCTAAAAAACCTTGAAAACGTTTAAAAAATCTATTGTATGCCAAGAAATCATTCTTTACCCCATTACATCACCATCACCTGGCAGGCAGACCTAATATAGTTGCTGTGAGTGCATTTAACTGTTTAATCGTTGTACAGTTAAATATTAAGAAACAATTTTTTTGGTTTCACCTTAATTTAAAATGCAACCTCTGAACAATAGAAAGAAAAACTATTTTCTTGCATTTTCATCGCAGTCTTACCTGTAATTAGTGAAATTTCTGACAAAGACAGTAAGATCAGAGTGTAGACTGAGTCACTCACAGTGTGTGCAGCTTCGGCAGAAACTGGAAAGCTGATCTGCCCACAAACTGAATGGGGTTTTCATAGAAGTGACTGTCAATAAGAAAAGTTACATTTATGAGACCCTTTTCCTCCAAATTGACTCACAGTTGTTAATTAATATTTATCCGACTCCTTTACCTGAGGTCACTTACAGCATAGGACACACTACAGTGATCTCCCTTCAGTCATTCATACAGTTCTATAGCAAAGCAATGAGACACACTCACTCACAGCAGGGACAGTTAGATTCCCCATTTCACACGAGACACATGTCTTTGGACTGTGGAAGGAACATCAGATCCAAACTCACAGTCCAGGTGCTGTGAGGCACCAGTGTTACTTGTTGTACCACTGTGGCACCATATGAGGGCAATTTATATGTTAAAACATCTTGTTTACATGGCACAATAAATCTATTTATTTAAGAGTTGGCAACACTTGACTTGACAATATTAACAATGTGAATAAAACACAACTGGCCCATGAAAGTATTTGTGCACAGGGACTGAACATCCAGTACAGCTGTGGTTGACCAACACAGCTGTGTGACGTGTCCAGCATTTGCCTTTAGGAAGACTCACATGGTCTGCAGCAGCGGGTTTCCCACAAAGGCCCCCTCTGGAATGGCGCGGATATTATTGTTGTGAAAACCCCTTTTGGAAGCATAACAACACACCATCAGCTTCAGACACATCACATCATACCACTTTGTGCGCTTGGGTGAGGGACACAGCTTCACCACTAGCCCAAGATGCCTGTGCTTTAAGAGGAGCTGATAGATTTAATACAGCAGTATTTTATAACCTGTGTAAAATGGATAATCATTTGTAAAATAATATAGACATTGTCACTAAAGAAATATGCTGAGGGAAACAGCAATCTGATGATCCTGCATGTAGACAGCTGTCAGTAAATGGTAGGCTGCAGTTGTTGAGAGGCTCAGCTAGTGATGGGGCTCATCCCAGAGTGTAACCTGTGTTCAACATGGTGGCCATTGTTTCTCTCCTTTGGGAGTTTTAAGCTTGCCAGGGTGAATGTCAGCTGCTGAATGCTGGGAGCAAAGCCGCCTTCAACTAGCACATGTTTCTTCAGCTCAGCTTGCTGGGACCTTGAGGTCGTCCTCTAGGCATGCAGTAAAACGTAGCACGAGCACTTATGTAGCTGATGCTTTTCTCCAAAATAATGTAAATTTAGCATTGCTAAGTTGCTTACTGATTTACATCACCAGGGTGTTGTCCCATATTAGTTTAGAGCCAATACCTTTGATCAAGCGAACTACAGCAGAAGGTGGGATTAAAACCTGGTTTCTTTGAATGCCTGGCAGCAGCTGTAACCACTATGCTTCCTGCTGCCCAAGAGATCAAGTGAGATGCAAAACTCAAAACAAAATGTGTGAAAATAAATCTAAAGACTGGTGAAGACTTGGATGACTGCTAGAAGTTGTACTCTACTCTGGGGTTATTTGTCCTGGTTGCCACATTGCTGCAGCTGATCAGGAGATGCTCTGTGGTGCTGTGAGTGGATCGGTTGCTTCCACTACTGTTTGGTTCCCATGTTATAAAGTTTCACTTCCACCCCCCCCTCCCCAATTTATGTAAACAGACTCTAATTCCAATGGGGTACCTGTCCCTTGCAGATGAAAAACCATTTAGGACATAGGAGACACAAGCATCTGCTGTGACTCAGCAAGGTTTTATCTGAGCTGCAGTGATGTCTAAGCTAAAGGGGGTTTGAAAGGGAGCCCCAGCACCAGTACAGGGGAGCAGCAGAAGGGGTCGCTTTGCAGTCTGTCTGGAGGACAGGTACTCACAGCTCTTGTAGCTTGGTCAAAGTCCGAATGGCTGCTGGGAACTCCTGTAGCTGATTGTAGTTCAGGTCCCTGGGCAGCAGAGAAGGGTGTGTTTACAGATGCATTTGGAAGCTGTTACAGTCATTGCAGTGTCCGACTATCTTAATGACTCTTCTATCTTCTATCCAACTATCTTAATAAATCTTAAGACTTCCAGCAAGGGTTAAAACTGGATTAATGAAGAAAGATACAATTTTGTAACATCATAGTGTGTTGTGTTATCATAGTGACTCCTTGTCTATCTACATATGTTATGATGGTTTGGCTTTATGATAATTATTTGTTGCTTGCTTTTTTGCACATGGCCATATTTTCATTCATCATTTTAAATCTGTCAATCATGACAAATTTTCATAGGTTGCCTTAATACCCCGTGACAGCTGTTCCATGGTATTCTTGGTCTTACATCAAATGGTCTTTAGTTCCATAAGCTCTGTTCCATGTATGTTTGGTGGCTTCTTAGGAAAACTATGTAACTTAAAGATTAAACTGCAATGCTTATTTCAAATAGTTGTTAGCACAAAAATTCTTTATTGTTAACAAATTAAAAAAAAAATAAATTTCACAGGATCTGGCAGTAGGGTTTATGTGGCAAAGAAAGAAAAATGAAGCAGTTTTTTGAAAAGAGGGATTTGAAAAGACAGGGATATGTCCAATGAAAGGTCCTGCCTGCCTTGTCACCATGATGGCTCCTCCATGACTCTAAACAGAACACTGAATGTGTCTCATTATCCATACAATTATAAGCCTTATGCCTCAGTGTTGAGTGTAATCTTTCAAAACACTATAGATGTTTACATGTTTGAAAGGTGCCTGGAGCGCCGACAGCCGCTTTGACGTGAGTCTGGCAATTACAGAGGGCCCACCTTGGCTCTGAGCCCAAGTGCAGTTAGACATTTACTCATGTGATAAAGTTCTCCTTTTCTGGGGGTTTCGGCTCTTATAGACCTGGGTGAAGTTCACTGCAGCTGTGACACCCTGCTTGTCAAATGGAGGGATCTGCCAGCTGTGGGTCATCTACCTCCAAGCCCTCTCCCCAATAGCTTAAACACCTGTCCACCTGCATACAGAAGGTTTGCTTACTCTACAGTTTGCTTGCATCTCTCGGCCATTTCATGTACTTGTTTCCAAGAACAGAGGGCAGCAAAACCTCATGGAAAAAAACACACCCTGTTTACAAAAGTATCATTGGTGACAGAAGCTCACTGAATGGGACCAGTGCAAAATGTTTTTTTTCCCTTTTGACACCGAATCAGTGTCATGAAGGTGCGTTGAATGCAGCTGAGGAAACCTCCCTCTTAATGTATTTGCCAAATAAGAATGGTGATAGTTTTTCTGAAGGAAGAGAGAAGAAATAATAAATAAAGGGAGGTGGGTTGCAACAGGCCTACCTCCCAAAGAGGTCTGAGATGTCTGGTTTTGCTCTACATTTGTTTAGAACATCAATCAGCTATTTTGTGCTGGGTGTTTTGAAATGTTTCTTTGACACAGTCCAGCCGAATAATGCTTTTCATTTCCTGGAGCAACATCACTGTTTGGAGTGGGAAGAAATCCCACATTTGGGACCCCAGTACTGTGCCCAACAACAACATGAGGCAGCACACCCCATGTAACAGGCCTGCTGGCTCATACAAGAGAAGAGAACAAACGTAGGATTAGCAGGAACTCGGTTGCTTAGCCACGCAGATGGTACTTGCCCGATGGGGCCGGCTCATGTTACCCGAAATCGATGGCGCTCATGTGGGATTAGCTCAGCATTCTGCCTTCATTACTGCAAGAATAAAGGCTGTAATCTGATCCGTGACACGACCTCGTATTTTGGACGTTTTCTAAAAAACTTTGTCGTGTTATCATAACTCCTGACCCAACTGCTAGCGTTCAGGGGATGGCTGAGGTTTGAGCCTTCAAATAGTACCATTTGTTCAAAATAATTGCTACAAACTATTACAAATGTAATTGTCCAGTCCTGTAGAAGTAAAGAAAGCAAAAGTAACTCTTCTGGGGATATTATATTTAATTTTAGTCTGGAAAGTCCTTATTCTGGAGGAAACACTATTATCCTTTTTGACTTTCAGGAACAAATATAGAATTTTCATTGCTCTTTTATCTGTTGTTTCAATTGGTTCATTACTGGAATATGCAAGTGATTTGAGTAATCACACATATGGATTATAATATTGTGAAAGTGTTTAAATGAGCTCAGCTGCCTTTTTCTCTCCATTTAATTGTGGCTTTAAGAAAAATTTTACATTATTTTATAACTCCTTAAACGCAACCTCCCTGTGGCTTTGTATAAATGGCCAAACAGGTGGTGATGTCTTAACAGCCCCTGACTGTTGTACATCTTGGCGTCGTTCTCTGGCACTTTGGTCGGCCATTACAAAGCAAGTGTGAATTATTCACTTTCCAGCAGAGCCTTTGGCTCCGGCTGCCACCAGTCTGGTTTGTCATCATGCACCAGGTCTCAGGGGATGATTTATGGGAATTTTGTATTTTTTCATTTTGCCCTTAATCTACTTAATGTCTGGAGAGTTTGGTCAGAACCTGAAGTGAAAGTTTTACAATTTTGACTATCTTTTACAATTTTTGTATGATTCCTTTTTTAATTAAATTCAGATTCCAGAAGAACTTAGTATACAACATAATGGAAACTGTAAGAAGGTATTACAAATATAATACAGCAATCGCTTGTTATTCGAACTCTCTTTATATAAATTTTCCTAATAACAGCTGTAGAAAACTAATCCCCGTATCCCTATATTTTGGTATCTGAGCGGAAGCTTTTGCTATCATGAATTTTCCTCCAAAGCTTTTCCATAATAAAAAAGCACAAATAAAAATCTAAAAAAATTTACAAATAAGTACCGTACAGTACTGTACAGTGTGCAATGATAAAAATACTGCAGGTATTGTAATGAACTCTATTGTTTACTTTTACGAATTTATCTGAAGCCAGAAACATGCATCTGTACTGGTGTCTTATCACCTGTTTCCACTAGTTTTGCTTTTTCTGGACATATCTGCGTCATTTGAATTTATCGCTAATTTAATTTTTTAAATGCCATTTGCTGTATCAAACAAAGATGTAAACATGGTGAGTTCCTTTGACACACGTCTTCCCCATTCAACATTTCACTGATTATGATTAATTATAGTTGATTATAACAGTGAACTCCAGCTGGGAACCCTGCACATGTGCCCTCTCATCTCCCATGTGACTCAGTGACACTGGGGGGAGACTAACGTGAAATATCCTGTACGATACACCCATTATAAACATGCACATTAATGACAAAATTAAGCATTTTCTAATTAGGTAACTGGCATTCAGTGTTCTATAATGCTGAAATCATGGTTTGATAGTTTTGTAGATGTTTTCTGATGGGCTGGGAGAGCGTTATTTATTTATGCCCCCAGTTTAAAATAATGGGAAATAGACACTTGATGTCTGTAATTTTAGTATTCAATGTGTTTTCAGGGAAAAATTAGATTAGGATACTGAGATATTGTTTCATATGGTAAATTACGGCATACAACACACAGGAAAACAAAAGTAAAGTTTAAGCATTAAAAAATGTCTTCTCTGTGGGTCAGTTTCTATATATAATATTATTATTGTTGTTAATTCAACTTTTGTTTATGTGTAACACAGTCTCTGAAGTTCAGATTTTTGTTCTAGTCTCACCTAGAGGCCCATTATTGTGAGGTTGGTGGATTTAGTTTGTTTTCCTGTATTGAAATACATCCACGGTGATGAAAATACAATATTTATTAAAGTCCATTTAAAAAAAAATCACATATGCTGTAGTTCCATTCCAGTTCCACTATTGCAAAAAAACGCAAAAACTGACCTTTTGAAAACAGTATACTGAAGGTAAAAATTTGCACATGCAATGTGTGGCATTTTATGAGAAACCATGAAAGAATGGGCTTAAAACCTCAGCAATAATTTTGAAAAACTATGGTTTGGGCTGACATGATGCAGTGAGTAGTTTTGCTCCCTCACATTGCCTGGGTTGTTTGAGTGAGGTTTTGGGTCCTCCCTGTGTCTGCATGTGTTTTCTCTGGATGCTCTGGTTTCCTCCCACAGTCCAAAAGTTTCAGGTTAACTGGTTCCGCTAAATTGCCTGTAGTGTATGTGGCTGCCCTGTGATGGACTGGTGTCCCATTCAGGATACAGTCTCCTAACTTATCACCCAAGGACTCTTCAACAGCCTCCCAAGCACCTTGACCCTCACTATGACAAGTGGTTAAGGATAAAAACAGCAGTAATTTTAATGAATGTTTTTACTGTGTGTCGTGGAGCTAATTGGTTTACTGTATCCCATCTCCTTGGTATTGCTTGCCTCTGCACACCGGGAAGCCAGACCAAACAGACCCGGAGAAAGAAAGAGTGAGCGGGTTTCCTACAAGACCACCATGGGCTGCTTTATACATTACACACGCTCTCACATTCAACTTCAGTGTTTTCCAGTAACGCAATTCCTATAATAAAATTTTAAAAAAAACTTCCAATAATAAAAAGTGCAGGTTTTTCCTCTAGTTGTATGTTCTGTATACTTCAGACTTTTTAAAATTAATCTGACAGAAAATATACTCACAGGGTTTCTAAACTGTGCAGTCCTTCAAAACACGTTTCTCCGAGACTCTGGATCATATTGTTATGAAGATGTCTAGGTATAAAGAGAGAAAATGTTGCCACTAAAGCACAAGAGCGCATATTATATGTTCCTTATTTTCATACAGGAAAATTATCTAAAATGTAACATTTTTGATTCACATTCATTGCTGTTTTTTTATTTTTTAAACAAAAACTCATTATTCTAATGGAAATAATGAAATATGATATAAATATAGTATACATAATGATTCCTAAGACAAGTGCCTTCTTCCTGTTTACTTATGACAAAGCTGAAGAATGGTGCTGCAGATACTTTCCCGGAATTTTAACCCTAATCTTACAGAAATTTAACAGCAAACATGATGTACAGACATGCTACCTTTTATTACATTTCACACTGACACAGGAAAGACAAAAAAGTGAATGATACTTGCAAAAAATGTGGTTAAAGCTTGATAAAATATTGCTGCTTTGAGTGCCAGGTGGACCCCTGTTTTTGTAGGCTTGACTTACAATTGGGAGTCACTTTGGAGTTTGTTTGCCAAGCAGCAAAATAATCATTACTGACAACACTACAGAATTACATATTTCTCAGTCCTTTTAGTGTGTTGCAGGACTCTTTATTGCTGGGCTTGTATGTAATATTAGATCATCTGGTATTGTGTTTTATAGCTACCAGATGTTACACAATCTTTAAATGTGTAATTTGAATATGAGAAAAATTCAGCATATGTGTACCCTTTTTTGTTAATAGCTAGCATACTGTTTGGAACTGACTGCATGCATCAACTATGTAATACAGCATGTAGGAAACTACCTGAACTGCATGTAAATTTATCGATTTTAAAAACCTTTAAAACTCAATTTTTCTAAAATTATATAGGTTCTAGGTGTCATAATGCTGCTATAGACATGTCATAATAGCATCCACTAACAAGTGTGTGACTGCTGCTGCAAGCTGGTACAGACAATAAACACAGTCCAACATTTTGATGGAACTTGTGTCTCTTCCTTTGTGACAGATCATGGCAGCCATTACGTACATGTGCTATAACCTGCTGTTATGACATAGGGTGCTCATGTAAAGTGCATCCAGATGGACTCACAGCACCACAAGGCTGGAGAGGTTGCGGAAGGCCCCGTTGGGGATGTGGCTGATGCGGTTGAGGGCCAGGGTCATAGCTTGCAGTGAGGACAGCTGGCCAAGTGCTCCAACTGGGATCTCAGTCAGGGCATTGTCGTCCAGCCATAGGTGCCGGAGGGACCTCAGGCCTGACAATGTCCATTCAGGCACCTCCGTGATCAAGTTGGCATCCAAGCGTCTGTATGAGGGGGTGACACACATGCTCAGGTGCATTGTGCAAATCTCAACAACCTTAATGCAGTAATAGTGGGCAATAAACAAGATTTGGCTTGATTGGATAAAAAGAATGCTTTTGTCATATAACAAATAGTAGAATATAATAAATAATTACAGGTAATAAAATAATTATGGCAAGAAGTGGGGAAAAGTTCTTTGTGCAGAAGAATAGTTCTTCCTTTTCCTCAGGCCTCTATAACTTCTTTCATCTGGAGTACTGAATAGAGAGTATAGAGAGTACTTGAATGAGAACAGGCTTTAGGTGGCATGTTGCTTCACAAAAATTGTTTTCTTTCTTTGATGTTCTTTTTTTATTTTTATTTTTAATTTTGTTAACAAGCATGAAATTCCTTATTAGACAAAATGAAAACAAGACAAAATGTGGGCAACCACTGTGGACAGATCCCATTTTTTTAGGGTGCCTCTGTTGTGGTGGGACTTGATTGAACCTCTTGGCATTAGTGCGGCAGTAATTATCTCAGTTTAGAAGCCCCCAACCCCCCATTCCTCTTTATTAGGGTTAGAGGTGCCGAATGGCCCATGCAAGACATGCAGAGATTTATACCTGTGCTAATTAAACAATGTTCAGTGCCATCAGAACAAGGTAATCCAGGGGCAGGTGGCGGCACGCACACAGCGGAGAGCTTCACAGAGACGGCGTGCTTGTAATGTGTGCAGGTGTTCCGGCCTCACTACCAACCCCCCCCCCCCCCAAAAATGCGAAGCTTGGCTAGAAATGGAAATTTAATTATAGTTGATTTAGGGAAGATAGTTTTAACATTATAATGAAAGAAAGACCCTCCCACACACACACTACCATGGCCTCCAGTACTAGTCTTTATATTTATAGAAACTAAACAACTGGCTGGATCACAGTGCGGCCGAGTGAAAGCCGAGGCCTGAATCTAAACGCTTCTCTGGCTCAGAGCACTTCCTCTGCTCTGGTTTTCTATAAATGATGATAGGCAATTTCATGCTTTCATTTGTAATGGATTCTATCTTTTTTGAATAGGTTTAACATCCACAACTTGAGCGAAAGAACATACAGTGGGGTCCAGATTGGGAGGAGATCTTTAAAGACATAAAACAGAGGCTTTAGAATCTTTTCATCTATCAAACTAAGAATTTGATGCAAAGATGAAAGTGAGAAAGAAGTGTTGTCGTCTGGTAATAATTGAACCCCCCACTTTACATATCTTCACCAGAGGGGACCTCCCTCCGATTCAACTTGCCTCTAACAGACTCTGACATTTCTGTGGCTGAGACAAATGCCCCTCCTGATCTGTGTCACGTTTGATCTAACAAACATTCTCCAATTGAGCAGGTCTAGCTTGGGGGCCAGGGGTGGGGGGGTTCATGTGTACCCAGACCCTTTTGACTTTCCCCCACAATGATATATAGCTATACAAGGCTGTGCGTGACCATATGAGACATCTTCCTCCCAGCTGCCACCTGCCTCTGCAATTCCCTGTGTTCCACTCTCACTCCTCCTAGCCCCATAGCACCCTGTACAATAGATGAGCAGGTCAAGCTGAAGAAGAACATAAAATGTCAATTTTGGGTAGAATTCTTACTTCGATCCCTTGAGATGTATTTCACTCTGCACACAGAAGAAGAGTGTGAAGGGTGAAACCCCAGTGAGGAAAGCAGGATTCATAGAAAGCCAGTACTTAAGATACATAAAAGAGCTTTGGAAATGTGTTGTAGGGTTTCCTGCACTATTAGAGACTATTTTCAGAAGTTAATTTCAACTCAGAAAAGATGCCGAATATTTAGTTACTGAACAGAATAAATTAGGCCTTGAGTTGAAACCAAACTTTTGTCCCACCAGTTTTATTTGGAACAAGTACTACAAGCGGCTAACTGTTTATGCATTTTCTTCTCCAATGTGCATATTGTCAAATGAACTAAAAATAGGATGTGTTGTCTGACCAAGCGTAAGCTGCTTTGTGGTCGCAATGTGGTACCAATTTCAGTTAAAAAGAAAAGACATGAAAATGAGTATTTCAACACCTCTTACTATCAGATAATGACAGCAAGCCCTCTGTGTTAAGCTAATAAAGCTAATATTTCATTATAAAATCAAAGAAGGAAAAAACACGTATTACAATGAGAAGGTAAAGAAGAATCCCAGCAAACTCAATCCTGGTATCAAGAAAAATATTTTCCTCCGGTGCTTTGGACTCAGAGGTAAAGATAGAAAGCTGATGATGCCAAAACACCTGGAACCGTGTGGATGCACTGCACACAACTGCCACATACTTCCTGTATGTATTGTTGGTAAACTGTCACTGACAATCTATGCTTATGAAGATCAGAAAAAAGGTAATGATCATATGCTGTGTTCAGACCTTTGCTTTTCAGCTTTGTACTTCCACAGTAAGTTGCAATAACAACTGAATGGTGATGAAACTATTCAACATCTGTCTCCCTGTTCCAGGTGCTCCACAGGTGGTCACATGAATACTGTGTTTTCAGCCACGTTGGGCCTTTTCCTCATAAACTCATAGAATTCTTCTTCACATTCTCATTTATTTATCTAACAAGAATGTCCTCAATTTGTATGTGCTGCCTTGTGTCATTCTGCTGTCTGTTTAGTGTATTGTGCAACATGGCCCAGGGGAAGTGATTTTTGTTCTCTCTTGTACATCTATATTACCTCGGTTAAAAACAGATCAGCACTATATTACCCCACTGTAGATGCATAACAAACCTGTAGTCTTCAGTTTGCCAGACTTCAGTATGGTCATTCTGTCTAAAACACGTCACCGCTTTAATCTAAGGAACCCGCTGCCATGCCTCATTTACAGACCTTCTGAAAACACTTTACAATCCTTTCCAAAAGGTTTTAGTCTGGCAGTTTTTCAGCTCTGCATGGCGGCTGAATATAGTGTAAAATCTTTAATATCTAACTACACATGATGGTTAGAAGATCAGGGTGCACACAACAATTTTAAAATCAAACAACAAAACAGTTTAGCATAAATATGTGCATGAGATCCAGTGTGGGGACAAAAACCTTTCTTTGTGCCCCATGGTACCGTCCTCTCACCCTGTTCCACAGGAGGAGGATCTTGCCTCATGGGCCATTCATAAACACTGACAGCTCATGCGCTTAAGGCTCCCAATAAAAAAATGCCATTTCCGTGCTCACATCAAAGCTCCTGTCATGGCCAGGGTGAAATTCCAACACACCCCCCACCCGCCACCAACTGACTTTCATGCAGATTTACAGTATAGCTCCGATTTCTGATGAATTTTAAAGATGACGTTAAGGTTGTGTTTGAGGACAATGAATAATATCTTATTTGCATCCTTTGGAAGCCACATTTGAGAGTTTCTAAATGTATTTATGAAATGGTACATGTGATTATTACTTTGCATCTAAGAAAATATTTTTTTCAAGATTGCTAGCAGTTTCACCTATGACTACAGGTGGAAATTTTACCATAGAAATGCAGCTTAGGTAACTTGCTCAAGGGTTTTCCAACAGTGTCTGAACCCAGGAACCATTAGACATGTTTATCATATTTAAGAAGTAAAATGAAAACGCAATTATAATGCATAAAAAGTTTCTTGCAGCCCCCGTGTTATTTTGCCAAAAATTGTGAGTAACTAGTGAATTGTCTCAGTTTTGGATGCCGTTTTTCTCAAGTTCACACAGAATAAATATACAGACAAGTCTTTCTCTTACACCACTTGTGTATTTATGGGGCTGGGAAAAGCTTAAGGTTATTTGAGAGTAGCCTTTTTAAATGATTGGCCAGACAGCAGTTTTTAAATTAAAAAATAAGATATCCTACAAAAAAGTTCCTACAATAAAATATATAAGCTGTCATTTGAGCAAAGGACTAACAGCAACTTGAGCTTCTGAACTAACCATACATCATTTTTTTATTGTATACTGCTGCAAGGAAATTGAAAAAGTTTGTCCCAATACATCAGTGTTTTTAAAACAAAGTTTTCCAAAAAAGTTGAATTTGGCACAATATAGTTTTAAGGAATATCCATGTGTTTAAGGGTTAGTCAGCATCTGAAACACTAGAACAAAACAACACAAAACAACTTGACTACTAGCATGACTGGAATTAGTCAGAATTAATAAAAATATCTGTGAAAGAATGCAGCTCTCTAAATAGCACACCAGTCCTTAAGATGGAGTGCCACTGAATTACTGTAGTTATTGTAGCTAATGTAATGTATACATATTTACTGATGTATAATGTTATTACAAGAAATCATATAATCAACTAATTAATATTCAGATTTGACACATGATTAATTGCGGTATCTCGAATTATCTAAATCTAATATGTTCCTGAAAACATGTCTGGGAGGGAATTTTTGGATAGCAAATTCTTTTCTATTCAGTTATTAAAAAAAAAAATTCTGATGCATTCCTTGCCCATTCCCATTCAGTATACCCAATTTCTCCAAATATCACTTAAATGCTTAGGTACACCTATATAACAGTCTGCCAATAATTTTTTCATAATACAATGTATTTAAAACACTAATTACCTAATCATTAAACACTTAATGAACTCAGTAGTCTGTATATTTGTAAGCAGGGTGCAACTACTGCAGACAGCGTCAGATATGAACTGTTTTCCTTCTGCCCTGAAATGAACTGTACTGTAATATAAGCAAACCACGAAAACATAATAAATACATATAATGCTTAGCAAAATAAAATAAACAAACGAGGCAATTTTTTATTTTCTCAAGCATAGAGAAAATCATATGCATGGCAGATGGGGACACGCACGTTGATAAGCTTATATCTTTTACATGTTTTGCTCACTCAATATACTTTATACTTTAAAGCTTCCAACTTTTCATTTTATGCATGAACTTTGCTTTCCTTTGACTTGCTTACCCTTTTATCCACTTTCTTTGGAGAGCTTTTCAATTAATAATGGGGAAAAATAGCAAAAAGCAAAGCACAACGCTAAAACAGTGAGAGCACTAGATGTGATGAACAGCTACAATTGCAGCGCACTTCACATCTCACATGGCCTAGCGTGTTCACGAAATATTTCTCTGTATAAAGATTTTTGTCTGTTACGAAATGCACTTTTGTGTAACTTGAATTGCACACCACTTTGGATGTATGTTTTCATGACAAATCCTGCAGTTTGAACTCATGCCAGGGGTCAAATCAAATAAATTAAGATGCGACCAACATTTTCGCATTTTAATAAGCTAATATATGCAAAATTAAGGCCCAAAGACTGTGTAAAGACAGTTAATGATGGCAAAAAAGACTTATTCTGTTGCTTGTCAGTAAGGATATAGAATCCTGTAAGGAGTGCTCCTTTAATTCTCAGTCCAGAGTTCAGATGAATATTTAATTGACTGTTAAGATTTTTAATGCAGGATAACCTTCTTCTATAGTGAGCATGGTGGCCTACTTTTACTATCTTTACTGCATTATGATGAGGTAAGGACTCTGCCTGCCTCTAATAAAGTCTGTAGTTCCTTCATCCCCAGCTTGTCTTTTCAAGCAGATGTCAAGACTTGCAGATTTTTTGACAATTTAAGTGCTTTGTACATTTATAGCTTATCATTAGCTCAAATGACAGATCTTTTTAGCATGAAAAGCCTTTAATTTCTTAGCACCTCCATCAAAGATAACTGTTTTTTTCACTTTGTGGATTTATAAATGAGTCTAAACAGGCTATATCCCCACCAGGTATGCAGGGCTTTGAGGAAAGTTTGGTTATAGCCTATAGTAAAAGTCTCTTGAGAATCACTTTTTGTTCTTTGTAGAAAGGTATATTGGTGGAAAGAAAACATCCATGCAAAGACAATGGTCATGAATGTAGAAACTGCATAATTGTAAATCAAGGACAGGCTATAAGAGATCAACTTGTGTGAACTTTCAACAGGAAGAAATTAAAGCCTGAATGTAGGAAATATTTAAAAATTTTTCACTTTGGGAGGGAAACTGCCAGAGTTGTGGCTGTGGGGGCTGCTTTTGTAAATCACAGCACCTGGGGATGAAGAATAGTCATGCCATGTCGTCTCTGCCTCATTTCTAGTTTCCCAAGCTGTCCTGTTAACTGCTTGAAACAACGATGTAAAGAGGACAATGTCAACCTAAAAAAATTGCAGTTTCAGGTATTTTGTACAGCAGCAATTTTCAGGGTCAACAGTATTAGGAAGCACAGGTGTGGGGCTGCATAAGGCAAATCTTTGGGTCATTCCCAAGGTCCCAAAAATGTTAGTGCTTCCTCCCTGTATGGCTCCCGACATCTGGGCCCTCATAGATGCCTCATCTCCCCACAAAGGAAGGTGACTCGGTCGAACACTGCACTTGACACCCATGCTGCCATGTAACACCTGTTTTACTATTGCCCCATGCACCATAAATTGTGAACCTGATCCTCCCCAGTGGTATGAGCTTAATAAAAGCCTTAGTTGCCCTAATAGGCGTATAAATAACCCTGCTTTCCGGTCCTGGCTTCGTGTCCCTCTGCTGCCAAGAGTTACCTCATTGCCGGATTACAGTAATGGGCAATCTTATCCATCCTCCATATTATTAGACCTAATACAGGAGTGTTAGACAAGTTATTGTGTTACCCAAAGGGTCAAAGTCTTGCTTTCATGTTGTAGAAAATGTTATTCAACTTTGCTTTTTTGGAAGTGCATTGCATCTCCCACCTCGTCAGTAAAAGGTAAAGTTAACCACTAACTTATTGCTACCAGATCTCCCTATTTGAGTAATGGGATTAGAACAATTTGCTGGGTGAATCATCTGCCTCCAGGTTTATCTCTCAAATGTGTGTCTTTGTGCAGTTCTTGATATTGAATATTATCCCATTCCAGCTGTAGACAGTTTTTGTCGCTTTGCATCTCATGTTTACTTCTTTACTGGATCTCTAACAGTAGCTTTAATTCAGCCCATGCTTCAAAATACATGGGAGAACTACAGCATGTAGGAAGACTGTAATGTGTGTACTAAGTCTATTGTCCATTTGTTCATAACCGGTCCATTTAAATGTCAGGTTCAAAATGGATTTTTGTTCTGGCTGTTGTTTCACATTTAACTTTGTGTTTTTCAGCTGAAAACAGACATATATAGCAGCCACCTAGTACTTTTGCCCAACTGGCAGGTTGCAGGGCAGTTTTTGGCCTGAAAACCCCTTCCACACCCTTGTCAGTGGTATTGTATTTCATACAAGACCCAAGCAGGGGGACCTCAGCAGCTACTCACAGTGACAACAGGTTGGGTAAGTCCCACGGAACCTCGCTGGACAGCTGCTCCAGCTGGTTGTTCTGCAGCATCCTGCAAAGGAGATTCCAGTGAACTTCACCAAAATTCATTTAGTCAATATCACACAACTATGTCATTATCTGAGGTTATTTTTATGCTATTAATAAGTGGTGAGCTCTTTGAAAACCGTGGTTCTTCAGGCCCTTTTGAAGTGCAAAATTTCCAAAAAGCATATATTCTACATCTTAGAAGTAAATGGTATAATTTTCCATACATCGATTCAAATCTAGCTGCATTCAAGCATTAAGTGCAAGCTTTCCTGAGACAGCCAATAAAATGGCATGACAGTTGTGGTCTGGAGACTCCCAGTTCACATCCGAACCATGTCCATGCTTTTGTGTCCTTAAGAAAGTATTTATCCTGAATTTCTAGCATCCAAACATTAAAAGTCATAAGACCTTAAGTTGAGCTGGATAGAAGTAGAACACTGAACTTGTTTCAACAAGGAAATTTTAAACTGCAAGCCCACTATACAGATTTGTTGTTTACACAAAGGTGGAGCATGGGGACTGGTAAGGTACAACACAAAATTTCCGAAACTTCACTTGGCCACCGATTATCATGCCACGTAATTTTCTGAATGCTAGTTTCATGAAGGCAGTGGACAAAGAGTGTGACTGCCAGAGGGTGAGAAAACAAGGCAGCAAGAAGGTGGAGGGTGTTTGTGTCTGTGAGGCGGTGAGCTCCCTGGGTGGGCCGTTGATGTCATACTCAGAAACGGGGCAGAAAAAGGCAACAAAGAGGAGAGAGGAAGCAGGCGCGACAAAGGCCCAGTGCTTTGAACAAAGTGAATAATCGCAGCATAGAGGGGGCGGACAACAGCACTTAATTACACAGCAGACGGCTTTATCGGCTCCAATCAGAGTGAGACCCCCACTGCACGCACAAAAGAAAGCCTACAGAATAGGCATACCATATTGGTGGGGGTGTCTTTATCGAGGCATCAAGGTGCCACAGAAGGCATCTTGAGACTAACTCACTATCTCATATATCCAATATTTATAAAACTAAACATGAGGAAAAGACTGGAAGTCTAACTCTTCTACTTTTTGCATTTATTTGTATACAATAATAATAATAATAATAATAATAATAATAATAATAATAATAATAATAATAATAAAGTCAAGAAGAAAGTAAAGGGGAAGAATGTCTCCTTACTGCTGTGTCCAACTGTACCATGACAGATTGTAAATGAATAAATCCCAAATGCCAAAGACTAATTTGGTTGGATTCATTCCCTACAAAGAATGAGAAGACTACTGAAGGAGGAAAAAATGCTGTGAAACTGCAGAAAAAAATAGAGGACAATAACTCCAAGAGCAAACTGTTTTACTCAAAAACTAAATATTGAGACATTTGTCAACTAGCAGTTTTTTGGTCAGGGTCCCAGCTGTTACGTTCTGTTGTGGTCTGAGGGAAAGTTATTTTTCACTTTTCAGCAAAACATATTATCAATTTTGTGGTCAGATTCGATTGCTGCTGTAGCACTTACACAGGATGACTGATCTTTGAGAAATGCCTGCATGATATTTCCATGGTATAAACACCTGAGGTAGTTGTTTAGACTTGCAGTACTGATGTACTTCACTCGCATTTTACACTCAGTTTCAGGTAAATGGCCTGATGTAGTGTCTAGTGTTTTTACACACCTTTTTTAATAAGCTTATACATGACAAAGGACCAGTACTTGCACCAGTACTTCTCTATACTAATGATACGTGTTAAAGAAGCAGGGGATGTTTGTGCATCATTTGTTTTAGGCTTAGTCTTAGGACGGTGTAGGAATAGCCTTTCTAGCAGTGGGGTGGGAGCAAGAGAAAGCTGGTGGTGTCAATGAGAAGGAATTTTCTTCCTGGAAGTGATTCCCCAGTGGGTTCATGTGACTGGGTGGGTCCTGTGTAAATAGGAGAGAGCGTAGGTAATAGAGTCACAAACTGCTCTCCTAAAAGAGGGAGAAAGATAGAAGGAACTGAGTGGCCAGAAGGAATGAAGCGAGTGGGAAGCTGAACCTGATACATCTTATCCCAAGCCATACTTCCATCTGTTATGTGATTTCACACAAGACCTTTTCACCAAAGGCAAACAAAGGGAAATCCTATTGTCCATTTTTTAGAGGGTGGCACAATTTTTCTGTACAGATTGTAACTGAATACTTGGTGCAGTCATGTGGCTTGGCTGGAGTAGTAATGGAGAGTAACTTTTACGCTGAGTTATTTCACTATGGTCCTGAGGGTCCTCTTGCTTTTCCATCTCCTCTCACATCACTAAGACCTCAGAAATGAGATGAGTCAGAAGTGTAAGTTGAGTCAGGTGTTTCACTCCCTGGCTGCAGCAAGAATCTCCACATCCTTTAGGACTGTTACCATGATGTAAATATTCATTAAGGGACTTAGACAAACATAAAAAGAAACAGCTATTGACAGAAGCACACCATGATGGGATAGAGGTCTGCATTGATAGCTAATTTGTCTTCTGAAAGGTTGTACATTCAGTTACATATGTTTAGCATTGGACAGCTGGGTGACTACGATTGAAGGCTGCAGTTGTTCTTTTAAATAGATATGGGAACTATGTATTTACAAAATCATTTGTGTCATCTGAACATTTGTGTATTGTTCCAACTACATGGAACATTATGTATGTTTGTCACTGGTGATAATCAAAGTAACTCTGAGGCAAATTTGTTGGTCTTTTCCAAGGAATCCCAGAAAAAATATGCCTCCTGCAGGCAAGACATAACAGCAGGTACTGAACAGACCTGGTGATGGAAAAGCTGCGAGCTCAAACACAGTGTCATTATTATTATTATCAATAATAATAATAATAATAATAATAATAATTGTGGAAACTTACAACACTTTGAGGTTGTAGAGACCCGTGAAGGCCAGGCCTGAGATGTGCCTCAGGAGGTTCCCAGACAGCCGTCTGTGGGGGAGACAGAGAAGTGTTGCGGTTCACTCATTCACAGTCACCCATGATGCCTTTAGCAGATGGCCCTCTGGCAGGCGCACAGCACAGCAAAGCAAAGCCCCAACATTGACAGCGCAGCGACTTTTACCTGAACCCAGTGGGGACCTAGCAGTGTCTGTTTAACTGGCTTCAGTTCCTCCACAGCTGCAGTTTAACTTCACATCTCACTTGCTGGTCTCACCCTGGTAGTCGTTTTTGTTACTCTCTCATAATAGTTTGTGTATAAGCAGCTCTATACACTAAAATTCACTATTTTAATCCATCCATCCATCCATTGTCATTAAGCACTTAATCTTGAGCAGGGTTGTGAAGATCCAGAGCTTATTCTGGTCTAGGAGGCAGGAGCGACTACACCACCATGAATGACAATATAGTCCTTCATACCTGGGCACTACCAACTATGTGCAGTCAGTGATGTTTGAGTAGGAGAAACTATTCCTGGCCATGGCTGACTGTATAATGAATGTTTGCACTTGTTCCACATTTTGTGAAAAGGAAAAAAATGGAATAACACAATATAATAATTATTAAAATATGACTTTCTCTGTAGGCACAACAAACACCAACCAGAAGGGTGAATTAAACACATTTTCCATAACAAATTTCTTTATTAAATAAATTGTTCAACAAGTGTCTGTTTGCTGTCCAGAAGCCTTCCATCTGAAATCCCTGGGTTCACAGCCTAAACACACCTGAACAAATGAATCACCTGGGTTTCAACTTAATCAAATTCTCTATGCTTTACTCTATTAACAAAGTTAGTTAGTAGACATTTAACTGAAGTGACAACATGGCCATCTCTTTATGTGTGAAGTTTGCAGAAGCAATTTACTGACAAAACACGCAGTTCAAGGATGCAAGCTGGACATTCCAAGGAATCCATTGTACCCTATATAGGAGGTGTCTTGCCTAACATAACATCCTATGTTTCTGAGATGCACTCAAAATGACCATGACCCAGCATTGGAAAATAATTCCAGAAAATATGAATGATCAAAGAAATTAACAAACAAATGAACCAACCAGCCAACCTACCAAAAAACAAACCAAAAATCAAATTTATTTCAGAAGTATTTAAATATAGAGTTGACTGAAAGTATAAAATTGATTACATTTAATCATGACACCAAAAAAGAAAAATCTGAAATTTTAAGCTGCTAAATTTTATTAAAAATGATTTAAAGATCCAACTAACTTAATATAGAACAACAAAATGTTATTGTTTTTATTCCAAGAATGAATAAACTGGTTACAGTTCAAAATTTCAGCTGTCTTCACGTAGATCATGAAAAGCTGACACGAATGCCAACTCACTAGTCTTTCAAAGTACTTTCCAGTATTTTCCTTTTTTGTTTTTGTCTGGGTTTCAAGTTGTCCTGATTCAAGAATGACAGAAGCAGTATCAACAGCTTTATTTCAGAGGGTAAAATTCTGAGAACACCAGTGTTTTGGTTTGTATTTAAATAAAATACTTGATGTTCCAGATGAATTTATCAAGAGCACAAATTTCAAAGGCGTTGTCAGAGGTTATAGGTATCATAGTCTGCTTTTTGTTGCTTTTGGTTGCTTATTCTCTCTTTCAAAGGTGTCTTTGAGGAAACTCAGCCTGTGCCAAGTATGAAAAATTTCAACAAAATAGGTTTTATTAGAAACACATTTGTACCATATGTGGGTCAGAGCTGAAATTCGGCAAGCTCATTCGCAGTTAAACACCCTCTTATTCAATGGACAAAGAAAGGTTTGACAAAACCTATTGAAACCACCCCAAATGACAATCTGAATGTCACTGGTGCCACCAACACCTTTCCAGGGCTCCAGACCACAGTCACTGCCACTACAGGGGAGACTAAGTGTATGACCACTGCATTTTTTCAACTTTACATTTTTTATTTTCATTTTTATTGCAGTAGGGTTACATGAATCGACAAATATGTATAGATTTTAATCAGTATTTAGGAAACTTACTATGTTAGATGAGCAACTTAGTGTCTGTGGCTTTGGCTATGCTGCATGGAAACCATTGCTTGCTTCTTTTTGTCAGGAGCCACCAGGACCCCTGGAGATGGTTAATGTGAAGGTCCCACTGCTGTGTCAGGCGTCTTTTTTTCATTAGCTGCGTCACTGGGAGCCAAAGTACCATGAGGGTTAATCATACCCCCTTTTAATTCAAGTTTGTTTGTAAAGGAATGATTGCAGGGGCATATGGTGGGCTGGAGGGGTAAGATAATAAAATGACCCTGATAAGCATCAAAAAGGGTGGCCCATGTTACCTCCATATTCCCTTTTTGCCTTTTCATCAAGTTATAGCAGTATGTCTACAGTATGCAAACCAGGCTTTGCTTAAGGGTCCACATTTTTTCAGCCCTGACACTTTATTTACAGGGATGAAAAGTACTGTTGGTTCTATTAAGAATGTTGACTTTGCTGCTGATATCATTTATTAGATGCTATGTTTGAGCATGACCTGTGTTTTTTTTCCTTTTTTTGCAATCTGAAAAGCCGTATGGCAGCAGTGCAATGTAATAATTAAAAACATTTGTAATGCACAAACATTTTTAATGCACTATAATTGGGGGGTCTTCAGGTAAGAAACAGTGATTTATGTTCCATTTACATGGGAGTGGACTCATACTGCCTGGGGTGCACAGCTGAATGTAGATTTGATACCTGTTCAGGCTGTATGGGATGTTACACATCTACTCCAGTTGCTACTCTTTCCTACCACAGTCCAAAGACTTCAGGTGACCTGGTGATGCTACATAGCTCATAGTGTGCTTGTGAGGGTTACATTTCTGTGTTGCATAGATGACTAAATAACTGTAAGTGGCTTAGCAGTGTATCTATTGTTGTAAGAAGAAGAATAATAATAATAAGAAGAAGAAGAATAACAATAGTAATGATTTCAGTATTTTATCGTTCATAATAGTGAGTGAAATGACTCTGGTTTAATCATCTCAAGTTTAGGGTTACTTTGGTTAGGTTGCGTTTGTTCCTTTGCATCATGTTATACTATTTTTACGCAGATGTGACTTGAGAATAAATGAACATATTTAATTGTTTGTACTGGTGCAGAAGCTAGTTATTCTCACAGCCTTTCTATGCTTTGGGTCTAAATATATCACTAAAAATGGCCTTTACAAAAATGTATAGTTGCCTGGTGACCACTTCTCTACTACATTATGGCTTAGTTGTGGAGCATAACTTGAAATGGAGGTTATTATGCAGCTGGATATTTTTTTAAGTTTCATATTTCGAATTTGTACTTTTTACTCATAAATATAAAAATGCAAACAAACAGAACTGTTCAACTACAGTTTCCTTTTTCAGAGGAACTTCCAGTCATTAAAATATTGCTATTAATATTTCATAAAGTGAGATAACAAAATAAACTGATGAAATTGTATATTATATTGAAACAAACAGATCCTGCCTGAGTGCATTCTGGTTTGTGGATTCTGCAGGCCTGTGGTGGTAGTTGGGTCGTGATGAGAAGAAGAAATCTGAGACATTAAATCAGGCAATCATCCTATTTTATGGTAGAAATCCAGGAAACTCAGAAATGAGAAGGAAACATCACCAAGGTGACTTTCGACTGCAATATCTTTTTTCTTGCAGAATAACAAAAAATTGAACGATCATCCGTATTGCAGATAAAATCAAATGAGGGCTTCAAACTCCCTGTGTCGTTTATGGTTGAATCTCCAATCCTGCCTGTAATCCACTCCTGGCTCGATCTTGATAACTCAATAAAAGACCCCTTTAGGAGAAAAGGCTCTTATCTGTGACACACGAAGGGGTACGGATTTTGTGCAACTGCTTATCTGTGTTGCTTGTGTGGATGGGCTTTGTCATGGTGTGATGTGCAGGGCTAACGGAGGCTCGTAAGGCTTCTTTGAACTCCCACACTTGGAGCCTCATAGGTGCTTGTCAATAAAAAACTGTGGCTTTGTTGCAGTTCAATCACACTTTGGCATTGTAGTAGGACTGAGGCTTTGAAACAAGGGAAAGGAACCCAAACCATCCTGTTCCAGCAGCAGCATAAAATGCAGAAATGCTGAATGAGTTTTTGATACTATGCTGCTACCTGCCCCCCTGAGTAACTATTTCTTGCAACTGAATTTATTGTTTAAAAGCATAATGTTAATTAATTACTCCCGTCAAAAAAAGTTTTTGAGAGACCGTCGACACTCCAATCCTATTTTATGTTAACTACGTCAAAAAAGAAAAAAAAAACTTTTTTTGACGGGAGTAATTAATTTTTATTTTCCATCTTCATGTGGAAGCCATTCTGCTTGCTAGTTTGCGAGGAACTCAATGTTGCATCTGAGTAACTCTGGCTATTTTCACTTTTAAGGTCTGATCGACAAAAAGGCAGATTCAGCAAGGCAACTTTTCCCTCAGAGAAAACAAAAATCCAATAAATTTAAATAGAATTGAATGTTACAGGCTAAACTGTAACATAATAATTTCTTTGCTATTGCAATGCTGGTGGGGAGCCTGTGGCACAACCATAATGCATCACTGCACACATTGTACATAGTCCTTTGTGGGGATCATTGTGGGGAGTTTTGGGGGAGTGTTGACCCCGTTGACCCTGTTGAGTGTGTTTGACAGTATGGCTACTGTGTCTACTCTCTGTGAGCGCAGCAGTTCAGACATGACCAGGTGCAAAAAAGCCCATTCATACAGTCCTCTTTCCTGAGCCCTTATTCTAACACTGTCTGTCGGCAGCAGAGTGAAGACAGGTGGTTACAATATTCTCCTTCCTTTCATTTAGGAAAAATACAGCACAGAAGTGTAACATTTTGTAAATGAGGTTTATATTGTGCAGTCAAATGTCTTTATAATTTTAATGCAATACTTTGCAAACTTACAGTGATAAACTATAACATGCTTGAGCCTTCACAGTAGAACCAAAAGGTATTTAAAGATCAGAGGGAGTCAGTACAAGCAATTCAAAATTATTATTTTTTTAACTAAAACTAATTAAAATAAATTCCTCATTTCCTTGTCCGTAGGGTGTCTGTAGAGCCTTGATTTGTATTAAGTGTCTTCAAGACGGTTTAATAAGGAAGAGCCGTCTTTGGTCAGCCATCCAAACTGTAATTATCGGTGTAAACAACTGCCGCTCTTCCGCCAGAATGCTGTTATGAAATAGCTGGAGGGAAGAGACTCCTGGCGCCAGTGGTGTGGCCTTTCCCATCTAATTGAGGGCCATGAAGGTGTACAGACCCGGGAAGAGCAAATGTAAGTGACATCTTTGATACTGGACATATTCGTGTTCGCAAACTGTCAGAATCCTTGCTGCTGGGGCCATACGGAAAGCCGCCCTGTCCTTTTATCAGGGCATTATCGTATCCGGACAGGTATCCACTGAACCCTCCCTCCCCCACCCCCACAGCCCAAGCTGCTGCTTCCTTTACCTTGATAATATATGGCAAGTTTTTTCACCAGAGAGGAGCCACTTAATTAAAGGTCATTTAACCTCGCCTGTGTGTATAATGTGCGCCCAGGGCTGGATCATAATAACTTGATCTCTTGCACAGATCCCGCCTTTGTGATCTTAAGCATGAGATGAAGTAATAATGACAGGGAGATCTGAGATCAGTAAGAGAGCAGAACACACCCCCCAGGCAGGGTAAGGCAGTGTACACAGTCATATCAGGCCAGATCTTTGATGATTTAGCAAAAACAATTGCACAGGTGTATTCTAACATAGGTAGAGTAAGAGCCATGTTTCCCCTCTGTCTCTTCCCATAAGAGTGTTTCAAAGCCTTCCCACCCGCCAACACACTACACCTATCACAGCAACAGGGTGCCAGTGCCTGCATCACCAAGCCTCATTATGCACAGGGGCAACAGCTTCACAGAGAAAGAGAAAGAGAAATGGTGAATAATAAACATCAGCAGCCTCACAACTCTGTTACCACTGGCATCCAGATCAGTAGGATCCCTTTCTGTCTTCAGTCACCCCTAGATTCTGTAGTCTGGTTTCTGGTCAGTGGACTGCACAATAATGGTTCCTGTTAGAAACACTGTTTACCAACCAAAAACATTCAGCCATTTTGTTCCTATACATTCTGGGATCATTTTGATATCTTAAAAAGGAGCTTAAGCCTTAAAAAAAGATTTTCTTTAATATTTATTCAACCTTTTGATTTCAGGTGTCACTTTTTTGTAAGATGGCAATAAGAATATGTACATAGTCTATAGTAGCATCCCTCAGAACAACCTATTAGCAAACAGGCATGTGTGAGTGTGTTTGCATGGTGTGGGCTGTTATGACACCTCCCAAGGGGCGCAGGCTGCAGCAGACCCTAAATTGAAAGCTTGGGGGTGTTTGATGTGCTTGGACGTGAAGGGAAAATGAAAGGAATTTTGTGTTATTGGCTGTGTCTGGCTGGAGCCCAGCTTCTGCCACTTTATCACTCTGCCAAAGGCTTCCTGATTGTCTTGCATTGGGCTTTCTGATAAACTTGCTGTTTTTTCTTCTTTTTAAAGCTTGCTTCTTTGATGTGGGTTTGAAAAGTAAAGGGGATCCCGTGAACCGTGGATCAGAGGACACATGATTTAATCGCAATTAGTTCAATACTAACATGTGCACTATATGATTCATTAGAACGGCATGTATTGCACAATCCCCACGCAGCTCTTTTGTAAAGTAGCGGCAATTTTTAATGTTTTCTTGATCTGCCCTTGCTGCGTTTAGAAATGCAGCATAGAGCCTGGCAGACATTCACAGTAACCTTACACTTGGACTGCTAGTAGCAAAAGCTGTTAAATGATTTTACTTTAGTGATTTAAATCATGGACATCATAGGACTCAAACTGCATCTGGCTTTGTTTTTGCTACTGTTTTTATTTTCACCTTGTTGCCAACCATTACTAACAGTAATGTCAGTAAGTGTCTAAAGACGAGGACAGCAATGTAGTCCACTATGCCACACGCTACCATTTTACTTGACCATGTAAATTTATCAATTATATTCTGGTATATACTTACCAGAAGGATGTTAAAGTGTTATTACAATTGGATATGGATATTTTTAAAGTTTGGATGGGATAAAACTTACTGCACTGACTGGGAACTGTTTTGGTGAAGTTGTTTACAGTAAAAGTTTTAGACTCGAAATCATGGAGAATGTGGATTAATATAATATTTGAGTCCAGAGCCTAATCGGTGCAATTGCTGTAATGCTATACATGTATTATTACTTTTTTGCATTGTTATATTACTTAGTCAGCATCCATCCATCCATCCATCCATACATCCATCCAACTGAACATTATCATTAATCACTTCTCCTGGTGAGGTTCTGGAGCCTATCCCTGAGTAGTTAGGTGCAAGATAAGGATGGGACACAGCAAAGAGTGCCCATCGCAGGGTGGTCACACACATTCATACACCTTGAGTAATTTATTTATATATTTATATTTAATTTATAGTGGCCTATTATTCTGAAACATGTGTCTTTGGACTGTAGGAGTCCTGCTTGCTGGAGTACCAGGAGAAAACCCACACAGACATGGGCAAAACATGCAAACTCTACCCAGACTGAGCTGTATTCAAACTACTCCCTGCCAAAACAGTTGGATAATAAGCTAATTAAATTCAAATAATAGTTTCGTGCTGTGTTTGACCACACACATGAACCTTAAAAGATCCTTGAAGTTCTCTCTGCTGCTTCATAACAGCACCTTCTCTGAGACACCTTTCCATGTGGAAAGCAATCCACTATGGTTATGCTTAGTCTAAGCCTCAAATAATGATTATGCTCCACAATCCTTGTGAAATATACAGGTTCCTAGCATGTTCCTCCATGAGTGATATGAAAGCCGTCTCGCTGGACGTGATGCATTATGTATTGCGGTGTGAGGCCTGGGAGATCATGTGACCAGTGCAAGAAGAAGTAATTTGTTTCATACACCCCTCCTCTTGGGCTGCACTTTCCAAAACCAACAAGGGTTTGGTCAGCTTGATCAGTATAAATAAATGGCAGCTACAGGACGGTTCAGAGGTGACGTATGCAGATTTCCAAGAATCTTTGTGTGAAGCAATTTCTGATAAAAACTTCAATCGCGGTGTCATGATGTGTTTTCTGAAAAAAAAGTTTTATAGCTGGTTTATTTGCCTTGCTGTTTTTGCAGGATACCCTCACATGAAAACATTGAGGGGACGTGCTACACCACCTTAGCCTCCTATGGGAGACCTACAAAAAGTGTCAACAGTAAGGTCATAAAAAGAAGGGGCGGATTAATGCCAGTTGGCTCTCTCTGCTCAACACTGGCACCACCCCGTGTTTCCGAGAAAACCATTTGACACAGTGTCGAGTTAAAGAATATGCAATGGTTTGACATTTCACTTGTTTCTCTGTCACTTTGAAGAGGTGTTTATGCAACACAGCTTTTGTGAAACAACCAGTGTCTCCACTCTTACTGTCTGCCAGGATCTCCTAGGAGGTGAGACGGGACCATTTACATCACCTCTCTGGCCAAATAAACACAGCACCGTATAATTAGAGCATAAACAAACAAAAATAAAGCTGTGCCGAGGTTTGGAGAATAACAAAACAGGAAGTGAACAAAGCAACAGCACTGAGAGCATGTTGTGAGTGTTACCCCGTTGTCATTCAAATAAGATTAATTATTTGAATTTCAGTAGGTATATGATGGTGAACTGAAAAATGTTAAAGACTGTGAAACCTAAGTTTTAAAAATTAAATTAAAAAATACAAAGCAACAACCTTTACTGATGTGTGTGTTGAAAACTGTTTTTATTTTATACTTTCTGTTTCTTTTCTTAAATTTTGCATGTCTAAAAATCTAAACACTTTCTTAGTCTGTTAAAACACACAAGCTGATTTATACCTAAACACTAAAACAGAATTGAATTCCAGCTGCTAGCTGCACAGGACAAAGTTTGTGTGTTTTCTGTGTAGTTTATTTTTGCAAACCCACTGAGGATAACTTTAATTTTTTAGTTTTTTAATATTTACATTCACTTCTCACTGCATTTGAAGTGAAGTGGATTGAATGCTGTAAAACTGATGCCTTTCTTTAATAATTAATTATTATTAGGCCAGGATGGTTAACTGAGTGAAAATATGTATGTATTATTAAATAATCAGTCATGATTAGGTCAACAAGGTCAATAAAACGTAATCCACATCCGACATGGTCATATTTTACGTTCTCTCTATGGATTTTATAGAATATGGAGCCAATCTTAATCCCGAGCTATAACTGCTTTGAAAATTTCATAAGGTAAAAAAATTTACATTTGTATTTTTACTTATTGTGGCTGCTTTTTATAACATTATTATACCGTAGCACTTGTTTTATTACAGTTTTGTCCTTTTTAGAAATGTCACAAAGGGATACATAATTTACACAAGAACTTCACAATATGAAAGTCGGCTGGAGAGTTTAAAAAGAGAGAAAATCTCTGCTTGTCTGAAGTAGGATTCAGAGAAGACAAAAGAGCTCTATTTTGTCCTTGGACAATGATAATTAAGGGGCATGTTGTTAGTGGTTCAGTTCTAAATCCACCCGGGGTCCTTCTTTGTGCAGCTCCTGTTTCTTTCATTCACGCTATCAAACAGGAAAAAAAGAAAAGAAAAAACCTTTTTCCTAAACTCAGGCATCTTCAATGAAAACACAAATTGTAATGGCGGCTGTCTGAGCACACAGTTCTCTGTCAGTGACAAGCTCAGTGTTCCTTCTGCAAAATTTGGTGGCTCAGAGAAATATGTGGCTTGTAAAGAAAATTGATGGCTGAAGCCGTACCATTAATAAAAAAAAAAAATCCTGGATCCTGACACCAGAGCATTGTGCTGGATAAACTATCCCAGAACAGCTTTCAGAAGAATAAATTTGTAATCAAATTTAGGCTTTCTGTGGAGCGTGAAGTTCATGTTGCAGCAAGGGGCATATTCTGCAGTAGCTTGGAAAAAAGCTGTGATGGAGAAGACCTGGGCAGACAAAGTCAGCTGGCCACCTGGATAAAACTATTTTTATAAGCAGACTAACTAACTTTGAAAGCTCCTCTCTGCCCGGCCCTCTGTGGCTGCTGGGCAGAGGTTGGACGACCAGATGAAGATGAAACTATGAACAGCTGCTTGGCCCTTTTTATGGCGAATGCAAAAAGCAATTGTCTTTAATTAAACTGAACTGGACTGTGAGTGAAAGTATGCTGGCTTTTCCCATGCAGCAAAATCACTGTCAGTTAAACAAACACGAAAATTCGTGTGAAGCGGAGAAACTGATCCTGGATTCGAGGTCTGCAGCTGTCATGACTGCTGATTAATGGCCTTCGAACATGGAGGTAAACTATTCACAAATGGGGCAATTCGCTGCCCATTACCCATTATCCCATCCCTCCAGCCTCTAATAGCCGAATATCAGTCTAGAAAAATAAATCAGGAGTAGGGGGGGATTAGTAGAGAGGTTCTCAGCTGCTTTAGTTTAACTGGTTGTGAAGGGCCGGTGTACTGTGATTGTAGCTGAAACACATTATGGACCATCGAATCCAGAATCTATGTCCATGGGGAGGAATCACTGTATAAGAATCACTGTTTTGAAATACTGTTTATAATATAATAACGTTGCAGTATAAACAGGTACAACATAGAGAACGACTTTGTGTAGTAGGAGAAAACCTGGGCCGTGCAGAAGGAACCAGAGTCAGAATCTCTCAGTTTTCTGGAGAGACGTTCCAGAGCACTGTAACCCTATTCAGTATTTGCTTTGTTCCCAGGGTGTCCTTCTTTGCACCATTCTGTAGATAAATAACGTTACACCTCATAACTTTCACCTCCTGGAGGACAGCACACGAGGGCTGTGGTTGCTGGATGTCATCCAGAAGCTCCATTGAGCACGTGGAAGGGGCCTTTGGGTGCTTTTCCAGTAGAAGGAAACCTGAATGGTTCAGTAACATTTCTGTAAAATGGATCTCTATTATTTCACCATCTGCATAGTGAAATCCACGTTTTTTAAATGACATTTTGATTGCCACCTATAAATGCCCACTTCTTTAAAAAAGTGATTACATTTTTTTCTAGAAATGTGTGGTGATTCACTGAGCTAAGTTTTCCTGACCAAAAGAACACTAAAGTGAGAGCCTGTGTCAGTAAAGTACCTTGTGATAAAATAGGATTATAGGCACAACGAATTACAACATGTCCCCTAATTTCAGGTAATATTAATATAACTCATTTTAATAGCAAAAGGCTGCTAATAGCTTCAGACCTTATTCAGGGAAAAAAAAACATATATAGAATAGGTAGCCAAGAATTCTTCATTTGTCATAAACAAACCCTGGCTGCAGATGTCAGAAATAACAGACCATTTGTTGCCAAAGCCATTAATGAATAATGGCCAGATTAAGGAAAACCACTGATGTTCTTCCCATGAAATGTCCACAAGCTTTCAAATACTGAGTATGAGAGATGCATAAACAACTTTTATGCTTTCTTTGTACAAGACTGGTTGCCATGAAAACAACCAAAATGTTCCCTCATCTGAAGAAAACACACAAAAATAAGACAGCTATTCTACCGTTGATCATTTGAGGATTTTGCCAATATCACACTGTTTGCTATCAAGCGCATTGACCACCTTTGTTATTCATTTACTCAGGTGTTCCTCCTACCCAGAGTTTGTACTTTTTCACCTGTGCTTCACAAAGCACATTTTTTGTTCCTCATCCGGATTGCAGAACAATTTCATGTCCTAACTTGCTGTGTGACAAACTCACTTTCAGAGCAGGACTACAGGTGAGGTTGTTACTAGCAGTTATTTGGAAAGAATAAAGAAAGCTTCCATAAATAGTCTTAAGAATTCATCCCTTCAAACGTAACTTAGTTGACATAAACATTTGTCAGAAATTACCTTGGTGGCTCTGAGAAACAAATGATTCACTTCTATTGAAGTCAGAGATACAGTTTGAATTTTGTTTCAAATCCCATTTGTCAGCATGTTTTATTATAGGTAACACAATAAGTGTGGAGATGAAATCCCACAAACGGCCCCATAGGAATACTGTACTGAAAACTGTGAAAAATAGATGCGCTTTATGACACATGATCAAGTGCTTGGCGAATCCTCAGAAACAACTGAGATTTGAGATGAATTTGTGCTTCAACCTCTGCTTTGTCTCCCTCTCTATTTTTATAATGTCTCCTTGTGGAAAAGAGATTTTAATTACCAAGTCTATTGTTTTGACACTTTGTCCAGTGTTTTTCAACCCTGCTCTTCTGTAACATGTTGTTTGATGGGCATCAGTTTAATGTCTTCCCTCTGGTTGCCTGGTATCAGCACACGGCGCTCTATCACTCTCAAAGAGCAGCACTAAAGCAGGGCCGCAAAGACCTTAGAGATGCTTAACAGCATAGTAACCATCATAACCTACAGCCTATGGGTTCCTTTTTTGTTTTAAATCTTCCTGCAGGCTGAATAAATAAATAAACGTTGATTAATGATGATTGCGTGCTGCAGTTGTTGCACTCTCTTCAAGTAATTTCTTCTGTATGATCAATTTGCCCTGGTACAAGATCAATACAAACATCCATGTGCACTTCACATAGTGAGAAATTTAATTAGCTTTTCAGAGTAAATATTTTCACAAGTGTGTCAAGTACTGAGGTTTTTCGGAATACTCGTAGAACATTTCTTAATGTTCTTTAAATGTTGTTTGGGAGTATTGCTCCATCAAATAAAACGTGAACTGTTTTAAGATACATCTCAAACTTACAGCCATCAACCCAAATCAATCAGGAAAAAACATTAAACACTGCAGTAACTGTTCAGTCATAAATTCAAAACATCAACCCTAAAAATGCCTTCATGCAAATTTAATACAACACTGGGAACACGTTTATGCTTTGTTGTTAATGGCATCATTATTAAAAAGGTTTTTGTTTCTTCCTGTTTCAGAGAAGCACAATATTTTAAGTATCCAGTCAAATGTAAAGTGATTCCATTTGTTCAACTGCAGCTCTAAACTGGAGGAAAAAAACTTCCTCCTTCCCTCAGACCTGCTGAATCCCTTCCAGCATTCAGGAATGGTCTCAAAATTCATCTCTCTCTGACCAGAGTCCTTTCTGAGCTCCAGGCACCTTCAAAAGTTAGTTATTCAGGGCCTTAGACTTTCTTAGTGGTTTCATATTGCTTCAGTTCTGTAGGTAGTGTCTACAATATGTTTGCTATGCTAATGGTGACACACCCCAGAAAAAACTATGCTTGAGTGATTATCTATACATGTGTATCTAAGCTCTTCTGTTGTGGCATGTAGTCTTCTTCTCTGTTGTAAGTTACTTTGGAGCAAAGTGTCTGCTAAATGCATAAATGTAAATATAAATGAAAATGTAAGTGTCTCATTTGATCTGCTTTATTTCCCTCAGTCAACATGAGCCATGAGCCAGGTGCTTTCAATTTCGCACTGGATACCCTCCCCACTTCCCCCCTACAGCACAGCTAAGCCAGGGCTTCACCTGAACAAATTGCCCCTTTGGGGAACAGCAGGAGCCAGCAGCAGATGGGATCTGCCAATTTACTTGACACAGCCTACTGCCCCTCCAGCCTACCCTTGTTCCCATCCTAAAGACAGCAAATCAAAGTCACCACCCCCATCCCCCCTGGCATATCTCTGCATTGCTCCTCCTTACACAGGTCTGGATGTCTCCCAGGAAGATTTATGCTATTGGTTCTTTTGTGTGGTGTTGCTTGGGAATAAGAATTTCTGTAATTGAACAAGGCAACTTGGACACTTTTGGATTAAAACTTTGGCCATGGTATCATCTGATATGTAGACCAAGTGCATTTTTACAGCCCATGTTGACTGCAGCAATGTGTCACCCACTCTTGCGGTTTTAAAACTGGTCTCAGTTTTAAAGGACTTCTTTCTCATTTTCAGTTTTATTTTGTTTCCATGCCACTAACAACCACAATAAGAATGCTCTAGAAAGGCTCAGTTGTGCTTCTAAATGACTTTGACACATGTGAAAATGCCAGACACAGTCGTAGGGTGTGCAAATGCCCAAAATGAATAAATAGATGCATTTAATATGAGATTTCTCCCTGACAATAAATATGGCATATTGTTTAATGTCCCTTATAGGAAATTATGGTGTAAATAATACGACAGGGAGTTAAAATAAAGGACCCTCTCCTTGTCGTGTTTTGTAGGACATGGAGGTTCTGACTGAAGTGAAATTGCCCAGCAACCCCCTACTCAGCAATCTGCTTGTTGGTCCCAAGTCTCCTTCCCTGTCTCACCTTGAGAATCTTATGTGTGCTTGTTAGTAAAGGCCACCCAACGGGCTCTGTTCTTCTAGAATCTGTGCAACCATTCACATAAAGACCAATGAAGTTACATAAAGCAGGATGCCAACAGATTCCAGCCATGAAGAGGCTACAAAACCCTAAAAACACCTAAATGTAAGAGGAACTCTATGTTTTGAGGAGGAACCCATCTCCTACTCACAGTTCTCCCAAGAAGTGAAGATTCTGGAAAGCATTCGGCTGAAGCTCACTGATGTTGTTCATGCTCAAGTCCCTGCAGGTAGAAGAAGCAAAAGATAATGTAAAGTCACGTGCATTTCTTTTACAAGGTGCCTCGTATCATTAAAATTGTTCTGTAATTTCTGTTGGACGGTTATCCTTGTGTTTAAGAAGTTAAATTTGAATAGCAAGAGGATCACACACCATCTTTTGTACCTTTAAGGGCCCTAATTGCATCAGTAAAAATGTTCTGGCATTAAATACAGTAAGAAAAACCTGAAAGTTATACCAGTTGCTTCAAATAAAAGTAATATAAATGAGGTAGATGATTTGATTAGTTTTCTCTTGTATTTTCTCGACCACAGCCTCACATTAAAACCCAGCATTTTCGGCTGTCACCAGGTGCAGTATGATGATGTTAAAGAATGCATGAAACGTCCCTATCAGATCTGGGTCAGGAGTTATCACCACATCTGCCAACTACTCTTTTGATTCTCTACTACTACATCTCATGAAGGGTTTGAAAGCTGGACAGTTCACACAGAGATTATCTCACACCAGTATTCTCAGACTCCTCTTTCATGAGGGCAACATCAGGTGTTGGGGGGTGTGGTGCCAGCCAGTCACCACCTACGCTGCTTAGTGGCAACACACAGTTCTTAAACATCAAATACACACAAAATATCAAGGTGCTGAGAAACTCTCGTCCTCATGTTTTCTCTTTGTAATTTTATTTTGACTGTAATATTTTTTCAAAACAATTTCATTGGATATCAAATTTAATTGTACATATTTGATATCTAGGTAACTTTGGAATTTGATATTGGGGGGAATTTTATACTTATTTGCTCTTGTTGAGCCGCCAGCTATTATATCCTAGGGCTCCAGTCAGAGAAAATTCTTCAAATTCTCTAAACAGAATTTCTTTATGATATTACATTTTTTTTTACCCATGACAAGGTAGCCACATGTACATACAATCATACAAGCATCCATACACCATGAGCATTTTAAATTCATCAGTATGTTTATAACACATGTTTTAGGACTTTGGGTGGAAACCAGGGTACCAGAAGGAAACCCACAGAATCACAGGAATGACATTTAATCTCCATACTGAGTGAATAGGGAGTGAAGTAATGCTGTGACCTGTAAGCAACTGACTTTTGTGTGACCTTTTGTGGTTGTTTTGCTTTACTTCCACCTTTTTCCTCCTAGTTTATCTGTGCAGGACCTGAAAGAACAGGGGGTATTGTAGGAAGGAGAAAACACTAGGTTCTCCAGATGATGGACCTCAGCAATGGAGTCTTCCAGTTGGATGCTTCTTATGGTCCCTCTGGTCCCACCATCAAAAAAAATCATGTTTACATAAACCACGTCTCCTCAGCAGAACCGTCCTGGACCTTTTAAATGAAACATGTGGTTTCTGGTATCAAAGACACCCTGCACCTGCATCTTTTACCATTCATCTGAGACAGGCAAAAGAGGAAACTTTCCACACTGAATCATGGTGCAGCAGCTGTTATTTCCTCCAGGTCCCAGCCTCTAATCCAGATGTTTTTCTCCTACTCTTCTCATTAAACCTTCCCTCCCCAAATCCTGTCCATCCCAAAAATCTATCACACTATGACTTTGTGTGATAAGAACTCTCTGATATAGAATTTGCAGGGAAGCAATGACTACAAGTAGGATGCAGCATTAGTAATGGATTTTTTTTGTTTTTACCAAGCATGGAAATATAGAACATTTATTTTGTACAGGTACAGAAGTGCATTTTAGCATAGAGCTCTCATTAGCTGAGACCTTTGCATGCATGCAGAAGAAAATGTGCTAGTGCTTCCCCTAATTGTCTCTATTGCCAATGTAAATGTTGGATTTCATCACCTGAACTAAAAATGGAACATTGTCTGTTGATCTTAAGCACATCATCCATTATTAACCTAGTGATTGAAGTAAAGCACTTAAAACGTGACAGCTATTGGTTTTAATTTACTGTAGGTACCTTGCTGTACTTCACCAGAATTTTTTTTATGTCTAGCAGTATAAAAGGGAAAGCAGGCTATATGATGATAAATTGCACCTCATTTTTATGTTGCAACAGTCATGGCATGCGTAATGTCATGAATTGTGAGTTGTCAGGCTGTGCTTTCTCTTAAAGGAGCAGAGAATAGAGAGCGAGAACTTTTAAATATTGTGAAGTTTAGTGAATTGTCCTCCTTTAGATTTGATAGTGTTCATTCTCCAAAGAGTTTTTCATCTTTGCCAGCTGACTTCAAAAGATCAAATGAACTGATATTAACTTGGATGGAAATATATTTATAAGTAACTAGCAATGTGTAATTAATTAAATGAAAACTTTTTTTGTAATAAAAAACTAAAAAAATTATAAAGCAGAATTCAATTACTTTACGAATGTGCTGACTGTTATTCTGGAACAAATATTTGAAAATCAAGGACATACAGGTGTCATGTACAATGTCATCAACTCATACAGCAAAGGACTCACAAAATGATTTGGTTTCTCTTCCTGTCCTTTCAGCTGCACAGTGTTTCAGAAGTGGGTAATTACTCATGAAATAAGACCACCAGGAAAGAAAAGGTAAACAAAGTCTTTTGAGGAAGGTATCCGCTGTGAGTGTGGCGACCCGCTTGGTGACGTTATTTGCTATTTATTTGTTTTGTCAACCTGTCAAATGTGACGGGCCACACGCTCATATGGCCCCCTGGGAAACATCATCCTGAGGAGAACCAGGTCTAGGCTGACCCATGCCGTTTTTCTGCTGCCATGGTAAGGTGACAAGTTTTGAAGAGATGCCAAAACTGTTTTTAAGGACACCCACAGTGCAATTAAATCAAGCAGGTGTGCACAAGAGGTTTGTTTGGTAACACAAAATAAGTTAAGAGATTTTGAATGGGGATCTGGCAGTTGTGCAAATGAGCCTTGTCTAAACTCCTTTTAGTGGGATTAGAAGCCAGTAACAGGGCTGAATTAGTAGCACCAGAAGCTCAGCAAGGCCACATTATGAGGTGAGACTTCCTGACCTTCTGCTGTGCTTTTCACACTGCTGCACCTGAAAAACAGCCACAAACAGCTGCCGTACCTCCAATGACTATGCTTGGAAAAGCAACCGAATGGGGTTCAGACCGTGATGGTTATGGCCCTGGTCAATTTGATAGTTGGGCATTAGTTCTAGACCCTTTCTCCATGAGGATGGTGTTCTGTAGTTCAAAATAAAGCCAAATATCAATAACAATTTTTATTATAATTACTAAGTTCTAATTATAATTCTGTAAATTTACATATTGCAAAGGTGTTCCCCTTCCAAAATGAAGAGGACTTATCAAGTTAAACAAATAGCAAAAAAAGTAAAAAATTTAAAATCTACATGAAAGGCGAAGCATCAAAGAAAAGTAAAGTGAAAATATATTTATTTAGAAGAGATGAAATTTTTAAGTGACGACTGTGTATCAATTTTAGTTTGTTTTGTAGTTCAAAGAACTGACATACCACTACTACTACTACTACTATTACTACTACTACTACTACTAATAATAATAATAATAATAATAATAATTTTAACATCACTGGTTTAAATCCCTATGCCCAGCAGCACTAGCTAGCACCTACTAGTTAATAAAATACAGAATTAACGCTGTTATGTTTTTCATATTCTAGTAATATCTGTGAACTTTCAGAAGTCAGATAAACATTAAAAATAAAAGCTGTATTTTTATTGTGCAAGAAAATATTTCTTGAGCAATTTGGATTCCAAGTATCTTATTTTTAAGGTAATGTTGTAAACCAGGTGATTCTTTGAAAGAAATGCATTAGACCTTATTTTATTATACCACAATATAATATCCCACCATTCTTTATTTACTTCACACGGCCGTTAAAAAACAATGAAGCGTTTGATTGTTTTCTTGTAAACCAAATCAAGGAGGGCATTGGTGTGCAGCCTGAGGTTAATCAACCCTAATCTGCCTCTGTGGGAGGTTTGACATTTTCACATTTACACTGTAGTTTGGGTATGTAATGCTACACACTGTCAACCTTTCTCATCAGCTGCCTTGATCTTCTCCTTATAAGAACCAGATGACAACAATATTGTTTTCCTCATGGTGTCACTTCTTTGAGTCTCCTATCTTCAGTTGAGCTCAGTATGGTTGGAAGTGGAAAGTGCCAGATAATGTGGAAATGGGGAGCTCAGTTAGATGTGTAAATGAAAATATCAAGCCCTCGAACAGCTGCTTCCTCGTTTCACCTCTGCCCACACGTGCACAGGGGTCATCGTTGGCTGAAGGGGTTAGTTGGCGGGGCCAGGATGATGTCATCCTTGGTCTGTGTGTGTCCAGACTTCCAACTGTTGTACATGGTAAAATGTTGTTTGCAGAGGAGAATTTTACATTCACACCAACATAGACAACTAACCTAGTAAATAAACATTAACAGAAGTCTTCGAGGATGACAGAAATAGGGGTTGAACACAGGTGATGACATGCTTCATATATTCAAAGTGTTTGATGATTTATCCACTATAAAAAAAAGAAAATCATAAAAAATGACTCCACTGTTCCATTCAGTTCAATTAAATAGTCATCCTGCGTTCAATTTACGTTTTTGCTAGAATGCAATTTGATTTTTAAAACCATTATTTGATTCATGCACCTATCCGCTCAATACAATATGATCCAACCAAAAAAGTCCATAAAAAACAAAAACATTTCTACATGACAATCTCATTCAAAAGTGAAAACTGCGTAAAAAAATAAATTACACAAAGATCCCTGGGTGCAGAATCCACCTGTGTGTGTGTGTGTGTGTGTGTGTGTGTGTGTGTGTGTGTGTGTGTGTTTGTGTGTGTGTGTGTGTGTGTGTGTGTGTGTGTGTGCGTGCGTGCACACCCTCTTCAACCCCAGCATGTGTTTGCTGTGCAGCCAGATTACGATGCCTGTGTGTTTTTACAAATGTGACGGTATCATTTTAAGGAAGTGGGCCATGATTGAAGGGGTGTGTGTTGAGTTAATGTAGAAGTGTGTGCAAAAAAGCGTGGAGCAAAGTAAAATAGTTATATTTATAAGGAATACGTGCCTTGAACAAATGGTGCACCACTGTGTCCTTATGATCGTCAGCGGATTCCTGCTTGCAGTTATTTTGTCAACCTTCGGAAGAACTGATGAACGTTAATGTGAGAATTACACCCGAGTGATTACTCCAGCCCTGGAGTTTTGATCTCAAACTCTCCTGGATTTCTGACCACGGTCTAAAGTACACCAGGAAAAGTAAATGTGTTTACACTCAATGCTCCCAACAAGATCCCTGAATGTGTGTATGTGTTGGCACTGCACAGCTCGTAACCCCCTGTGTGCTGCACTGTGTTGCTTGTGTCACAACATGTTTTACAGTGTTTTGCTGATGATGTTTCGCTGAAGTTCATTTGGGCGTTTTTTGGGTGTTTTTGGATGAGCTGGGAATGCATCATTATTTTTCCTATAAGAAATAATGGAAATAAGTTCATGCGTTTTTGCCCCTTACTTTTCAGGAACCAATTAGATGCATTAATCGAGGGATGACTGTTCTCTGAAAAAGTTTAAAAAGTATCTACCTGGAGCAATAAATAAAATGACTTAGACTTAGACTTTACACGGATTAGGTTGGTTGTACGCGAATGTTCTAGAATAACTTGTTAAGGATTGGATGAAGTGCATTTTAATTCAATGGAAAAACCTGTTGCATGTTGGTTCTGCTGAAACCTAAGAAGCTTAAAAATACTCATCAAAACAACATATGCTGGAAAAACAAAGCAGTCAGCTTCAAAAGAGTTTGTGGTGACTTCAAATTCACAGTGAGAGCGAAGCCTTGGAATTTGCCTACAAAAATGAGACAACGTAATGATTAAATCCAGTTGAAGGTGCTGACTCATACCAAAGCAAACATCCTCTTGTAACCGTGTCCCTCTTTAATATGACTGTTAAAGGCCCAAAACAAACAAACGAGTGAACGGAAAGGGGAAGGATCGAGGCCAAAGACATGGTGAGGCGAGACACCCCGCCCACTTGAGGTGAAAGGAAGTCAGAGAGGACGCCCTGTTGGACATGATATTTGAAGTGGATGTTGGATGGCGTGGGGCCATCCCTCCCACAGTTCCCAGTAAACATGTGTTTTAATCTAGGCTGTGTCATCACCAGAGCTGAAAGAATGTACCATCCCACCCCATTGCAAACTCTCTTTGTCCTTTGGCAGGACGACATTGAGACTGTATGAGAGCACATGGAGGACTTGTGCTGCTCCAGGACAGGAGCTAGTTGAAACAAGATGTTCGGAAGCCTTATCTATTATTTCTTCTGGTTTCTTCTGCTACCTTATGTATCTCTACAGGTTGCAGACCCTAGTGATGTGATTTAAGTCTGTCAGTCAGCTCTTTTTTCACCTTTCTGGACTTAATAAACTACATAACTGCCTTTAGGTCAGCACAACTTTTTGTATATTTTCACTCTGTTTTGTGCTTAGCAGGTTAATATGTGATATTTGATATCAAAATTTGGGCCAGTAATTTTCAATTTCTTTTTCGAATATGTTGTACTTCTGTTTGGAGATTTTCTTGCGCTCTGTTCTACCCATACAACATCCAAACATTTGAAAGCCAGACAAACAAAAATGTATTCCTTTACTATTACTGTTTAGTATGCTCGGAAAGGATTTGCTGAATATAATAATATTTTAGTTGTGCTGCAGGTGTTTTGTGCCTCCTTTAATCGTGCTAAATATGTGCTTCCAACAAAACTGCCTGAAGCTCTTACAGGTATGTTAGAGCCTTGGTGTGTATATGTCCAAGTCAAACTAATCATGTATTGCGGGAGTAATTTTTTTTCATTTATATAATTCAGTAAGAAATAACAGATGTGTTTACAACATCAGTTTTTAAGTACTATGGTGTATTCTTCCAATTTTCATACAATCCCGTGGTTTCATTATTAAAGGAAGCTGTTTGTAATATAACAAAAGTAAATTGGGAGGGGGCTGCTATGCAGCTTGAGGGTCAATAGTGAACAATCACTTGATGTTTATGGTAAAAACACGAGCGATCGTGAACACACATTAGCAACGATGGAGTCAGTTTGAAGTCATCCAGCAACACAGAGGTAGGTTTGTTTAGCCATTGAACAAAAACTGACTCGCTGGGAATTCTTATTACCAATGCTGCAGAATTCCTGCTCTGTTTGGAAGGATTTAGAAAAGAGGAAAATTCAGCTTCATGAAACCTGCCCAGTGCCTTAGTTCTGTTTACCAGGTTTCTAACAGTGACTTTTATAAACATTTTATCACAGACAGACTCTTCCGGGGTCATGTAGTGCCAAATAGTTTAGGGCACAACAGAGCCTCAAACTTAACCCAGTAACATGCATTAGCAATGTGGCCAAAGAAGAGTGTGATAATGCAAAGAATATGGTCATTATTCCCCTCCTGTTCCCCCGCACATCACAGCCAGGGCAGTAGGACCCAAACCTGTGACTGCACTTGCATCACACTGGGCTAGTCCTGCTCATGGGGTTGCAGGGTGAGTGATTCCATGCCTCCCCAATAAAATACACAGGAGCACTAAGCAGTGATTGCTCCTGGGCTGGTGGCTATACACTTGGTTTGTCTCATACCAGCAGTCCTGATTTCATTTAATTTGTTTCATAAAGAATGTATCTGCAATAAATAAACAACATGAGAGCCACATTAATTTAATGGTTCTCAGTGATCAAGTTTTCAGTTAAAAATAATACTGCTTATATATTGTGCCTTTACAGTGTCAGAATGTATACACTGCAGCATCACATTAAAATTAAAACTAAAACAAAATTATTAAAAAATTTTAAACGTTATCTTTGCTAGCAACTATTTTTACAAGCCGTCTGATTTTTAACCTATTCATCATATAAGCTTTTCTAGTGTTTATCAAATTCTCACCACTTTTAGTTTGCTTTGTTTTACATTCTGTCAGTAAAAGTGTATTAATAATATGTCAGTTTATTTACCTGGTTCAGTAAAAGTTTCAGTTATACCTGTAATAAATATACATCCTTTGAACTACATTGATATTAAAACTCATTTCAAACTGAAAATAATAATGTCTGCACTAATTATTTCAGTGCTGACTGTTGACAGGTTTATCTGAGAAACAAATGTAATGTTCATCATTTCGTTATTGATCGCCAACACTCACAAGCTGGGAATTTGAACATTTCTGTACCTTTAAAAATATATAAAACAAGGGACCAGTTTAAAATGTACCAGATGCAAGATAAGATTGAGAAGGCAAATATATTTTTGGTGGAAACAAAGAATTTTAAGCTTTAAAGTTTCTTTGGAGTTTACTTTATGATGAAGGGAATTAGTACTTCCAGACAGATTGCAGTACTTGCAATATTTGTAATGTTTTCTGTGATAATTGCAAAAAGATTAAAGCAATGGCTTTTAGTTTGCAGTTGCATTTCACTTATCTAGATGCCCCAAAAGTGAATGAGTTGTGAAAAGATAAAAATCAAAGTCAGTGATACAAAAGCTACTGAGGTCGGCAGTTCCTCGTTCTTCCTTTTTTTTGTGGCGTGTGACCCTCAGTGAGTGGGCAGTGAAGTCTTGCTGTGGAGGTCTCTGCTTTTCATTACAACATCTCTGCTCCTTCTTGAGTTTTTTAAACAAAATGCACCCTGGGAGGTATGTGGCACATGACCAAATCCGAAGTTGGGCTGTAACGTTTGATTACAATGCATTTGTTCCTGAGGATGACATTTGGAGAGGAGAAAAAACAACAGGCAGCTGAAAATATTTTACACCTTTGGCCTTCCACAACTATGGCAAGACAAAGGTCTAGGTTCAAAGATAAAATGCAATAAGATCCATTCCTTTTGCCTCCCACTTCCTTTTCTCTGGGGCATGAGACCAAACGGACATACAGAAGTCACAGGAGCAGAGAACAAATTACGAAAGAGAAGAGACCACCATGAAATCAGCAAAATAGCTGACAGTGTACTAAATTTCAGTTTAAGACTTCTTTTCTGTCTCCTGAATGCTTCATTTTAGTAAAACTGATGGAGACAAATGAGCAATATTTTTATTTTTGGAAAATTGAAATCTATAAGTTAAGACACTTCATTAACATTACAGTATGTGCAATGCTGAGGCCAGCTGTGCTTCAAGGACTCTTCCGATGTATAAATAAAGTGATATACTGCACTGCATTCATTTTCTGGTACCACTAGTTGTGTATGTGGTATACATCCTGGAATTGTTGACATTGGCTGGGGAATCAGGTGGTCAAGGGCTAAGCAAAAAATTAGTTATAGCACTGAGTTGTTGCCAGGCTTTTTTTGAGCCTCTCAAACATCCAACATACTCATGTCCCTTACCAACAAAATCTGCTTGTGGCAAAACCTTTCCAGTGATGCTTCAAAGCAAAGTCTCAAACTTAAAATTGCTCTTGACTTGTGTTCTTCTCATAGATGGTGAATTTTATAAAGAGGAGCCAAGTCCCAGCCAACTGAGAGTTACACCACTACACCCAGGACAAACTTGCAATTACATCAAACAGCCCATTCCAAACCCTTAAACCTGACATCTCTGGATAAACATTAAACAGCATTGTGAAAAGCCCAACTGCCGCCAAGGAGATGCAAGACAAACAGGTTGTGCTCAGGTGCTGCTGCTGGCTTCAAAGAGCTGGCCCCCATTTCAGGGGTTCAAGATCATAGGAACTGCAACATCCTTGTGACCCCTACCATGAACAGAATGATTCCCACAGACATCCTCAGAAAAATACCTCAAGGGCTTGCTCTGTCTTTGCATATATCAGCTTTTCATTAAGACAATCCCCAACTAGTACTTAAAACACATCATCTTCATACTTCACAGATCCTTATGGGAAATGAGTCATAAAGAATTGCTTCAAAATATAAAATGCTCCATTTGTTCTTCTTCATTTGATTTGACTTTTGTGGATTGTCTCAAAAACTACTCTGGTAAGTAACGGCTCGAGCTGATGTCTTCATCTTCTACTGCTGAGTCTTGGGCCCATACACAGACATAGGGATAGGTTCAAAGGGCAGACTTCAAAAGGGGTAGCAGTTTCCCAGGCTTTGGACAGGAAACAAGCAGACTGACAAGCAAAATGGGCCATTAAACTTCTTGAGAGTCAGAGGAGAGTATCCCAAGCCTAGTGGTAAAGCTCATATGGGGGATGTTCCACAGTTCTATTTTTCTCAACCTCTCACACTGCACAGAGGAACACTGAGTGAGTGTCAGTAACATGGAGATGCTCTATTCAGGATATTTTAATTAAGTGTGGAAGTCTTAGAAAAAGTGAATGTTTTGCCTTGTTACTATGACATTTAGAGGACAATGCCACTGATTGGAATGTACTACAAGGCTTTCTTCAGAGCAGGGGGCAGGGTTAACATTGTCTTGAAAGAGGAAGCATCCCAGCCATTAAAAAGCCACTGCCAAGGACCCACCAAGGCCTGAGTTTTGAACATCAGGTCAAAGAAACAGAAAGAAAAATATTTGCTGTTCCACAGCTGCTGAAAGGCCTGTCTGGATTAGTATTCTCTGTGCATGAGGCACACAATGACACAGGAAGGGGGAAACAATACTTTTTTTCTCTTCTCAGTCTCTCCCTTCTTTTTCAAAATGTGTTTTTCTTTTGCGTACCATCAAACTTCCTGAGCCTGATATTCCTCCTTTGTAGCCTGGGGTGGCTTTCTTTTATACCAGTGCACAATAAGGAAAGGACACCTTTTCACCTGAAGGGGAAAGATAACCTCCCTAGGAAAACAGTGGACAGAAAAGGGGTGAAGCTTGGCTCCCTGTGCTTTGTTTTGCCTGATATCCTCCAAAAACTGTGTGTGTGTGTGTGTGTGTGTGTGTGTGTGCGTGCGCGGGTGCGCATATGCATGCACACATGTGTATTTAATGTGTTTAATCACATCTGAGCTGACAGTAAAACTTTGTGATCTGCAGTCATCAGGTAAAAATGTTNTGCGTGCGCGGGTGCGCATATGCATGCACACGTGTGTATTTAATGTGTTTAATCACATCTGAGCTGACAGTAAAACTTTGTGATCTGCAGTCATCAGGTAAAAATGTTTCAAGGTCCACTTTCACTCTGGGTGTTTGGCTCTTTGACTCTGCAGTCACACTTGGTAGACTTTATGCATCGTGTTGAGCATGCTGTGTTGGATTCAGAACGTAATGGAAGCTTTGGACATTGGCCAATATTGCCTGCCTTGTCTCACATTCAGCTGTATTCTTATGGAGGTCAGTATATAAAAAGCTCAGGCTGTAACTTAAAAAAACTAGATCAGGTCTGGTCAACTACAGTCATGGAGCTCTTAGTCCAAGGGAATTCTTCTAACTCTGATAAGAACTCATAGAGTGAGTTAAATGAGTTAAGACAGGTTGTTAAATCAAGCATTTCACTGCCTGGCTGGAACAAAAATCTCTTTGGCCTTCTAGAATTTGCTGAGTAGACTTATACTGGACAAGATATGCAAAGACTTCATACTGGCTTTGCCTGAATCCGTTGCGTTTAATCTTAGCTTGGAATAGTTTGGAAAAGGCCATTTATCAATTTAATGCAGCCACAGGTCTCACTATAGATTTTAAAACACAAAATAAATCACAATACTCAATGACATCTAGAATGAGAATTTTATTTAGAAGAACATCAAGTTATGAAGTTTTTGTCAGTATGAACAGTCAAAATACAGTTTGAACTGGAATGTTGACCACTTTTATATCTACGTATGAACCTTAGCACTCCCCATCAAAATCAATTGTTTACATGCTACCCTGTGAGTGAACCCAGTAACTGTGATGGCCTTTCAAAAGGACTGGTCCTCTGCCATGCATGGCCCCTTTTTCCATCCCAAACCATTGTGACGTCTGCCACCTTCAATTGGCCAGTGACAAAGACACTATGATAGGGACAGGGAACATGGGTTGGAGGTCATCAACTGAGGGGAAGTAGAGCGAGAAGAACTCAAAGACCTCTGGACTCCCACACACTTTGTGCACCACTGATCCTACCCTGTTGTCTTGATCAACTTTGAATGGGTGCAGGCTGTGTTTGTGAAATAAACATTTGTACACCATGTAGGCTTCTTCTGTGTCTTATCAGTGAAGCCTTTCGTTAATCTATGGAACGCATTCAGCAGAACTGCTGTGTTACAATGTAAAACAACACATTTTATGAGCACCAAAAGCAATTTTAGCCCACAGTGTGACTGGCACGAGATGCTACTTTAAGTATAAACTCAGACATGGTAATAAGCTGAGCTTGAAGTTCCTACCTGTATTAATAGTAAAACTTGTCATTAAACACGTTTTGTGAGTCATATTTTGTTAGCAGCCTTGCTCTAAATATAACAATTTTGCCAAAGAACCTCCGGCATATTAAATATAAATAAATTATTGTCTCTAGGACATGAAAATTATTATTGAAATATTTAATAAAGTCTCAACTGCAGGGATGTAAATTTCAACCTTGGTTTTACATCCTTCTTTTTTTCCAGAGAAATGAGACATTAAGATATGCAGTTTAAGCTTATCTGGGGTTCACTCTGGCAGTAAGGGGACTATACATGTCCACAGCTCCCCAGTGGCAGTATGGTAGTTCCAAATCAAGTGCATTCTTTACGTGTGGCTGCATGAGTTACTACTGCCTCTGTCAATATCTGCTGTTCCTCTGTTCAGAATGGCAGGACAGGGAGCTGTATAAACACTGCCATACAGATACATTACAGAACTGGAGCAACTCTAAAGACAAGGCAAGTGAAATCCAAACTGGACACCCCGCAGGACGGTTTTCCCATCACTGGAATTTTATTTTCCAGGTTGATGGACGCCACAGAGAATGACTTTGACCGGCACCACTTGTGCCCTTTCTCCATCTGGATTTGTGTTTCAGGGAGCGATATGAAAAGCACATTTCCTGCCCTTGCTAACTTGGGGTTTTGGAACACAAGTTACCTGATCTATGAGGAGCATTTCCCCTCAAGGCAGTCCGCCATCCTTGTAAAACATCTAGATTGTTTCCACTGAAGCTAGTGTCTGAGGAAAGTAAAGTTTGAGCTCCCTGTCAGCTCAGGAATGACATCATCCACTTCTTCCATCACCATTAGAGACTGTAGGGCTAAAAGGCAGCCAGGCACTTCCATCACGGTCTATTGATCCATGACAATTTACTACACCAATGGTCAGCAACTTCCCTGTAATGCTGCTCTGAACCGGCAATCTGGATGGATAAATGTACTCAATGGGCAGCTGTCTGTTTGCCAGAACACCGCATTTTGGCCCATTTTGGGGTTAAATGCTACTGTAATTGCTCCCTTGATGTATGTTCACCCACCATATCCTGCCTAAAATCTTTTCTCCAAGCCATAATCCCACCCAACATTAGCACAGTAGGGGAGAATTTGGCAAGACATTAAAAGTCATGAGACCTTTGTCACCTGCTTGCCAGAGGTGCCGGAAATCAGTGCATTAGATGTCTCAATTCAGCCCACTCGGCTGAAGGTCTGGTGGGTGGGTGTATCATGAACTGTGCACAGTGATTCGCTTTCTGTGCTGTACAACTGTGCTGCGGGACACCGTTGTCAACTCGTGTCTCACAGACGTTGGTTAAATACATCTAATTATACGAGGAAACATTCACATGTTTTGTGCTATTTTTAAAAATAATAACAAATAAAAAATGCTTGGGATGATACACGTTACAAATCTAAAAAAGGAAAGCAAAAGCACATGCATGTGGATGTTTATGTGGTTAAATGTTACTGTCTATCCTGGTAGTAATGACAGTTTTGGTGTATGGTTTTCCTTTTTTGATATGCTTTCATCATACTAGTTCAGCAGTACGTTCCACTGGACAGACAGCTCCATGTACACAATATGCTGCATTTTCTTTAAACGTGGAAACCAAGAATGACAGAATGCTGTAATTAGGCCTCATTTTATTTGTGGAATTATTTCCTAAAGTCTCTCGTAAAAAAATGTAAAGAATTGCCCTCATGCAAACAAAACAAGACAGTTTATTTCTTCAACTGCTAAGTCTTGGTGTGATCTTGTTAACTCATATTTTTTATTGCTCAGTCCTAAGAAAAAAATAAGTCCTTCATACAAATCTTGAAAAGCAGCAGAGGGAGCAGGAACATTTTTCAGTTGACAAAATCTTTTTTGTGCCTGTAAAAATGAGGTGAGACTATTCCAAAAAGAAAGCTTTGCCTGTATGCAAGATGGAGGTTACCTCAGAACCCGGGCTATGGGTAATTGTCCCTTTTGCCGTGTCCACTCCTTGGATGCATCTTAACGTTGGCTGTGTCCAAAAGATTCTCCAGGTCAAAACTTTCTTCTGCAGCTCTTATTGCAATTATTCTGTCATTAACCCCTTTAGCCACAAGGGAAAAAATTGACTGTCTGCACAGTACTGCTCATGCTAATGGGACCTTCTTTTCCAAGCACAGTTTGTTTGAAGAACACGCCATTCGCCCCAAACTCACACAATCCATCCATTATGGAGGCCAGTATGGAGGCTTGTGGGCGACCCAGAGAGGTCAGTGGTTCCCACGGGTGCAGAGGAATCTGTGCCACACAGCCTTGCCTGTTTGAGCCTGTTCACATCCCAGGAGTCTTCTGTATAGAGCCCACCATCTTCTGAAAAGCCTCTGTTTCAGCCCCTTTTTTTAGTAGACTGCATGCATGAGAATACAGAATGATTATGTGTGACAATGTTTTTTATCCTTATTATCTTTCTATTATTATTTTTTCTATCTGGTTAAAGCTGCTTGGACTTCTAGGTTGCAGGTTACAATCCTACCAGCTGCAATAGTACAATTCAGTAACGTACTTATACTTGATTGCGCCAGTAAAAATTACCCAGCTGTTTAAATATGTAAACGCTTAACACTGCAAGTTACTTTGGAGAACAGCATTTGGCTAAATCAGCAGACATAAAGGTAATATAGCTGTATATTTTAAGTGGGCCAATTTACTGTAAACATTGGTGCTTTCCAAGATTAGAACCAACAACGGTAAACCTGCAGCAGCCTATATAATTCTTCTTATGCAAAAAACAAACTAATCTGGTCTCAAATATTCTTCTTATTTTTTATTTTCTTTCATACTTATCTGTTTGTGGGTAAATCTTTAGATTAATTTAAGCTGCTTGTTGCATGTCCCTCTGTTTTTTAAGCATTATTTATATTAAGGTCATTGAAGCAACCTCCTGGAAAAGGTAATATGCATAAAAAAACTAAAGCTATATTTAAGCAGGAAGGTTCCTGGAAACCACATCCACCACTATGGAAAGAAGGTCGTGTGTAGGAGTCAGGTCAAATGTGTTCATGCAAATGCGTGCATTGTACACTTAATCTTATGCTGCACAACCCTTTACTGTCAAACTACTGTCACTCCCTCCCTGTTATTGACCCTTTGTATCACAACATGGAAAAACTGCCAGAGAGGAGCATGATACCGATCTCAGCCCCCATTGGAACCACTGACAGTGACAGGAAGGATTTTAGCCATGTAACGGGACACTATACGCTTTATATCCTCCCTACCCCTTGTCACTCCCAGGGCAGCTTATTATTACCCTGCCTAAGGATAAGGGTTAGTCCCCAGAACAGTGGTTTAGGTGGGGCCCGAGAATCCCCAGAGTCCCCGCCCAGGATAAATGTACCATTGTTCATCCCAGGAAACAACTTTTGTTCACCTGTCTGCTGGAAGCGAGGTACAGAAACATGTATAGAGAGGTAGAGCCTCTCCAATCTGTGCTCCTTCCGGGCTGCAAAAATGATCCTATTGAATTCAGGCATGACTTTCTTTCAGCCGCAAGCCCCAGCACAGGAAACAGTGGGATGAACTGAATTCAGGTAGAGACAATGCCCGCTCCTGCTTTGCCCCTGAAACCTGTGCCTTTAGAAAAAAGGAAACTTTTTGAAGTTTTTAAAGCCTGAAAAATGCATTACTTTTCTTACTCAAGCAACGCCTACTGTGGATCACCCTGTGATGTCTGTGTTCCTCTGCAATAAGTGACATACATAGATAGATAAGTTTTGTACATAGATCACTTGAAAATATTCAAAGTTAAGGAGAACCATTTGCCCAGAAACTGGATTTGACAAGCAAGTACATGGAATTTGATGGCAGTGTTAATTGAAAGACCTGAGGTCTCAGCTCTTTTCACTGTTAAGTAAACAAGGAGGAGCACTTATCCTACCCTGTCTGCCTGGGCCACAGCTGCGGGTCCAGGTCTGTGCGACAGCTCAGCCCCAGAGGGGGAGGATGGAATGTGGCTGGAACATCCCGCCCCATTAAATGCCTACCCGACCGAGATTGCACTAAATGGACAAGGCCACGGAATGTGCCTTTCTCTCCACACCTGCCACACTGTAGGTAATATTAGCCTGCAGCCTGATGATCTGGAAACAAGTACTCTCCTTTAGATCCAAATGTAATGTATTACACTTATACTGTTATTATTTGAGTCTCAGCAGCAGCCACAGCAGACTCTATGCGAAACAAATCATGACAGCTCAAACATAATGTTTTACAGTTTTCAGTAAACACCCCAGAAACCCATAATTAACAAAATATTTGACATTATTGGGACTTACATTAAGAAATAGTTCTGAGTTATGTTATTATGGCTTGGGATTGAGTTTGTGCGAATTACAGCAGTGCCAGCAGAGAAAAGCAGCTATATTGTGTATGGAAAATGAATTCCATGATAAATTAAGGTGTTTTCATGACATATCAGCATAGTCTTTTTAAAACATCAATAAAAAGGTCAACTTTGAACAAATCTTGCAGTGAAACTGGCTAAAAACCTGATTGCATGATCTTAGAAGATGTGGACCATATTGACAGAGGTTGATTATGCAGGTAAAAACATGTTATTCTTTGATGGCATTCCATGGAATTGTACACGGGTGTGGGCACTCTCAAGTCACATGAGTGGGGCTTTGTTTTAGCAGCAGCCTGGAGCCAAACCCCATCTCTTCCCTGGTGATCTGTGCCCACCTGTTCCACTTATTGGTAGGAAATTACTTGTATCTCTCTGCCATATGTCTCAGCTCCCCAAAACTGACCCTTCACCAAACTGCAACAAACAGCCCAAGATGGGAGAAGAACAATAGTACTGTGATCAACAACTTGTCAGACGTGTCAGATATTGGCAGCTTAAAAAAAAAATTACTGCCATTAGCACTCACTGTAAATATACAACTATTGGGGGTGACAAACTTGCAGGAAACTGTAGGTCATGTCTCCTCGCCTCTATCCACCATTACACATATAGTAAGGACCCAAACTGTCCTAATTACCCATGTGACCGTACAGGCTAAAATATCCTTCTCAATATTTTTCACATATTAAACTAACAATGTGTATGTTTGGTTAAATGTGCTTTCAGGCGATGGAAATGTTAGTGTTCGACGTGTTGCACTACAAATGCAGCTTCATTTTCTGGCCTCTCCCATTTAAGGTGGAAAGCTGCTACAGGAGGTCTAGAGCCAGGGGCCTGATGCAAAAAGAGATACCTGACTGACTCCCTTAGCTATAACTGGATCTCACAAAACCAGACACAGACATACTTTCTATATAGGACCCTGACATGCATACAGAGGACCAGAGGCCCAGGAGGAAAGCAGGGTGCTTGGTGAAGCTCTTTTCCAATCGAACGCCAAAGCATCCAAAGCGAGGTACAAGTTTACATTGAAGGTTTATGAATATAAGAGACAATGAAGTAAAGACATAACTAAGACTATAGTACTGTTCTGATACTTTAAAGGTTTTGAATTACTTCACTATGAATATGAAACCAGTAAGACATGTAGCCTTTGGAATGAAATGCCTACTAAATAATGTTTCCATTGGTACATCCATAGGAGGGGCAGTCTTCGGGACACACTAGTAGACAAGTGTCCGGGAAATGTGTTCATATGAAAACGCTTTACCAGAGAATACACAGTGGAACTGAGACCAGTCAAAAAGGTTTATTTACTTTTCACTGTACAGTAGCTGAAGACCAGCAGTGGGACTGCTTTGATGTGGGGAGGCTCACAAGGCTCACAGTATGGAGTTGCCAGGGAGGACAAGTGGAGGATGGCTGTCAACTCACTGCCAGCCCCCACCAACATTCTACAGACACACTACAGTCTGGGGCAACAGGGGCCAAGCCTGCTGCAGCCACCCCCCCACACCGCACCCTTACTGCTTGTTGGTGGGTGGTCTGCAAGCCAGCCGGGTGCTCATTTTCCTAGCACTAATTCTCCTGTCGCGGTTTCTTCTCTTGCCCGGCTCTTGTTAGTTGCCACCGCTGTGGTGCGTCGTAATGATGGCATTTTGCGGTTTTTCAGACGTGAGCCTTGTCTTTATGGGAAAGGCAGACACAGATGCTTGAAAACAGGAGAAAGAGGAATTGTTATGAGGTCCATGCTTAAAATAATGTAGAACATTTGAAATGAGGGTTTTTGTCCTAGGGAGTATATTCACTGTTACTGGCCATTGGATATTTTGACATGCTTGTATGGACTAGGACCTCAGTACCTGATCCCACAACCTAACAATCTTTCTGTTCTGTCTCACATGCAGTGAAAGAACTGCCATCCTCTTGTACAGGAATCCCCCACACAACAAGTGTAATTTGTTCCTGAAAATCTTTTCATGAACATATTTATGAGAAACTCTTCCTTATCCTTTATTTAAGTGGGAAAATTAATGTTCCTGAAGCACAAAAGGTTTGCCGAATTTTGATTACTAATTCTTGTCTTATCTTTAAAAAAATCACATTCAGTATGAAATCCAAAATACCAGAACTGCTCTGGGTATTGTTCCCCTTTCTCTCTTAACACTTAATATTTTGTCTTTATCGTTTGTAGCTGTATACAGATATTCTTCTCTGGTTCTGTGGCCTAGTAGGTACCCCACAGATTCTGAGTTGTGGGTTCTGGCTCAGTCTGTATTTAGCTTCTATGATCTTTCTGTGTTCGAGGGAGTTTCCTCTGGGTGCACCAGTTTTCTCCCACAGTCCAAACACATGTGTTTCGGGTGAACTGTTGACTCTAAATTGCCCACAATGTGTGAATCAGTTTGTGTGACTACAATGGCTTAATGCCCCATCGACCCTGCCTCACTCCCTATTCTTTCAGAGAAGAAGCACTGCGCAAGCAGTTAAAAATAATTCTGTTGTTTTATTGTTGTGTTTTAAATGCTGATATTGGGTAAGTCGGTTTAGGGTTGAAACCCCATATATTTTTCATCTTTACAGCAAATACTTTGCTATAGAAGTTGCTTTTAAATGCATAAATATATAAAATTATTATATTAAATATATAAAATTATTATTATTATTATTATTATTGTTACACTAATAAGGGAATTATTGAAATTTAATTATTGTGATCATGTGTAAAACTTGACACTTCTCTGCTGAGCTTTTTGTGAAGTATAATTTGCAGTTAAACAACAGTAAATCAAACAGTAATTCATTATAAATTTTATGTTTTTTATTACTTAAAACTTTCAGCTTTTATCATTATTTTGAAATCTTTCTGTTTGTTTTACAGCTTATTATCAGCACTATTATGACATTTGGTAAATGATCCCCCAGCTTCCACTTTGACTGTGTTCAGGCTCATGCCAATGTGAAGATGAGATAAACAGGAGAAGCTACACCCCGCATGACGAAGGTGTTTGCCTATTTTATCTGGTGCAACTTCAGTAAATGTGTGTATTTGGAATTAAAATGTATATTCTCAAAAGACATTTCTCAACAGTGAGACTTGATGGATATGTTATGCAAACTGTATTATTCAAATTTGCTTCTAAGAAAGAATTGTCATAAAAAGAGCCTTTATTATAGAAGGGAAGCCTGTAATTTTTTGTCACCTTGATATAGTTTATAGCAATACCTTAACAATAAGAAGTACATCTGTAGAGGGAATATTTATGTTCATAATGCTAAAAATTAACTTATTAGTTTGCATTCATTAGCCTACCAGTAGAACGCTGACATGTTTTTGACCACTCTTTAGGACTGAAGAAAATAAAGGTGCTGAAAATATACTGGAAAGCACATTGCAAAATATGTTGCATAAATATTGTGCTGTAAAATACATCTACCAGTTTAGGACAGGATCCTCAAGTGAAAGATCCTCTTATGACAGTATTAAGTACAGAACATCATTTAGCCTCGGAAGGGCCATACAGATACACACACATTGCTCACTTTAACATGCATATATTTGTACTGTAGGAGGAAACACATATGAACTCCACACAGAAGGCAACTTTGACAACAGACAGAGAGGGCTGAGACTGCAGTGCTAACTGCTGAACCATTTACCCAAGGAGGCACTGGACTGACCAGGACAAGCAATAAAAGATAATGAAAGATAAATAATGAATAATGCAGAAGAAGTTCAGCTGGTCCTGAAGTACTGCCCAGTTGGTCAGATGTAAAATTTTCTCTGAAGTGTTCAAAATGTCAAATCATTTTGGAGACATTAATTAGAGTTTCTCCCAACTATGATAAAAAGTGCTGTTGTGGTTTAAGATACAAGGGATTTTCTCCCTGCCTGAATTTAACAAGGGCAGAATATTAGTCAATTCAGTTCAAGATTTATTCTCCAGGAGTCTGGTCTCCATGAGGACCTCGTTGTCTTGAGAAAATAGGGTTTAAATGCAACCATGGATAGGTAATTATCTCCAGCCAGTCTAAACTTGAAGTGCAAAGGCTTTAAAGAAGGGGGTCCTAGTTGTAAAGGATGGTAAAATCTACCACACTATGCAATAATTAGAATAAAAAAGAATGATCCTTAACGTTTGCAACACATTTCAGCTGCAATTCCGCAACCCACAAATTCAAGATCAAACTGTTTGCGTTGAACACAGGAAGTCAACAGCAGCAAATCAGGGCATAGGTTGTGCCATAGCCATCAAATACAAGGGTTGGGTAAACAGATAGAAGCCAAGGAAGGGAGACATAGCACTTGGGTGGATGATCATAAGACCATAGCACTGTTCAGTGATATCTTTGTGAAAAAGCCACAGGTTTAGCCAATTGCTGCAAACCATTTCATATCAAAACCTTTCCAAATGAGGCTTATGGCAATAGCCAGAACATCTGCTGTGTACATCAGCAGCTCTAGACAAACATATTTTACTTCAAAATCTGAGTATGATAATTCCTTGGTATCCAGATCTAATGTGTCCCTGAAAATGTATTGGATAGCTTTTTTTTGGATACTATTTGCCTATTTCCCATATTTTAAATAAGGAAAAATAAATAAATAATGTGCTCCCAGCTAAGCAGAAAACACCTATAAAACTGTCAACCCATGATTTCAACATGATAAAACACTCTAAACATCAGTTACCTAATGAAAAAACACTTAATGTTATTTTTTGCATGTTTATAACATGTGAAACAGTATATATAGTACAGGGCATTTTAAGTTTAGAACTGCTTTCTGCCTGAATAATAGATAATTTAATGTAAGGTTAAGGAGCAGGTAGAAAATCAAGAAAGAAGCAGATCCATTAGAGAAGTTTGGAGACCCTCTTCAACTTACATTGTGTGTTCTGTGGAGCTTCCATGCAATGTTCTTTATTACACTTATTTGAATGAACTTTATACCACATCAAATGTGCAAGCAGATGAGCAGGGCATAGAAATTTGGTGCCAAATAAATGTCTTCTACTTTTCCAATTTCAGCCATAACCCCTTTTCCTCCTGAATCTATATGCTGACCACACTGTCTCAGGTGTGTTTTTCTCCTACTTTATAGCCTTGAATAAAAATGAAAGCTCTCCGGCATTCTGTCAATAGAGAGATGAAAAATGACAAGTCTCTGGGGAAGGATTTTTGTTCTGAGGTAACTGGGCTTTGAAAAGCACAGAAGGTTAAAATAATACTGGCTGACAACTGCTAATACTTCCCTCTCTGCCATACACATGCCCAAGTTCCCCATAAGGTTTGGTTTTTCATCAAGTTTTGGGATACAAAGAGACTTTACAAAAGCATCTTCTTGTGAAGGAGCCTGACCCTGGAAGTACAGAATCAGTGTCACTGACCTGGTCCTGGAACTGTAATGGGAAGGTCACAAGTTTAATACTTCGGGCATCAAAAGAAGAGGTGAAAACCCATGAACAGGAGTAGAGACCTCATCAGAAAGACCTTATGTCTTCACTTCTCGCCTCTCGATCCCTTGAAGCTACAAGGCCACTGGGACATCGAACCCAAAATGTGACTCATGGACAGTCATCTGACCCAACATGGAATCCAAAAAATTTTTCAAATGCAATTTAAACTGGTGACATTTCTGGACATAAATCTATTTGAAGTATCATTTCTTAAACCTAAAAAGTCTACACAATTTTCCGGTCTTTGTAACTGAGAAAAAAATCACAACTATGTTAAAAAGTGAATGTCAGCATGTGAGACATATGTTGCATGGCCTTAGTGCTCTGTAGCTTAGCGTTGGGCTGCTTCTGCTTTCAATCAAAGTGTTTCCTAAAACAAACCCAGGACTCATGAGCGCCACACACGATCATGCTGTCTGACTGCCCTTTTTGTATAGGTGTTTTCAATAGTGGCCAGTAAACAAACAGAGGCTGAATAAATACATTTACTTTGTGTAAAACTGCGTGAATGCCATACCAGTGGTTTATAATATGAGCATGTAAACAGCCAGGGATTCCAAGGTCTTGGCCTGCAGCGGTTTGACCTCTGACCTGTGTTTAACTGAGGATTATGGACCTCCATTAGCGGACCCCCAACACTCTTTCTGATATCCAAGAAATTAGCATGGACATTCTATCATTTTGCTTTGAGTTAGCATAAGCAAGGTTTCCTGTCTACATTTATAACATTTACCTTTATTCAATCAGTTGACGCTATTCTCAGAAGCAACTTAATTTAACAAGCGACTATAATTTACCCATTTAAACAGCCGAATAATGTTTTATAGGAGCAACTTAGGGTAATTCCTTTGTTCTAGAGTACTACAACAGGATATGAAATTTGAACTTGGGGCTTCCAGAAGTGACAGCTCCAGCCACTCTCCAACCTGTTGCCCCAAGTAAAAAGCAGGCATTTTCATTAAAATATATGTGAAATATTGTTAAAATGCTTAGGTTATTGTTTGATTTGCATAGAGCTGGAGCCCCAAACTTCTCCACATTTGGATATAAGAATACAATTTTTTTTTTACAGCTTCTAAACATACTGAGTTTTTGTAATGTATTTGATCAATATATTTCTACAGATGATAAAATACATATGATTTCAAGTCTTCATTCCCCATTGCTAATAAAAAGTACATTTAAGTTTTCAACTGAAAATGCTTTGTTATAACTATGGAAATGCCAGTAGTTGACTACAGATTTGACACATAAACCAGTAAATGCACATCTGAGGCTGAGATGGCAACATTTCCTTGCTTTCAACTCTACAAAGAAATGCTTCCCAGACAGGTGCTCTGAAGGCACACTTAAATCAAAATGTTTTTAGCTGTCTACATGCCATAAGGTGAGAATTCCTGCTCCATCCATCTCATCTTTATAATCATGTATCAAAGGAAAAAGCTGCCAAAAGGCCTGGTTCTTTTTTATGTGTTGCCTACAGTAAAGATTATTGCAATAACTTTTACTCATGTCACCAATGGCTCATAAAAAAGAGGGAAGGCAGCACATTTGTGAACATTTGCCCATCTGCATGATGGCCTGGACATGTTTCAACACCCTAATCCCCAAGAGTGTGGCAAGCTTGCTGAATGGGCAATAATTAGCTATCAGCCCTTACAAATGACCAACCAGCGTAATTTCCCCTAGAGGAGCAAAGGCTAAGGGGGAGTGGATGGGTCAATGAGTGATTGACAACTCTGACAACTGGAAAGCCTGTGATCATGGATTTATCTGCTACAAGACTTGAAATACTGATCCACAGTCTGCAAAACTTTGTCACTTTCATGCACCACACTTATTTTACTGCCATATATTCCAAGATACACCTCTTTGCAATTTGATATGACCATTTCATTGTTTTGTTTTTTAGCCAACAGTTTGGTTAGTTTTGTCATCTTACAGTTTTATAAATTTGAGAGAAATGCAGATTATGTGGGGAAAAAAGTGGTCTGCATTCAGATGGCAACTCCATGTTTCAAGTATGGAGGCTTTCCAGCCATACAGTCAATTCACTGACACAGTTAGCATGTTGCACCATGTTTACCATCTGGCAATGCATTGTTCACTTTGCTACCAACTATTTTTGACTCTTAGGAGGCAGTTTTGTGGATGCTGACCAGGAACTGTGAGACTCTAGGTGGGTCATGGAAAAGTGTGCTCTGGCAGGGGGCATTTATGGTTAAACACTACAGCTCATCTGCAAGCCATCACAGCCTGTCAGTTGTTGAAGTTTTGGCTGTTTGGATGTGGAAGGATTTGTGATGACTTTTACTCACACTGTCTGACAGCTGTCTGGGGGATGCTGAGCTGCCAGGGGAAAACAATTAGAGTCGTCTTTGTGTGTTTGTAGGCAAATGGGAAAAAATGCCATTTCTAATTACTTCAGATGAATCATAAATTCTTATTTGTCTATTAGCATGGTCATATGTTTTAAAGCTGCCTGTGTGGTGTGGCGAATTTCATCCAAGAATGCCCATATGATTGCTTACATTTTGCACGTTCCAAAATTGGAAAAGTAAGCAGTAGTGACTGATTTGACAGGAGGTTGTTGGTATAATTTGGCTCATCGTGGTGGTCTTATAAGCAGTGCTCACTCTCTTTTTAGTTCTTATATATGAGTATATATAAAACTAAAACATTAAACCTAATTATATCACAATTGCAGGGCTGTGTGTCATCAGCTATCATTAAAACAGTGATACCACTTGATCTTACTCCAGCATAGCATTTCTTTTCTTTGCTATATGCTGAATCTTTCTGAGATTCAGTGTTAAATTGTTTTTGTGGGTGAAGAAAGACCACCCTTTCATTGACATGAAACAGAATAGAAGTTTGAGCCTCTGGGCGATCTTGCCATTCCATGAGTGCTATGCATGAAAGTACAGGTATTCAGTGAAATAACAAAATAAAAGTTTATAGCCCATCGTTAAAAATGTCTTTGGTCCTTTAAAGTCAGATCAGAGAGACCAATTGCTGTTTTTTTCAGCTTTGTGGCAGACAGAGGATGCTGTGGAAACCTTGGACTGGCTGCTTCCTCCTTCATTTCTACCAGTGTGCATATTAAACACTGGTGTCTCTGATGTCTGCAAAAGAAAGGTGATAAGACTTCTAAACAGAGACCTGTAGAAAGCTGTGAAACTCTTTCTATAAACTTCAGAAACCATCAAATCTCCCTCATTGTGCTGTCCAGCATGCATCTGGGAATGGTTCACAGTTCTGACCGGTAACTATGTGTTCACATAATACATGTGTGGGGAAACAAATACTGTTATACAAAACAGAGTCCAGTAACATCAAAGAGTTTATGAAAAGAATGAAATAAGAAAAAAACAGGGATGAACTGAAGAAGAAAGGTGTCACAGTTGACAAAGTGTTGATGAGTACACCTCCCTTTCCAGGCAGACTGGCACGGCAGAACTGCTGACCATGAGCACATTCCTCAGCTTCTCACATTGACTGATGCTCTCTCTTTGGTCTTGTGCTCATGGCTAAACCACAGTGTTGAGTGATACTTCTACCTGTAGTGTCAGCATTGTATAAAGAGTTGTCACATGACTACCTGGTTGTGGTTCCCTCAAGTATAGACCAACCTTCTTCTTTTTATGAATAAGCCTCAGTAGTGACCTTGAACAACAAAATAATTTATATCTCTTTTTTGAAAAGGCCTCTTGAAAAGCAGTTAAGGAAACTAAAAGAAATCAACAGACTTTTGCACTTGTGTACACTGGACAGACTGCCCACCAAAGGGCATTTGTTGCTCCCATACAGAATGTTTATGGTTAAAATGCTGGGAAACATAGGACAAAAATAACCTGATATACTTTTCAGCTATAGCAGCACAGACTCCTCCAGGGCAAAGGCTTCAAGAAAATTTTTCTGAAAGTGCCTTTGACGTAGCTTGGCTAAAATTTTCTCCACTGATTTACACTGACATGTTGCATGGCAAGATGCTGAACTCTGTGGCTTAAGAGTGGTAGGTATTAATGCAGGAAAAGTCACTTCTTTTGATTTACCTGCTGGTTCACATAAAATCTATATGCTATGAAATTTCCTATTTTACATTTGCAGATATTTTTAGCAATGGCAGCTGTCGAATTGTACTTTTAAAGAAGTCAAAAAAGTCTGGAAAAATAATCTTCAAAAAATGAAATGATGATAGATAATGTGTTAAATGTGTGTGTGATTTAACTTTTTTGCCAGGAACAGCTGTCAGAAGAGCAGTTAATGAACTGGACATGTGTTTGAAAGTGAAAAGCACTTGACAGGCTGCAGTGAAATGTACCAAATTGCATAAAAATGCAATCTGTAGAATTAGGAATCTGCTTAGGACAAAGTTTCCTTGGAATAATAGGATGAAAAGAGGTTCAATACTGTAAGGCTTCCATGTTGCCCAGAAAACTAGTGGCTTCAGAAAGAACATGGTTGGATGAATGAGAGATAACCTTGAATAGACTGTTGCCCCCCTGGGCCCCATGACGTTCTGCAGTACACACCCCCTTTCCCATACCTTTTTAAAGATGTTCTGACGAGAGAGCGTGCGGTAGGTCTGGTTGTTTATTTATTCTGGAGTAACTGAAACTATTTTAAATCAGGCTTTGCCAAGGCCTAATTGGTGCCATTTTACTGTTAAGTAACTTGAGGAAATGAGTAATTACGCATATATTTGTTTGTTGCTAAGAATTTTGTGTTTGTGTCTATATGAGAAAGAGGAAGCAACAGTAAGGATACATATCAATATTATCTTTTTTGGTTCTTAAATATTTAGATTCACCAAAAACGTACTGCTTTACATATACAGATATGGAACATAAATAGAATATTTTCAATTTTTAGCAATATGCATATGTGTTTTATCCATGGATCTGTACACATTAGATTAGCGGGTTAACCACAACCTGTTTACTGTCCTTATCTGTAGTGGTCCACCATGTGTTCTGGGCTCTGTCCTGCCAGCACTGTCAGTCACCTGGGGCTATGGGGATATTATTAGCACACAGCAGTCCTGGCCAGGTGCCACTAGTAAACATGGCAATGCGGGGGGTCTGATGCCCCCAGGCGAGCAAGGCCTACAAGGACCTTCCTCATCGACTCACCACCATTGTGTGCATTCACAACAAATTCCTGAATCGCTTTCGGAATGTGGAAACTTCAGGCTGGTTCTGCTGCCAAAAACAAGAAATAAATAAACTTGAGATTCCCTCTTTCTTCGGAACAGAAGTTTCTGGATACAAACGAGGATGCAGGGAGGATGTGTTCTGCGGTAGTGGTGCTGTGCAGTTTGTCTCCTTTCCACCATATCTGACATGAGATTGACACCGTTGAACCTGGTTTTCAGAACTCATTGCTCTTATCTTTTGAGGCGTCTTTTATCTGAGACATTGCCAATCTGTATGAGAAGACTGTGGGTGTTGCTGAGCATCAGTGAGAACAACTCTGCAGACACAATTCATTACTTTCACCTGCTTCCAGTTTGGTGTAGGACCTGCTGTGAATAGCAGGCCCACCAAAGGGGCCTTATCTCTGTGAACTGTCGAGCATTTCAGCTGGAAACTTTATTAAACACGTTGTGCCAGACACTCTATCAACATTTGGAAATTTAGACTTTTTTAAGCAGTAGTCAAGAACCAGATTTCTGCCACAAACATCCATGTGTTTCATATATTTTTTAAAGCCAAGTAATATTGTTGTACCACTTCGTGGTTCTTTATAACAGCTGAAGAGGTAACTAGAGACTGATTATAAATTGCAGTGGTCGCAATATGTGTTATTCAGTCACTTTCAGGCTATATTCCCCACTAGGTGTTTTTTGTACTGCCGTAAATCAGATGAAGTTGTGAGTTGTGTACAGTTTAGGATTTCCACGAATCAGTCCCACTGCGATTTCAATACAGGTTATGGTTATTTTCCCACATTCAAAGACCACATCCAGCTCTGCCAAAATCAATAAAACCATTATCACTCTGTTTATGATGTTTCTCAGACCCTTGAGGACATACAACATATTATTTTTCTGAATGTAGCTACTTCATCAGTCCTAGCAAAAAAAAAAAACACAAAGTGTAACACATGAAACACACTCATTCCTTCCATAACAGGTTATTTTCCGGAAATCACTTTGTTAAACTATCAAGAAAATTAATTATGAATTTAAAAATATGTCTCAAAATTAATCAAAACCCCAAATAAGAAGCATTTTTGGCATGAAAATGACAACACAATGATATTTAATAATATATTTGTAATACAACACTATTTCTAGCTCTACATCTGGAGTCTATCTGGCAAACATAGGGAGAGAGACATGGTACACCCTGGATAATTTGGCTCACAGATGTTTATGAAATTATGAAGTGACGTTTACAAGATCCCTACTTATGAATTTTATTCTGCAAAGCACATGGACAGTATACAATTATAGGTGCTGGGTAACATTTATAATGAAGGCTTGATGCTTGACTGATGAACTTCATATGATTGTGATATTAAGGCTTCTTTTATAACACTGTAAGGATATTCATTTTATTAAAGCTGTTTATATTTACTTTAACAAAATGAATTTCATAGATAGATGCTTATATATTATTTTAACAGCTTCTATGAAGGGGCAGCAGGTAGCATAGTTGTCGGGATACTGCACTGATAGAACCCAGGTTTTAATCCTTGCTTCTGCTGTAGTAACTCTGAGCAAAGTACTTATCTCTCCATTAAGACTGAATCTTCTCCATGAATGGGTAAATAACTCTGAGTGTCTTAACTTTAGAGAAAAGTGTCAGCTAAATGAATCAATAGTATTGCTGAAAATGTAGTTGGTTGTGATCTAGAATATGTTTACCTTAACTAGTGGCTATGAGTTGCCGAAATTTTGAATGTAATATAAAATAGGAAGAAGGAAATACAAAATTTATAGTTATTTGATTGTTTGTTTTAATGGCCTCTGCAGAGTAGCTGTGCATTTGTTTTGACCTTGTTAGTAAACAGTGGAAAATTGACCTTTAGGGTTTGAGTTACCAAGTATTTATATCTGCTTCAAAGAGTCTGATAGAAGTATCTGATACAAAATTCTGTACACAACAAAATAGCTTTTGTGGAAGTAAAATGACTCTTCAAGTACTTAACAAGTAAAAAAAATATCTTTTTCGTTAACTATTGTTAATGAAAAACTAACTAATAGTAGTTGTCCTCTGTACACTGCACCATTATATGTGACTTGGCTTTTTATTTATCATATTTTATCATCACAATTTGTGTCCACCAGACCTAACACACTAAGTAACTTGTCAATGGCAGTAATGTCAATGAATTGAGTCTAAGTTTGCAAGACAGTGTATTTTATTATTATTTGTATATTTTAATGTGCTGTTTCCAGTGGTGTTTTTATATTTACAGATTTTGTTCTACATTGTTATGCATTTATGTCTTTAAATTAAATTTTATTCTTGATTCATAGTTAGCATTTTATTTTGAATACATGCATCCAAACAGACAGCGCAAAAGAACCTGAAAAAACTACAGATGAAACAGAGGCTCATCTCTCTCAGGGAATTGATAACAGGTTCCTGGCCCAAAGCAGAGGAAATGAAGGCCATACAGTAACTGAAAGCATGTGGCAGTGATTTACAGGCTAAATCAACATTAATTTGTGTTTGTTTAAAAATTGGTCAGTGACCTTTCCCTGGGGGGTCTGTAGCGGTTCAGATGGGGGGTCTCTGTTTTGTCCATCTGAAGTCGTCTGCTGGTGCTTTAAGGGGTTGGGGTGTTGGGGGGAGCCAAGAAATCACTCTACTGCTAGAGGTCAATAAGCAGTTATTGTCCTCATTGTCCTTAACAGTTACTGTACCCAAACTCAGTAGGAAGCTTTCTGATGTGAAGCATACTGTTCCAACATGGCTCAGCTATAGGTTTTCCATGCCAGTTCTTGTTTATCCCATTGTCAATATAGCAGCAGCAACCATCCAACTGACATAATGGACACAGTCTTGATATGGTCTATATTATCTCATTTTTAAATTACTATTAATAAACTAAACTTGACAAAAAACATCATTCTGATAACAAAAATTCACAAGAATGTAATTTCCCTTGTTACTATATGGGCAAAACAAGAAAAACGAAGCACAGTTTTAAAAATGCTCCTTTTAAAATAGAATTCACATACAAACTGAGCCCTGCACACCACTGTGAAAAGAAAATGTCTTTAAACCTTTCATATTCCTATCAGCTGACCCCCGACACCAGCATCTATTTAAAAACAGATGAGCATTCTTTTGTAAATAAGCTGAGTACATACTTTATTGTTTGTCCATTGCATTCAGTAAAGAAGATAAAGAAGTTTCTTAAAAGCACAATTTGCTACTGTAGTATACCGAAAAGGCAGCTTTATGAAGTGATGATTGGTTTAAAATGCTTCCAAATCTTATCGCATTGTCTTTAACTGACAACTGAATTTTCTCAAAGTACCTTCATAAAGAGAAGCAATACACATTTATTATTATGTATACTTAACTGTCTGAGTTAGCAAGCTGGTAAATGAGTCCTACCAGCAGCAAGTGCAGAAACAACGCACCTTTTCAAGTTGGGATTTGTTTGGTTTGATCCAAGCAGACAGACTCTTTACATCTGCGACTGCACTTATTAAATCTACGGCAGACTACTGACTAGACCCTTTGAACCCTTGCTTGTGAATACCTGTCCTAAGTAATAACTGCAAATCCTGCATTTTTTTAACTACAGTTTAATAAGCATTCTTACATTTCAGTGCCACAGCTTGGGTTGAAATTTGTTGAATTTGCCAAGTTGAGGCAGGTGAGGTGACATTAGAGGCAATGGTTCTGTGAAATCATACGTCATCAAATTTAAAACACTGTTATCCTATCCATGGATTTAAGTCATAGCCATTTCTCCTCAGTTCACTTTGTACTGAATCCCTGCAAACTTTAATGCTGTCCTAAGTCACATAATATAACCAGACCACAAAATCTGAGTGGCCTTTCAGTATAAACAGAAATGAAAATCAGACCTATTGTGTGATTTCTAGGACTCAGTTCTACATAAGAAGTTCAGAAGCTCCTTTGTTCATTTTCCATATTTATTCCACTGAGGTTCCACACTTGACTTCAACACTGAAACAAATAAATTACACCTAACGTCACACCACGATCATTTTCTCACACGCATACTGCTCAACAATTTCGGTCCGAAGGACCTTTGCAGTCCTGGAGCCTGTCCTGGTAGTTCACTGTGATGTGTGATCTGTTGCCCTCTGAAACAAGCTTTCTTCTAATGGGGCTTTAATCTACAGCCGCTGCCTGACAATCCACACCACAGTTAGCGGCTGGTATTCATGTTTTTGCCATTTGTCTGAGCAGAGTAATTTGCTCCACTGTTGTATGTTGCGACTTGCTGACTCTTGCCTGGCCTCCTGGGAAATAAAACAGCCCAGTGGTATCGTACCTCCAGTGGTAGATATTGTGCATAATTTTTAATAATGGCAACATTGGCAGTCTACATTTAAACATTTTTGAAGCAAGAGATACTGTTCATCCCTAACACCCTTTATTATTTTGCAGATATTATTTGCAGAGCATGTATTGGAATGGGCACAAAATGTGTAAGAGAGAAATATTCCCCATGTTCAAGCAACTCTATTATATTCCCTCAGTATTGGTATATAACTCTATCATGGACTGTTTTCAGTATTTTTTTAGACTACTGTACTTGACAAGTTAGAACATAAACCCATCTCTCAGTGAAGCTCTGATTTTGGCAAAAAGTCTGCGCACACTTGGTTTTTGTGTATTGTAAAGAGTGAGCAGAACAGTTGCAGTAACCATACTGAGGCGTTCCTGACACACAGGCTGCCTGAATGTTTACTCTGAGTTCTTGCCCGGTTCCAAACCTACTCATCTGAATTAATTGCAAAGTCTGTGCACTAAATTGGCATTATCTCTTTTGCAGCTTTGCCCTCTCATAAAAAATTTCAACCAAATGACCTGGGTGATTCGGCAATAAAACCAAAAAGGTAATTCCACATACTGATTGATCTCCAACTTCCATGGAGCGATACACATAAAGAAGCAAACATCACAAATGATTAAACCAGACTACATTTTGCACAGCCAGGCATCCTGAGGTCCTGCTGGGAAAATGGCTGCAGTTAGGGTGCCTCTCATGCCTGTAGGCCTCTGCGGAATGGCAATGTGACTGCACTTGGTCCCTGCCTGCCGCCCATGCAGTGTGGACCATCAGCACTGATCACCTGCTACCTTGGCTGTTCTTCATTGTAACACCATGGTGACCAACTCGAGCACAATGGCTTATAACACTTCACAGTAAACAAGACCTCCACACACACATTCCTTGTAATGACATGTGCATTAAAGTCAGTGGGTCCAAACCAAATCTGGGGTAATCTATTTCATCCCACAGGACCCACAAGTGATCAAAATAAGCTCCTGTCAACTGATGAATGTAGTGGGCAAAGATCAAGATCCTTCTTTGACAATTCCTCTGTAAAAACTACAAAAAGTTAAATTCTGTCAAACGCTCCGACTACATTTGAACACAGTCTCTTACATCCACACTGTTACACCACATGAAAACAGTACGATGGCGTGTTCACCTTGGGCAGTGCATGACACGTCTGCCTGTTAATGCTTGAAAATGTGCGTCGTGTGCGCCCCAGGCAGGAGGATGGTGTTGAAGCACACTGCTCTGCTGGAGCACTGTGGGGTTTGATCTCTCAGTTGTACACCGTGTGCTCTCGGCTCCGCCATACCTATATTTTCGTTCACAGCTATGGATTTCAAATGAATAGATAGCAGTTTAAACATAAACAAGCAGTAGCTAAAGGAAGTTGGTTTTTTGGTCAATATAAATAACTTCCGCTGAGAATTTTGACAAATGTAGCAGTAAACTTCTTCTGTCTTAATAAGTACTGAGATTTGATTTGTCGATAACAGATAAGGAGCATTTATTTTATGCAACACAGTTAAAAAACTTAAAATAAGTCTGCAGCGTACCTGTAAAATAAGTTTTTTAAAGGTTTAAAGAAATCAAAGGAAAATCCTGTACACCACACCAAGTTACAAATTCAATGTGTAGATCCTCATCATTTTTCATTTTTTTATGTTTCATTTCAACATACTCCACGAGCATTTATTAATTATGACACTTGCTGTATGGCAGTGATTTTCCTCTGTCTGTTACATATGTACCGAGCACATGAAATCACTGTAATAATACTGAGCTGCGTACTTTTTCCATCAGCATTTCTTTTATTCCTATCTGTTGCATCTCAGTGCAGATATGTGCCCATGACAGCCGTCTGGAGTACACATTATCTCTGTGCCGCACTGCACTGTGCTGCAGACAACCATCCCTGCACAAGAGCAGCAGCAGGATTCCTGCAGCTCCACAAAGTCTCTGCCAAAGCTCATAAACATGTCCCTAGTGCACTGAACCTGTAGACACCAGCTATCAACTTTCAAAGTGTCCTTCCTGGGAATTGGATGTACAGTACCTTGGCTGTATCGTACAACATATTACAGTATTTGGATAAAAATTTTTTGAGCAGAAACACTTCTTTCAAAAAGAAGGTCCTGTTGAAGTTGCCTGACCAGTCAAAACCCAAGATGGACAGATGGGTCCACCTTGCAGGTGAACTGGTGTTTATCCCAGGTGAATATTCCAGTTCACTGACTTACATGTAGTCAAAACTGAGAGCTCGTTCCCAAAATGCCAGTCAGGAATAGCGTTTAAAGCCATCGTGTACAGTATGAAACCAGAATGAAAGTTCACATCTCTCCCACCAAAACCAACACCATCAAACACAGTGATAGACAGAACCACGATTGGTTGTATCTGGCCCAGAGCCTCAGCAAACCTGCAAATCAGGGACCTGCATTGAATAGCAGTGGGACACACAGTTAGAGAGGAGGTTGTCACAGGGAGATGGACAGGATATGGAGATGCAGGTAAGGAAAAGGTGGGACAAAGTTTAGGTAAAGAGGAGGTACTCACAGGTAAGAGGTCAGTGGGCTGAGGTCATCAGGCACGGCAGAAAGGCCCAGCTCAGAGCAATCCACAAGCAGCAGAACATCCTCCTCCTCACACTGGCAGGGTGCTGGGCACAACTGGGTGGACCGTCCTTGGAAGCCGTGCCCTCCAGTTACTGCTGCAATGAGCTGAAGTGCCAGGCATGCCAGCCACATGTTGCTTCTCCTCTGCCCTGTAGCTCAAACAAGTAAGGACTCAGTAGGTGTGTATGTGAGAGTGTGACTCTCTCTGCTGATCTGTCTCTCCTTCCCTGGCTTTTTTCTCTGTCTCTTTATCAGTTGGTTGTTCCCATGAATAGAGGGCACACGTGTTGGTCAGGGGGTCTCAGGAACTCCCCGTCCTTCTGCGTCGATCTGCCTCTCCCCCACATGCTCCACAGCCATTTACCTATTGTGGCGGGAGCAAGCATGCCGGAGGGGGGCCGGCCTAATGCTGACCACACCCACTCCCCCCCCCACACTGCTGCCCCTGGGAAGGGACGGCACTCTGTGGAGTAGGTGGGAGGGGCTAGCTCTCAGCCTAACAGACTCTCTAGAGGGTCGGGGAATCGTCACTGAGGGAAAGCAAGGCAGACACAACCGCAATGATGCGGACGGTGAAAAAGGCACAAGGCACTGTGCTACAGAGGGTGCCCTGCCGGGTCCTCCAACCCCTTATGCTTTCACAATCTGCAGAGGGCTAAATGTGTCCCTTTTGTGCAGTTTTTTTCTTTGCATTCAGCAGCTGAGGCCACAGATTATGTTCCCTACTTTTCAATGAGTGTCTGATTCTTGTCATTTGTGGGGATGTGGATGAGAACAGGACAGCAGCAGGTTCCTTTTCAGTCGTGAGACATGCTGGGGGTCTGGATTGTAGGGAGTGGATGACGATCTGCCTTATTTGCACTCTGTTTGCTTTTCCAGCCCCACACTGGGTGCCCTGCCTCACACACATGTGGTAGTTATCCAGCCACAGATCCTCCAGGAGCTCTCTGTGAAATTATTCTGACCCTGTGGTCAAATAAATATATTACACCCAAACTGTGAAGCCAATTAGTTGGGGCGGCACGCTCTCACCAGTCCAGTGTGGCCGGGTTCTGGACAAACATGGGAGAGAGATGGAAAGCACGGCCAGACTGATCGAACGAAGCCACGCATGCACCGTCACTCCCAAACACCAGAGAAGGAGTGTAAACATGTCTGTCTGACATTTTTCAGCTCTAATGACAAGTTAATGAAGAGAGAACAATCTGTATATGTTTCCAGCCTTGTACAAATAATGTTTAATTAGCTAAGCCCGAATAAGATTTCTTTAAAAGCATTTTTTTTTTCGGAAATACATTGGTGAGGGGGAGGATTTTGGAATCATGACCTGCTGAATGTGTGATCTAGCAATCGTCTGACAGATATGTTTTCAGCAAGGACTGGATTCCTGTTATAAGGATTTACTGATAGTCAGTGATGACATTTAAGCAAGCAAAAAAAAAAAACATTGCATTTTCCAAGTTTCTCCCTCACCTTAGCTGGAACTTTATTGCTCATTTTGTGTATGTATTTACATACATAATAAACATTTAAACAATGCAACAAGGAATTATTAAAGTGTAAATTATGATACTGCCAAAGTCCTCCCGGGAGTTTTTGAAGATGTGTGATAATCTGGAGATTTCGTATTTGCACATGAAGTGAGACACATGTTTGCACATGTGTTTATGTGCGACACATTCTCACATAAACACATCAGGGTAACAAAAGAAGGCCTTGCAAGATTAAACAGGTGGACCTCAGTAACTAAGGGGTGGGGTGTTAGCTCACCCTCAACACCAGAGGTAAGAGCTCTCTCTCAAAGCAAAGAGAAGGCCTCTAATGAAGAAAAAGCTGATCTTCAGTGCAATAGCTGTTCTTGCCATATTAGAGACATGAATCTGGTTAAAACACAGTTTAAAAAGTGTACTCAATCTTATTACTTTCTGAGAAACTACATCTGGAACTGATGCCCTACAAGTGCATCCAAGGAAGACCCCCAATGCGGGTAGATGAAAGCTTAGACTCTGAGCAGGAATATGGATTGCCAGTCATGTGAATCTTGGAGACTGTGTGTATTAACCAGACAATAGCTCTGGTCATCTTCAGCCTCATGCTCCTCCCTATGAAATGTGCTGCACTGCACTCTTTCAGTTTTTCCACATATAATAATGACAGCAGAATGGATGTACATTGAGATGCCAGATCGTATTGTAACATTTGAAAGACATCTTTGAACAATTTCACATTATACTGATTACAAATTACATAGAAACAATAGCAGCTCAACATGTGTTCAAATTATTTTTTTAAAATATCTTTGTTACTGATGTATATTTCTTCCTTGTGTGCAGCCCTAGTCTGACAACAGCATCTAGCAAAACTATACACACACACACACACACACACACACACTTAGATGCTAAGTAAGATAAATACACAATACACACACGCACACCCACACACACACACACACACACACACACACACACACACACAAACACAAACATGCCAAAGCACAAGTCACTCAAATTGGTTCCATAAACATGACAATGTTCAGTGAACTTCAATGGACTCCCCAGTCACCAAATTTGAATCCAAAAAAGTGTGCTAGAATGGCAGATGGGCACCATGAATGTGCAGCTGACAATTCTGCAGCAATTACATGATGGAATCATGTCAACATGAACCAGAATCTCAAAGTAATGTTTCCAGCACCTAGTTGAATCAATGTCATGAAGAATTCAGGCTATATAGCAACTGGATGGCATAGCATATGACACCCCCAACAAAACATTTGGGAAACTAGGGTTTGATTCCTAGTTCAGTAGTACTGATACTTAATCCTAGTACTATGAGAGTAATTTTTAATTTCAAAGAGAGTTGTGCTGGTTCGGATGTCACCTGGATTAGCAAGGTCTGAGCCAAATATTGGGGAACCCGGATAGTTTGATGGTAAGTGGACTACTGGAACCAATCACAGATAGACAAGAGACAATAATATAGAATCGATGGAATGCTACTAGAACAGAAACCCTAATAAGAGAAGTTACATGAGAAGAATGAGGAGAATTATGGGTAACAAAGAAGTTGTCATCCACACTCACAGAAAAACAAGTCATCCAATGCTTCAATGCTCTGCTCTTGCTCAGAATCGAGGCTTCTTTGATGATCTTGCTAATTTTATGCCTAGAGGTTGGTGACACAAGATACAGATACCAAAACTTACTCATGCAACCACATTTAGAACCCAGAGGAGGCCCGTGATAGAGTGTATGCCAGAATGCATCCTAAATACCTTTCATGGATAAGCTACAGACATAAGAAAGAAGACCATGGATAAGCTAACTACTATCAATCACAGCACTAGGCTTTGTTAACTTGGGGACAAGCTACTAGCAGATCTGAATATAGCTGTATCCACAAACCCAACCACCAGCATAACTGAAACCAACAACCTAGTATATGCTACAGCAGCAGAAATGGTACAACCACTTGAAGCCATTCTTCCTGGATCTCCACTTTGGAAGCTAAGACTGGAGTTCAAGATACAGACAGCCTGGAAGGAGGTGAGCAAGTTGGCTGAGCTACAAAATAGTAATAGAACAAAGGACAGGTCCTGATTACTGAGGAAGTACAAATGCACGTCTCTGGCTGAGACCCTGGAGTCTGATAAACAAAGACTAACTGCACTGGCAACCAGCTTGCAGAGATAGACAAAAGAAGCAGAGGCCAAAAGAGTAAATGCCCTCTTCACCAAGGAACCAGTGAGAGTCCACTCTCAACTGCAGCCCAACAAGTGCAACAGATCCACCAAGAGCCAAAACAGAGCAGTACTGTAAGAGCATACGGGAGAAAGAACTGTTAAACAACACCAGTGCACTATGGCTAAAAGATTTAGAACACAGTCTGTCACAGTCTCCCAGAGCAAGAACCAGTCATATCACAACAGCAGATGCCCAAAAACAGGCTACAAACAGGAAGAACTGGGCAGTACCAGAATCTAACAAGATCCATGCCAACTGGCTAAAGAAACTTACAACCCTACATACCCAGCCTAGCTGCACAAATGAACCAATTACTAACAACAGACTCCCACCCTGACTGGCTAATCCAAGGAAGGAGAGTGTTTGTCTTGAAAGACCTCAGTAAGGAACAAGCACCATCCACCTATCACCTAATAACCTGATTATTTACAACATGGAAGCCCCTGTCAGGCATCATAGCCAATAAGCTTAACACACATGTCAGAAAGTACATCAGCCCTGCCCAGAAAGAGACTGAAAACAACACCAGAAGTCCAAGATTACCAGTTACTGTTAAACAGAGCTGTCTACCAAGTTTCCAAGAGCAGATAGACAACTTGAGCATTGGACTGATTACCTGAATTGATTGAAAGAAAGCATATGACTCAGTGCCACACAAATGGATATTGGAATGCCCAACACTGTACAAGGTCAATAAGATGCGAATAACCTTTATGAAGAACTCAATAGTAAGTCGGCCAAGAGAGGAAATGGAACTTGCAGACATCAAGACCCAAAAACTCTGGTCAATACACAATGCCTTCCATCAAAAATCCAACACCCAGAGACTGTAAACTGGCCAGGGAGGGAGGCATTTTACCACATCAGGCCCGACCCCAGGTGCAGACTATGCCCCTGGGACAATCCAGTACCTAGTAGTGCACCTACAGAGTATACTGAGAGGCACAACCATGTGATGGGGATCATACGCAGGAACATCTGCAAGAAATATGGCCTGGGCACTCCCAAGTCTAAATGAGAGGCACCACAGAGAGTGGTAGAAAACAACAGAGCAGGATCCTGTGGGACTTCCACATCCTGTGACAGACAAACAGGTACTGGCCAACAAACAAGATATCATAGTAATGGACAAAGAGGAGAAAACAGCAGTGGTGATACCAGTGTATTCAGCAGTGGATGAATACTAACATTACTGCATTTGCTCTCTTTCTGTCTGCAGAATGTCAAGGCTGTATAGATCTATAGCAAATGTTTAGTAAATTGACTTGTGAACAGTTTTTTTTCTGTTTTTGCAGGTTTGCCATTCTCATATAGTGACTTACAGTATATCCAAGGTTCAACAGCAATGAACCTACAGTTGTTCTCCATAAGTTCCAGGAAATATGATGAAGCTGTTTAAACACATTTGTATAAATGTTGTTGATGTAGCTTCTTGTCCATGAAAGAGAGCAACTGCATAGTCAGTCACTTTGGTTGATTTATCTGGAACAGAAGATAGTCATCCTATGTCCTTAAACTGTTTTGTTAACACCCACTGGAATTAACTATTTATAATTTTTCATGCGTGGAAATGATTTGACTCTGGATTGGCTCAGAAATTTATGAATGCAAAAAGCAGAATCATAACTGACACTCACTGTCTTGTGCCAGGCGTCCTGCTGGATGGACTTCCCATGTCACCAGGCTACAGTGCACCATATTAGTTAATTAAAATTCCTCTAAGAGGGGTATGTTCTCTGAACCTCCTTTGTTAGTTTCATGAACAAAAAGAAAACAACATGCTGAAGCCGCCTGCAACAAACCCTGCGACTTCAGTATGGTCCCTATTGGCCCCTCCTCACTGAGATTTTAGGAGCTATGAATTTCTGGATAGTACAGACAGGTTTGGTCATGTTTTACAGGCTCCCTTGGTCAGTGGAAGACTGTCACCTGCCCCTGGTAAGCTTTCTGCTCCCACTGGCATGGTTTTCAGTTGTCTTGAGTTGCCTTGTTTTTTTCTTTTTCTGACACTGGAGTTACTGGTGGGAGAGGAAAGGTACCCCAGTGTTGGAGGCAGGGATTTGTGGTTTTGACAAAAAACTGACCTGTTTTAAAATGAGCATTTCTTATTCAGAGCCAATGAGGAACTGGGGTAGTTTGAAAGGCAGAGTGTAAATGTTGAGGGAGTGAAGAAGAGTGAATCCAGCATCAAAGGTCAGCTAGAACATTACTGCCAAACACCTTTTCCATTTTACACTTGCAATACCTCCTTTTCACCTAGGCAGCTACTCCCCAGAGTTCTGGGTGGGAAGGTAGGGGATTAAGATTTCAACCTCCTGTGCAGTGACAAGGTTTGAATAAACGTTTCCTTGAAATGGTAAGATCAAAGCTGGATGCTGTTCCCCATCCTTGTGATCACAACCCCCTCCATGCAGGGCAGACACACCATCTAACAGCAATGATCTTTAATGTACAAAAGACAGCACACCTGACTGAATTCATTAGCAGCTATTTGAGCTCCTCCAGACAGGAACCCCTTTGAAACCAAAAAGAGAGACCAGGGGCACAAGCCATCATGCTTCCTACCAAGAGAAGTGGATGAAAAACGGATGGATTGAGTTAAATACAATGGAGGAGGCCCTCCTCAACTGTGTGAGGAGTCTGGTAGTGCTTTTCAAGGGTTGTATTAAAATATACTACAGTTTTTCTTTTGGGGAAACTGTCCACAAAAAAGGTTTGCTATATTTGCTGAAGTCATGCTAAATCTTTGCACTTCAAATTTTCTGGGTACGTTTAGAAAATGAACTGGTGATGCAATCATAGACCATTGGAATATGAGCAGGAACTGAAATGTGCATTTGTCTGTATAAGCTGCCCTCTCCCCCAGCAGTATCCTTGTTTGAAACCCCCCTCTCTCTCTTCCCAAACCACCTACCTACCACTACTGTGCTTTACACCCTGACACAATCCTGTTTAAAAAGTCCACTCCTTTTCCTTTCTTTTCCACAGAAAAATAGATGTGCTCCAGTTAGATTTACATTGTTTGTGTGTGTGTTGTTTTTTTTTGCACTAATCACACTAGGTCTCCATTTTTACTGTAATTGTGTGTGAGGGAGGGAGAGAAAAGACATTGCAAGCACATTTGATATTTTGCAATATTTTCCCTAACAAATTCCCCTGAAGGCGAAGCACCAACCTGAAGCTGTCCTATGCGTGTCTTGATACGTAATCGGACCCGCTGTGTGGGGATCTCAGTCGACCTGGCCTCGTGCCGCTAGGTGAGTCCTGATTGCATCTGGCATGCAAACTGTGCTTAGGTGGAATGTTAATGCTGGATGATAATATTTTACTGTTTCCATTTATGCTCAGCTGACCGTAACACCGCCCCACCTCCCATCACCCCACTGAGGCTGCTAACAGCTACGGTGACACGTTTTTACCAAGGTAGCCACCATCACTCTGGAGAAAACAGCAGCTTTGAAACAAGACCCTTCCACTCAATTATAGCAGTTTTCCACTAACAGACTGATAATGTGCTGCACTGAGTTTGAACAGACTAACTAAGACTTTGGACTTCAGTGTACAAATAAACATCACTCTAGGGATGTGGCAATGGTCACTAATGTGTCACATGACAAAATATAATGACAAAAATACAAAAGAAATACTATGTGAGTGCAGGTTGCAAGATGATTAAAGACACTTGAAAAGATAAATCAAATTCCTTTTACACTTGGAGAGTGAAGTTATCTGGTTTTTATGATCAACAACAATGGATGTTTACAGTTCATGTCGGGTGTTACTGAGTTTAAGTGATCAGCAGCATGATGACAAACATTGGCTATGCTTATGTTCTAAATTTGGCGACATGTCGCATTAAAGATATGCTGAGAAAAAATATTTTTATTTTCTGTCATTTTACATGTTTGAATTTTCATGTAACTTTTAAAATATATATGCACACACAGTCACTGGCCATTTTTTAGGAACACCATTCTAATATCAGGAAGGACCCCCTTTCCTCTCAGAACAGCCTGAATTCTTGGTGGAATTGATTCAAAAAGGTTCTGGAGACATTCCTTAGAAGTTCTGGTCCATGTTGACACAAAACCAAAACAGAAACATAAAGTAAAGGTATTTAGTGCAGATTTGTCAGCTGCACATTCATGCTGCCAATCTGCCATTCTACCACATCCCAAAGGTGTTCTACTGGATTCAGATCTGGCGACTGGGAGGACATTGAAGTTCACTGAACTCATTACCATGTTTTTAGAACCAGTTTGAGTAACTTGTGCTTTGTGACATGGTGCCCTATCATGCTGGAAGTAACCATTAGAAGACGGGTAAGTTGTGGCCAATTTGTGGCTGTGCCATTTCAAATAATGTTCGATGGGTATTAGGGGACCCATTGTTCCCAAGGAAACATTCCCTACACCAGCCTGAGCTGTTGACACAAGGAAGGTTGGGTCCATGGCTTCATAGTGTTTACACCAAATTCTGACCCTATATCTGTGTGTCACAGCAGAAACTGAGATTCATCAGAACAGGTGAAGTTTCTCCAGTGTCAGCTGTCCAGTTTGGGAGAGTCAGTGCCCACCATAGCCTCAGCTTCCTGTTCTTGGCTGACAGGACTGGAACCCGATGTGGTTTTCTGTTGCAGCCCTTCCAGTTCAAGGTTTGACGAGATACTTTTCTGCCTTGCCACTGTTGTAAACAGTGGTTGTTTGAGTTATTGTAGCCTTCCTGTCAGCTCGAACCAGTCAGGCCATTTTGCTCTGACCTCTCTCATCAATAAGGTGCTTGTGCCCACAGAACTGCTGCTCAGTGGATTTGTTTGTTGCACCATTCTGTGTAGACTCTAGAGACTTGTGCATGAAAATCCCAGGTGAGTCGCAGTTTCTGAAATTCTGAACATTCACTGAAGCTCATAACCCATGATTGCATGATTTTATGCATTTTGCTGCTGAATGTGTATGTGTGTGTGTATATATATATATATATATATATATATATATATATCCACACACAGTTGAGGTTTCAGAACATAACCTATAAACAAAATGAGGGGTGTCTTAAGGGCCTTAGTGACAAAATTAATTTTGTTTCAAACAAAACAGACTATGAAACGATGGCTCAAAATCATACAGTGATACTCACCATTGCGTTTCATCACAATGGGTAGCTGTGTCATTTGGATATTGGACTATTTGTCTTTGAAAATGCTCTGTTCTTAGTCAGTTCCATTTATTCATTTCTGTCTGCATCTTTGCTTTAGCTTTCATTTAAGTCAGTCCAGCAGCACATTGGCCACAAGAACAGCCTGTAGGAGTTTTACTAAGCATGGATAATATGTACAATGGTGCCACACAGTGGTGATTCATAAAGTAAATACCTAATAAGAAAAAACGAGTAATTTTATTTGGTTAGGTTGTAACATGAACAATTTTAAACAGCATTAATTTTTTTAGTATTTCATAAAACCCATTCTCAGAACTTTTGTCCCTGTCAAGTTCCAAAGAATTGTCTGCATATACTCAAACTTTTGACTGGAACTGTAAATACACAGTGATGTGCCACTGAATCATCTGTCAGAAAATGTGAAAAAAAACAAGCGGTGCAGTGGTCTAACTGACCTTCAGACAAACTCAGTGGTTCCACCTTCACTGTTGGCCAATGGCTCAGAAAGGTCATCCAAGGACATCCTTTGATGCTTGTAAATGACATCTGCATATTTTCTTTTTATTTATGATCCTATCCTCAGAAATATGTAAGATCATATTCAGTCTGAACTGATTATTGCTTTTTGCAAAGGTTCCACATTTTAAGACAAAATGTTAGTAGTTATAATATGTGTTGTTATTATTATTAGATTGTTGCTCAGCTGACTTCGATCCAAAGTTACAAATGCATCAGCTGCCATCTACTGCTGTGTACGACAAGAGAATATAACAGGGTAAAGGTACTGCACCAGCAGCGGGATGGGGTAGTTTAAAAAGCGACAACAAGGAGCCAAACCAGCTGCTGAAATACAGATACTTTTCGGTAAAAACAACAATGGAACAAAACTTCATGTCACTGATCCCTTTTATTGTACTTTTTTCAGCAACACATGATGTAGAACTCAATCACACAACTGCAATAAGGAAAAGGTTCTTTGTCAGAAAATAAAGAACCGAATAGATTCTTTAACAGGATAAATTTATATAATAGTATAAAAATTGCTTATCATGATATATACACAGCTTATATGTTGGCGTTTAGTACATTCAAGCACTAATAATCGTAACCTGTACAAGAGGAACCTCCTTCAAAAATGAGACCAACTGCAATGACATGATTATGGCACCAGAATATTCATATTTTATAACATGAACAAAAGCTACACATGAAAACACATGGGTGGCACAGTTTAAAATGCAGCTCCTGTAAAAGGCATATTGAAGCTGTGCTGCGAAATTCAGATTAAATAAACACATGCGACTTGTCATTTTCTACCTAGAAAGACGATGGTGAGCAGCAGCGCCCCCTGCTGGTAAGTGGAGAAAATACTCTACAGTATTGTGGAAAGCAGATGGACCTCGCTGGACGGGCTGCACGGGCTGCATGGGAGCCATGCGGTGTTCAGCCAAGAAAGTCCCATCCACAAGCCTGTAGCTACCACAGAGTTCCTCTCTGAGAAAGGGAAGGGCTTCGGCAAGCAGCACAAACTCAGGATCATGTGATAGATCTGCTGGTCGAGTGGTGGTGCTCAGTTCTGTAGAAGAAACTTTGTGACTGCAGTCACTGCTGCTGCATGGGCTCTTGGAAGTGGAATCTGTGTATCTCTCAGGGTCTACATTTGAGTTTACTGGGTGTATAGGATGAGGATTTGGCAATGGTCTGGGCTTCAAAGACAGTACCTTACTCTGCAGTACTTCCATGGGATGGGTCATCCAGTCACTCTGGCTCAGCTGGCTGAGGAAGCAGCTTTCAGAAATATCCATGTCTGCTGACAGCAGAGGGACAGATTTACTGGGCCTTGCACCATCGGCATGTGTCTTGCCAAGAAGACCCCTGCAGGACTTCATGGGTTTGTCTCCATTATTGTCCACATCCACATTCTCAACGAGGTCTGTCAGCTCGGCCTTGCGAGCACAGAGCTCTTTCAGGGGGGACTCAAACACCACACCGCATGGGACAGGTCGACAGGTTTTGAGCAAAGGGACGGAGAAAGTGGGCTGTGGGTCAAGCCCTTTCATCATGCAACGGCGGACAGACTCAGGCACAACAACAGGATGGCGTGGCTTACGTGGGGATGTGAGCGAAGAGAGCTGAGGGACACATGGACCCACAATGGGAACCAGTGAGGCAGGGCGAAGGGCTGAGACAAAGTCTTCCAGCTCCCGGAAGGAGGAGTGGTCTGAATAAGGCACTACGTGGATGTTGGGGTGGAAAGATGCAACGGGCCGCCCAGTGGGCAGGATGGCCAGCGTGGGGCGCTGTCGGTTCCATGCCTGTAGGTTGGCAGTTTGCACCTCACAGACATCCACCACTCGGATGCGGCCAGCACCAGGCTCTGTGGTGAAGACATCGGGCAGCTCCAGGATGCGCAGCATGTCCATCCTCTGTGGGCTCACCTCAACCCAGGTGCGGAACTCCAGTGCCAGCTGTACCAACAGGGTTTCCTTGCCCAGGGAGCACAGGCCTGCAGTGGCATAAACACAAACATATTTTAGCTTTTTCAGCCATTTTTAACTGCTAGATACTGTTTTTGTGACATGGCAGCATTTGCTATTCATATATTTTTGATTCTGTGAAATGTGGATTTTGTGTTTCTGTTTTTATAAACAAGACACCAGGTAACTTAAAATAAGCAGACTGACTATCTCATGTATACACATGTTTCTGTCTTCTTTCTGGTTTTTAAGTCAGATTTTTAAATTAAAATTTAGAATCAATATTAAGTTCACATCATCTGTGCAAGCTAACAAAAAGTACAATGGAGGGTAACGTCCTAAGAATATCATCCCTTTTATCAGTAGCCCTGTGAAAAAAAGTTTAGTACAGTCATCCCTTGCTACCCAAAGTTTCAGAGCAGAAATATAGAAATGCTGCATGCATGCATCTATGCTGGAATGTTATCACCTGTTTCTGCTCATGTCATCGAGTGTCTCTTGCTTGTTTTGTGTGAACACGTTTGTGCAGCACCACCGTATCTGCTGCAATTCAAGCTAAATAATATACTTGGATGGAAGAGGAGGAGGAGGAGGAGGAGGAGGAGGAGGAGGAGGATTTTTGCATAACCGTAAATGTTTCCCGTGCTGGATAAGAAAACTTTAAAAAGTTTTAAAGCAAGCAAACGCAATGATCTCACTAATTACAGAAAATGGATGTCACAAGCTCTACCAAAGAAAGATGGAGACGCAGCAGGTAGCTCTGACACCCGTCTTTATTCCCTTTATGCAACATCTTGTAAAACTGAACTCCTGCTGTCAGACATAGTGAAACTTGGGGGGGGGGTACCGAAATGTGAAATGTCCTGTATTGTACATACGTTATAAACATGCACATTAATGACACTAAGTATTTTCTAATTAGGTAACTGGTATTTACAGTGTTTTATGCTGAAATTATGGGTTGATAGTTATGTAGGCGTTTTCAAATGGGCTGGGAGCACTTTTTTGGCATTTAGGGAAATAAGCATTCGGTATTCCAAATTTGGTATCTGACATTTAGTTTAGATTTTGATACGAAGGGATTGCTATAGCAGAAATACTTGCATGTGTGTTTCAGAAGAAAGATACTGCAGGTAGGTAGTGTGTGCATATGTGTGTTTACCCTTCTTTTCTCTTACATTCTTACAGAACAATAAACAAAATCAACTTTACAGTAAAATGTAACAAACTTAAATTGAAACATTCAAATGATAGTGCAACTGAGAGAATCATATTAGACATAAAATGACATCTATGTTAGCCTCCTACTAGCTTAACATACAAACTTAAAAACAGGTTTAAATTAAAGCTCCTATTTTCTTTCTAACAGTTATTACAAAAACAAGAGAGACTTTAGAAGTAACTTTGTCTCGCCTGAAAATGGTTTGGCATTTTCCTCAAATTAACAAATATTATATGGAAAAGATGCTACAACATCTAAATGAACATGATTACCCAGCACCCTCCAGCTTGACTGTAATTTGCAGTCTCCCTTAACTACCAGTGACTTCCCAACCCTCCTGTTTCAAAACAAAACCAGCACAGGATCATTCATTTGCGTATGGAAGAATCTTAAAGGCGCCATAAGATTCAAGGTACACCTCTATTTTCCGTTCCGTTCAAAATGAACCACAGGAGTTACGAAGACAAAAGAGTTATTGAGTTATCACGCTCTCACCAATGACCACATCGTGTCCTGGATGCGCACGGATGATCTCTTTGATTTGCTGGACTGCTTGCTGGCGGGAGGGGAGTGTGCGGGTGGGGTCACAGTGGGTGCAGTCCAGATACAGAGTGTCAATGCTGGTATGGTTCCGGAGACAGGGCTCACGGAGCATCGTCGGTGTGTAGCGAAAGTCCCCTGCAACAGAACAGACCACAGGGGTCATATTCACTCTGCAACAGGAAAAGGGTGATGCTACACTTTACTCCACAAGCTCTGAGTCCCATGTTGCTCTTGTGTGATATTTTATCAAGTTGAAGTAAAACTATTACTTTTTAGGTTTCTTAACACGTACCAATTTTCCTCAGAAACTGGTTAAGAAATGTCACTAGTGGGAGAAGGGGGGGGAGGTCACACTGACAGGGTCTTCAGACAAAAAACACTTGTTTTGTATTCATTTTTCTTGTACTGGCCTCATCCACAGGAAGCCTAACAGACCTGTGTATAGGATGGTGCCAAAGTAGCCCTGGAAGAGGAACATGACAGCGCCCGGACAGTGGTTGGCATCCATCAGTGTGACAGTCAGCATCTCACTACCCACATCATCCAGTGGAAGAACGTGTGCTTCCCCTACTTCCAGGGGGTGGATCCATTTCTCCTTCACCTATGGTCAAGATGAGGACAGGGAGACAAGCCTCAGCCCAGGGGCAACACTGCAGCACTTTATTTATACAAGGAAATGCTCTAAATGTAGGGATGTTTTTATATAAATAAACCCACAGGCAGTTGTCTGTCAGACTGTTACTGTGTGCATTATAACATCTTATGAGCAAAACACCAGAACGTGCAAAGTTCTGCTCTACCTGCATGTATGTATGTAAAATAAAAGTTAAAAAAAAAACAAAAAAAACAGGTGAATAACTGTGCTATTAATGAGAAATAAAGTTATATTTTTCAGACAAGTCAACACATCAGCTGATGAAAACACAACGCCTACTGGACTACAGCAGGTAAACAGATATTGGTGTAAAGCACAAGGTTACTCTTCAATACTAATCATGTCTGTGTACCAGTATAAAAGAAAAGGGATCTGCTCAACAAAATCATTACATCTCTGCTACCATAGTTAAAACATGTCTAAAAAACGTATGATAATAATTAAGATCATCAACGTAAATTTAGTGATCAACCTGCATCCCCCTGGTCAAAAACCACCAGTATAGTTAGCAAAGATGTTGTTTCAGGTTAAGAAAATAAAAGTGCTGTGATGGGACACCCTGCCTCACAACCTGCTTACAAAAAGAGCTCTGAAGCTCAGCAACTCTGCACAGAAGACACAGTTGAAGACAAAATGAATAAAAGTCTTACAGCAAATTTTTTATTCACTGCAGCTTTACACAATGCTTTTAGTGAATCTACTCCAAGAGTTTTACTGAATAATGGATGGATTTACAAACAGCCTCCCGGACCCCAAAACCACTGTCCTGCTGACCCAGCACTTCATGTGCATAAACAGTGATAGGCCTAAAATATGCCTTTTAACACAGACAAGATTAACAATACCAACATATGACGCAATTACAATTTATACTCAGGATTACAAACGTCCATATTTACCAGAGTAATAGAGCCAAAGCACAAGTGTACAGGGACACACATAGTCTGTTCATGGCCAAGCAGTGTAGTGGTTAGGGCTGATTTTTGGTATCCTGATGTTTCTGCTTCAAGTTCTCCTGTGGTGGGATATACCTGCTTAGGTACACTGTAAGCTGGGGGGGGGGGCCCACCTGCAGTTTCAGCCGGAGCAGTTTAGCGCTGATAGGAGAGCAGAACACCGGCCGATTGGCCCACGTGGACGTCAGGCCGCTCGTGTGATCCCTGTGTGCGTGAGACAAGAAGAAGAGGCGCACATGGCTGCACCGGCGCACGTGCCAGTAGTCGACGGCCAGCGGCGTGTTGGGGATCACGGTTCCATTCATTTCGGGGCCCCGGAGCCTTCAGTTTGACTGGATATAAAAGGAAAGCAACCAGGGAAAATCACTGAAAACCGCACGTTAGATTGACCGATTCGACTGAAACGCACGTTTTTGAATTACGGGAAGAAACCGGAGCACCCGGAAGAAACGGATAGAAAATGCAAACTGCACACTGACTGGAGCATCGAGCAACAGTACAAAATAAATAAACGGTACTCTTAACACTAAGAACGTGAAAAACAGTTCATAAACCAGATGACACCATCATAACAGAACAATTAAAGCCCATAAATACGATCCATACCTTTGTTTATGCCGCCATTTTCACCCCACTCCTTCCGACAACAAGCGTAATCGATTGACACTTTAACCAATAAGCAAAGGTGGCTGTAACAGCTTCATCCAATAAAAGAAATGGTTATACCCATGTGCCTTGAGCGCCTGCCCTATTTAATTTGGGCCAATCCGGAGCGGCCCTATTGGATTTCCGCCGTTTCCACACAACCGAGCGTTTACAGCATTTAGACCGAATGTCTTTGGTTTTGGTAGTTTAGTGACACTTTAACGCCATAAATTTTAAACGTTTTAACACACGCTTCCACATTTAGCAACTTTGTCAAAAGAAAAGGGTTACTTGATATTCGTTCCGTTTTCCTCCTCAGTTCAGCTCATCCTTGACTGCCATGCAGATTGCTTTTGATTGTGTGCATTCAGTACATTTTTACATTAAAAGTATAAGCAAGAGTCTAAAGTGACATACATGCATAAATAAGAAAGATGTCAATGTAAGGGTAATATGAAAATAAATTTAAAACAAATATAATTTTAAATTATAAATGATAATTTTCAATAGCAGGGCCTTGAGTGGGTCTCAAAAGTCCATTGTAAAACATTTTATGGTTAAAATATTAGCTAAGACATGCAAATTAAAGTCCATGTTCCTCCAGAATGTTTCCTGCAACTGCCAGACATGAAAAAAGACCAGTAACTATAGGTGCCAGGACTTGTGTCCAGAAAAAATGGAGATCACTTCAAGATATCAGTGATCTTGTATCATTTTTCACCTCTTTTTCAGGACCTAAACTTAATTATGAATAAACAGTACAGTCTGACTTAACTACTTTACACCTTCCACCCCAAAAGGTTTCCCATTAACCTCAGTGCATTCAAAATATTGTTTATCTTTGATGGTCTGGATGATAGTCAATTTTCAGAACAATCAGAATTGGCCTGTTGTAACAAAGACATAATTACTGGATGTGTTACTGACTAACCACATTAAGGGGAATTTATTTCCCTCTACTGTTACATGGATAACTACTCAGGCTGTGGCAGCCAGCCAGATCCTTCATGAGTGTGTTCACCTGGTGACAGAGACAAGAAGCTTCAATGACTTTCAGAAGGAGGAGTACTTCAGTGATTCAGTGACCGTTGGGAACTGGCCACCAGGATTATCACATCTGTAGAGCCATCAAAGAGTCTCTTCATAATGTGCCATATTCCTATTTTCTTTTGGATTGCAGCTGCTGTTTAGTGAACATGATGGTGGCTGATGGTATCCTCATGATTCTCACACAGATGCATACATGCTTGTATGATCTTTCAGTTAACTGTAAAAGATAGGAAGTATAAAAAAGTCAAATAAGTGACTTCTAAGTCTTTGGAAACCAATAAAAAATGAAATAAGAAGCTAGCTTTCCACAACCTTCAGAAAAACAAGTCTGTATTTTTACAAGAAGGTCTGAAAAACTGGTATTGATGCCTGGGAAGCATTAGTATGCTCTGCTTCTTCAAATGGTATTTTAGGTTGTATCAGAAGAGGGTTTACCACTTTGTAGATATAGCCATTTAGCAATATTTTTCTGCCTTGTATACAGTTTTTATTTAAAAATGTCAAAAGAATTAGTCTCATTCAATGTATGCCATTATACAAGAAAACATTATCTAACTAGATGAACATAGCATTGGGTAAAGCCTTAAAAAGTAGCAGCGTACAGTTAGACCTTTATTTATGCTTCCTTCTTAGCCTTTCAGGCACAGACCAGAAATACATCTATAAAAATTGAAGAATGTGCAATACTTAAAGAATAAATGAAAAAAAGATTGCAAATATTTCTCCAGAGATGACTGTCAATCTGTTCCATTGTCTCAGTGAAGTGAATCAGAACAAAGTACTTTTTTATTGTAGTACAAACATATCTCAGGCTTTCCGGCAACTTGAACTGTTAGCCGCAATACGGTCTGTGGAGTCTCAGCAGAAGAGTTTATCCGTATGAGCTCCTACAGCTGGACTTTCCAAATCATTACCTGTGTGGTACTGTAATTCAGCTGTTTGTTTCCCTTAAATAACTGGGCTCTAACAAGGACAAGCAGGTAACAGACACAAGTGATGAGTATGTAAATCGTACATTTACTCTGATGACTTTTCAGATAACAGATCCTTCTTGTGATTCACAGCCCCTTTCCTTGATGTTAATTCAACTGCGAAAGGATCTTTCATGCTCAACTTGCAACAACATGAGTTGTTCTGAATTCCAATCCCAGAGCCACCACACCTGACATTATCAGTTGAAGGTTTATCAGTTTAAGCTCCCTGGAATGCATGAGATTTGGACTTCACCCTGAAAGCCCCCCCCCCCCCGCATCAGCAACACTAAACAAAATAGTGTAAACCAGGGGGACCAGCTCTGTTTCTTCAGGTATATCTGGTAATATTAACTTTAACTATTTCCAGTGCTTAACAGCAACATTATTATTATTATTATTATAAACAACAACAAAAACAACAACAACAATAATAATAATAATAATAATAATAATGCGACGATCGTGGATTTTGTTTGTACTTTTGTAGTTTTTTCAAAAGAGCAAAGTTAAACCTTCTGCTATTGTTGCTGCCATATCTTACCACGGGGTGCCGCTAAAACGATGATTTTAAATAATTTATATTACCCGTTAGTAAAAAAATGTGGAAGTAATATTTCCTTTACTTCCTTTATATTTAAAACATTTTTTTTGTTTACAACTGCAAACAAAACTGACTTATGTCATTCAAGAAGTTATCAGTGTTTCAGTAAAAATGATTATATTCACATTGAAGCCCTAAAGGGGAAAAAAGATGACCAAAATTAGTACCAAAGTTGACCAAGCTAGTTTTCCATTAATACTATTAAAAATGGAATACAATGCAATGGAATAGGATATAAAAGATTAAAAGCAATTATGACACTATGAAATTTGGCATGCACACACATCGCTCTCTGTGGCTCCTGTCTGTCCAACACACTAGTAACACTTATGTATCAACTGCAACCATTTTAATGTCTCCTGAGTTTGGTGATTATATAATGTGTTATTATTATTCACCTTTCCACTACTACACTTTTATCCAGGGCAATGTAACTCAGCTAGTAAGTATAATAACTGTAACTATTCTTTGTTTGGCTGTGCCCATCTTGAACAAGCCTTACATCAAGGTCATTTCCTTGATGAAGGATGCTATAAAAGGGAGTTGAACCAGGGTCCTTAGAGCACAACACCACTAACCACTTGGTAAAGATTGAGAGTGACCCCTGCTAGTCATCATTTTTTTTTAAACCCAAAATGATGGATTTGAAATACATCACATTCATGTCATGTTTTTGTTATTTATTAAGCATTTTAGTCATATAATTTACAACAACTAAAAAAGGCAGAAAAGAAAAAAATGAAGGCATAAATCTGTGGGACATTTAATAACATTGTTTATATTGTCTTGTGTAATCATAATGAATAAACCTAAACGTAAATGTGAACTGCTGCCATTATGGTTGTGATGGGATAGATGTGACAGCAGGATTTCATAAAAAAATAGCAAGATTTCTTCAACTGGAACCCAGTGATCTCAGACTAACTTTTCTCCGAATAAAAATCTGGTGATTTTAACACTCAGTTTATTTAGTAAATCCTTGTGATGAGGAAAGGAGTCAAACATGCCCTAGTTAGAAATCTCATTTTTATTTTGCAAAGCTACTGTAATTGCATGACCTGCCTTTTTGGTTTTGATACTTGGCTCAAAATGGGCTGCTACAAATAGGACTGGGGCACCGGCTGCGACATTTACCGGCTATGAGGGGACACTTTCTCGTATTGTTATCATAGTCTGTGAGGGCGTTAAGCTCTTAAGATGGTAAGTTGAACTTATGAACTGGTCTATATCCAGCCTGCATGCCTGGTGTTAGTTCAAAAAAAGACAAAAAGCTTTATAATAGTTCTTCTATCAGGTCTGTGAGACTTTTCCAACATCAGGGCGATGGAGACCCTTGTGGCTTTGATCCAGCTGTACCAGCTGAAAATCAAGGTTGTAAAACATTGCTTTTGTAGCAGAGCTGTGTCACTGACTTTAGGGAACTAAACATACATCTGTATGTTTTAAATCAGGGTAGTGAAAGGATGTTCTTACCACGGAGACATATCATATACAGTTTAATCTAATACTTCAAACATCAATCCATCCATCCGTCCATTTATTCATCCATCCATTTTCAACAACCACTTGTCAGGAGGAGGATGATGACAGTCCAGAGCATATCCAAGAAGCAGAAGGCTTTTAATTCTATTTTAAAGTCATATGTAATGTTATGTGAAGCTTTACAGAATATTATTCTTCAGCTTTTTTACAAGTATCAGAAAAAAAACAATATGAAAACCTTCTCAGTGACAATATTTTCTAAATTCAAATATTTGCAGAAATTTAAATCTGTTCTATTTCTGTCCAACCGGAAGAAGCTAGGCTGGCAGAAGATAAGCTGGAAAATTGCATTCCTTCAATATATTATCACTAATTAACTCAAAATAAAATCACATAAAATAAATCAGTGAAAGGCCTTTCAACAGGAATGTTCTGACTGTAAAAAGTGCAGAACCACTAAGGAATAAAGCCAGTCAAAATTCAGAGGTCAAGAAAGAAATAAGAAAAGAGAAAAATCATATGACAAAATTAAACAAAATTAAATTTTTGTTACATTACCAAGAAATTGGTCCTACTATAACTACACATTTATTTTCAGTTCAGTGAATTAGTTTGAAGCAAGAAATGGGAGGCTGAAAAATACTATTTAAACATTAAATATTCTTTATCTAGTAAATCAGTTGTATAAAAATTTTTGTTCCCTTTAGTCTATTTCACTAAACACACGAAACAGTGCTGTCCCCCTCATTTGCGGGGGCATATATTTCAAGACCCCCAGCGGATGCCTGAAATCGCGGATAGTACCGAATTCTGTATGTGCTATGTTTTTTCCTATACATACATACCTATGACAAAGTTTAATTTTTAAACTAGGCACAATAAGAGATTAACAACAACTAATAATAAAATAGAACAATTACAACAATACACTGTAATAAAGGTTATGTGAATGTAGTCTTTCTTAGATCGATGCTGCGACAGTCGAGACGGATACTAAGCGACTAACGGGCGGGTAGCACATAGAGAGTGGACACGCTGGACAAAGGGATGATTCACGTCCCGGGCGGGACGGCGCGAGATTTCCTCACGCTACTGAGAACGGCGCGCAATTTAAAACTTATGAATTGTTTTTTTTCCCCTGGAATTTTCAGTTTTTACTTTTTATTTCCATTCCATATGCGGGGAACTGAAATCGCGGAAAGCGAAACTGCGGATGGGGGGGGGACCACTGTAAATGTTTTAATAATTCAAATATTTATTGTTACTAAATTTTTTGTATTTGATTAGTTATTTTAATTTATATCAAACTGGGAATCTGTAGACAAATCTAAACTGAAAACTACACTTGCAGTGAAATCGGTAACAAGTTGTAAAACTGTTTTAAGCCTTGTGATGCTACTGTGGTCACAAGACAGTTATGAATGCGGCTCAGCAGCGCCAAACTGTGGCCAGTATTTAAACGATTGAGATTATTTCTATATAGTAAGCAGACTTTAAGTAATCAACAGTTTTTACAAGTACACCTTTTTTACCTATTGAAACGATGCTAAAATGCAAATGCATTTCCTATAATTCCAAATATGTATCAAGGAAATGACATTTGGAGTCTATAAAAGTCATCTCACTCCAATACATCTTTCCAAAATATTTCTAAGGACATCACGGCAGTATTTAAATGTAAGGCTGCTGCAGGCACTTTAATACCTTTATTCTAGAAATGTGATAAGCTACAAACTCACTGGAATGACATTCATTCAACCATTCAAACAATCTTTAACTAAACATTTGGTTTGTCCCTCTGTACACCACATCAAAAGCTCTTTTCCACAAATTTACACTTTCCTGAAGTGTCTAACTTGTTTCCAATACAAAAGTTAACACATGCTGTGGAATAACTTAAATAAATTCAGGATCATCCAGTCTTTCAAATCCAGTTGTAAATGAAGCACTACTGCATGATATGAATACTGTAACCATTATTCTCTGGACTGTAATGTGTATCTGTTCGCATTTCCCTTTTCTTGTAATAATGGGTCTGTTGTTGTGACCTAATTCAGTTCTGACTTTAACAAAAAGCTTTTTTACAGTAGTTGGGGAAACAACTATCTGATAAGATTTTATTAAAACTTGGTTGTTTCTCTGCACACTAACAACAAAATGACACTGTGTTTTCTAGACCATAATATTTGTGACTCTGGAAGAAGGAGCCTTTGTCTGTACACTTCCCACAACTCCTGCACAGCTGTGATAGAGGGAACGGATTTCCAGGATGGGGATGTTGTGTGGAACAAAGAAATACTTTAGCCCCATGGTGAGTGCAGCAGTTGGAACTTCAATGGTTAACTGTTCATGACTCACTCTTACTAGATTCGGTGTAAATGAGTAACAGTCTGTTGAATGAATAGCTTTTTGGGACAATAAGCAGTGTATCTTATCTATGTCCTCTGGGAAAACAAATGATAGTATGCTAGTAGTACACCAGCTTGGAGTTTTTGTCGTTTATTCAATGGTTTTATTTGTATTATTCCCATATATGGGTACTTTAGTGCAATACATATCAATCAGATATCAAATATAATCAAGATTTCTAGCTTATGACATCTGGAACCTCAAAACAGGTAACATCAGCAACAACAGCAATAATAATAATAATAATAATAATAATAATAATAATAATAATAAAGAACTGCTTGACTGTCATCTCTAGCCAAAATGTCCTAAATCCAAAGGCCTGAAGAACATGCAACTGTCTATTTACCTAAAGTGTTGAGGTAATAGGTAGGCAGTTGGTCTGGTTAGGGCCAGAGATGATATGGTAGCTGATGCCTAAGGAGTCTTTTGTTTGGATTTTGCACATTTTTCATATTCCTGCCAATTACTTTTGCATCTGTTTTGACTAATAAATTGTATTTAATTGGTTATAAGTCATGTAAGTCAATGTCTGAAGTTCATAATGTCTGTTTTGAATTATATTTCTGCATATTATTTAGCCAACCTTTAGGAAAATTAAATTATGACCAAGTTTGCTATTTGCAAAATTATACAAAACCAGCCACAAACTGTGTGGTCTCCTGCAGATGGGGATTTAGGGAGACATTACACTCCAATTCCATATTAAACTCCCAGTACAGTTAACATCTGTTAATGCTGAAGTCCAAGAGCAGGGATGCATGAACAATAAGATAGTTGTGCAGTTTCCTGGTTCAGTCACAGTCCAGTGAAGATGTCCCTTTCATAACCACAGTTACTCTGGGTCTGGAGACTGTGACCTCGATCTGCACTTCTCCACTAGGAGGTCCACTCAACTCAACATGAACCCATCGTTTGTTTTCAGTTCTCTGCTTTGTATCATTTCAGTTGCACCTGTGAATGGTCTTTAGAGACTTTTATCCCACTTCTATTACTAAACTGCTTCATCAGTCTATTTATCATGTATAAAATAAAAATGGTGAAAACAAAAAATTGAAGCATGATTTCAGAAAATGAATATTTTAAGCCTACCAACTAATGTGGCATTTTTGGATTTGTTCTATGTGGAAAATTTTATTTTTAATTTTACTGCTTTTATTCTTTAACAAACTATATTACTTTTGTTCTCAGAAAAAGCTTCTAGAAATCATGCTGAATTTTTATTCAAAACTCAACCTATAGCTTTTAGATGATTGTCTAATTTTTGTAATAGTCATTTATAACAGAAGAAACAGATGAAAACTCAGACAACTTGATGCAGTATCAGCTAAATAACTGTAAGTAACAACACTGTAAGTTGCATTGGCGGTAAGTATTACATAATGATGGTTTGGGATTCAGGGGCACTACTGAAAACAGCCATATGAGGTCATTGTCCAGGAACTTGTTGGAAAACCCAATAAAAATGCCAGATATTCTATAATATGCATAGGACGTGTTTGGTATAGTTGACACCTGTTCACTATAGTTTACAGGACCACTGACATTCAACCACTTGAAAGCTCTGCTTACCAGACAGCTTATGGTCCCAGATTCAACTTCACGGTGCACTGTATTGTCATTCTGCACTTACACAGATGTACAACAAAAGAGTTAAAGTAGTTTCTCCTGGATGACAGTGTGCAGTAGATTAAACAGACAGCATGTTGAAACAGGACAACACAGAAAAACAGGTAGTTGGTAGTAGAAAGAGGAATAAATAGATAAAACAATGTAAATAATTAAGCAGATAAATAAATCATTAGGTATTTCAGGTTAATGATGTTACAGTGCAAACATTATAGTCGGTTGTGATGGTGGTGTTGATACAGTAGGAGGTGGTCAGTGGTGGTGGTGCTGATCAGTCGTCACTGTGCTGTCTGGAAGTCAGTAGCCTGAAAGCCTGTAGGAAAAAGCTGTTTCTGAACTTTATTAACTGCACACACATACACAACCTACAGTGTGTGACAATAGAATTGGCAGTGATGCAAAAAGTCCCCAGAGCCACTATTAATTCCACTACTAGTTCACTTCCTAAGCTTAATAATAAGGCACATATTCTGTGTGATTCTAAAGACAGTAGTATAACAGTAACCTGAAGGCTGCAAGTTTAAGTTCCACTCCCCAGTATGTGGGTAGTTCCCTTTATGAAGGGAAGGTACTCAAAACTGCTTCGGTCAAATATGACACTCTATTAATGGGTACTTTAATAACTGACAATGTAATCATAAAAGGGAACGAATGTTTAAAAATTCTGATATTTCTGAAGTTAACATCACACTCACAAGTTATGCTAATGCACTTAAAATCCGATGATGCACTGAAGGATGAAATATTTGTTGAACTCCTTCTAACCACTATTTATTACCCGAAGGAACCAGTTATTCTGTTTTTTGTGAAGGAAGGTTACCATGGTGATATATACCAAATTATTTGCATGGGAATGGGTGGGACTGGGGTTCACTGCAGACTATACAGAACAATTTGTGTTATTTATAGTTCCCCTTGATGACCTTAGTAGTCTTAGCAGTTGGCTGCTAGACCCTGGACCCTGTAGTCTGTTAATTCTGCTTTGGGCAACTATGAGAGCAATGCAGGAAAAGGTTTGCGTTCAAAAGTTTGCAGGTTCCAAGTATGTGCCTTTATAAATATACCTTTTTAACTTTCAATTCCAGACTATATTACCATGGTTGAAAAAAGAAGTTACATCCCTGAATTTATTTATTTATTTATTTATCTTATTTTGGACAATAGTACTGATAGAGTAGTAATCATTTATAATTACAAACAAATCAAGCAAACAAATCAAATTTTAGCAATCTATTATGAAATGTCTGCTGTTATAATGGCTGTGAGTCTTCAATAGGTTTTTGAAATTCCAGACACTGGTTCAGGTAATTTCAAATAAACTAAAGTGGGATAGCTTGTTGTGGACAAAGCTGGAACTAGGCTGGTTTTTCATCAGTCATCGAGTTAACTCACATCAAAATTGGTAAAATCACTTATATTTTACGCCCTTTATATCCTCACTGTAAAATACCTGCAGTCTCTTCAGCCCCCATGTTCTGTGATATGGGGCAGCCAGCAGAAAGCAGCAGCCACACCTTGACACAAAATCCTTTTTTCAGGAGATCAATATGCCAAATTAGAACAATACTTTTAATGTGCTTCTGAGTGACTTAATCAGTAGAGCCAGGTATGATTTATATTTTTGCATGTTTACAAAAAGTTTTTTAAGACAGAAATGAATCACTGTACATTTAAAATAGACTAATGAAAACAGCTTTCTGAAAACAATTCTCTGCTTCACAACTGTTTGCTTTAAGGCTTTAAGATATGATGTACAGTCCACTTTTGGTATCTACAGTCGTAGATTGTAGACCTGAGGCCAGTCCGTTGGTGAATTTGACATTGTTTGCCCATGGCCTGGGGAATCCCCTGCCTGCCAGCCACCTTTTATCTGATCTGCGTGCAGTGTGGGGGTCAGAGCGAGTCAAGTGTGTTGTGTGCAGGGGCATTCCTCCAAACTGTAAGACCTCTACACCTGGCCCTCCAGTCTTCTGTACCCTCTCTCATATCAACATTTAGGTACTGGGTGTCAGAGAGTGCAGTGTTTCATAACGTGCAACAACAACAACAAGTATTATTATTATTATTACGTAGTGATAGTTGTTGTAGCTGCTTAGCAGACACATTACTGATACTGTATACAATATATTGTATAAGTTCTAAAATAAATTGAGGCCAAAAGGTGAGGGAATAAACAGCCTTCATCTTCATTTGCTTAACAAATGGCATCATTAAAGTTGAAGCTTTAGTACAGTTTTGTTGTTACTTCTCCTGCTTGCAGCATGTGGCTTTTTATGTGTGATTTCCAGTGGATATCCATGCACGAGAGCAGAGAAATCTCACCTCAACTATGTGCAGTTGAACGAATCCCAGGGTGTCCATATTTCTTGAAATACAGTCTCTTGCTGCCTTTCTGAGCACCGCAAGGGAGGAGAACAGGGAAATCTACTGAATTTACATAATTACAATATGTAACAAACAGACCAAGCAAAGCACAGTGAGAATCTTTGTTAGGGGGTTTTCACCTGAAGACAATTAGCCTTCATATTTGCACAAACCCTGGACTGGGTTCAAATTGAGGCTGAATTTAGAATTAAGAAATATGGGAACTGAACAGTGGTTAAGTTGATATTCAAAGGTGTTGATTAAAGAATGGAAACTACATTTATTCATTTAGCAGCTGCTTGTCTCCTAAGCGATTTACTATTAATACCAAGTTGCATTTTCCTGAGCCCCTTCATTCAAAGCGATTTGCCATTCTACCTACACTAGCACTACCTGCAGTCATTCACCCATGTATACATCTGAGCAGTGTAACATTCGCTCACACAGAGGTGTATTTACAGTGACCTTTACTTGAAACACAAACCTTTGGTCTTTGGGAGCACCCAGAGGAAACCCGCACCGACACAGGGAGAACATGCAAACTCCATACAGAACTCTGATCCTGCTACAGCAGCACTTCCTGCACCACTATATGACCCATTGTCATTTTTTCAAGACCTTTATTGAATCCCATAATTCTTATATAACATAACTATGGGGTTATCCACAGTGGAGGGGAGAAATTCAAGGGAAATTGTTTTTCTTGTTCCAATAATAATAATAACAATAATAATAATAATAATAGCAATAATAATAGTAACACTGGAATGTTTTGGACTTCCCACTATCAGACTGTATTGCCAGCATCAGAGAAAACAACATCTACTGTGTTCATGCCATCCTCTTATTGCCATTGATCTTTTCTCGTGAGACTCACCTTTGTTCACAAAGCCACCCGTCACCTTTATCAGGGAGCACAGGTGTGACTTAATTAGGATCCCAACGGACAGACTGGATCCCTTTGAAGGGTTTTTCCAAACTAGTTTGTCCAGTCTCTGCCGGCAGGGCTCACTTCTGGGAATTTCAACAACAAAGAAACCTTCCCTGACCCTATCTAATCCACAACAGGTTTATGGTGTACATAGTTACCAAGTGCATTGTTATTAAACAGAAGCTTGTTCATGGTTGTTACTTTGCAAATTAAGTGTTCTTTGCTGTAAGATGAGTGTTTTTTACCTCCTGGCTAAACTGAGGATGACAAAGAGGATCTTGTACAGTGTAATACCATAATTGAGTTGTGCAAATTTTTACAACAGTTTTTTTCCTTCCAGGATACAACAAATTCGTGACTTATGCCATAATTATAAAGTGGTTATGCAGTTTGCCTTTGAGGTTTATTTAACTGGCACCTAGCCCTAAACGGTGCAACAATGACAACAACAAAAAAAAATGTTTAAAAACATGTTCTCATAGTGGGGTTTATTAGTAGGTTACAGTCTTTACTATAAGCCATTAAAAAGATCATATTCTTCAAGTTTCTATTTTCAGTATTTCCTGTGTAGATCTCGCATTACTAAACACACACACACACACACACACACACACGCGCGCGCACGTCGTGTATTTAGGAGGAGCTAAAATCTAATGCCTGGTTTTATGCCAGTGCATAACAACAAAGATGATGCTAGGAGTTAGGATGATGGAAATACTAAAACCTGACAACATCCTTTATCCTATACATAGCTTTCATAATGGAAACAGGCCAACAGATGTAGAATCTTCATGGCTTCATTGCACAACATATTATAAAATATATACGTTTTGCTTCATAATACCAGTATGTACAATATCAGCAATGCCGCTTGTTTGGAAACTAACCCAGGAGTTGGGTTCATGCTGCTGAGTGTTTGAAATGTACCCTTTTTTCACATATTATTATCTATTTCAACATTGTGTTAACCTTTTGGTGGCTGGAACTGTAACTGTCACATGAGCGTTGCAATGGACTGGCAACAAAAACCAGGCAGTATCAAAGCCTGGCTTTTGGAATAGCACATCCTTCCAAGTCACTGTCCACCTGCCACAGATGGTGAGTGAAGTTAAGGAAATCAGTGTTTTAGATTCGGTTTTTCTCAATGGCTTCACTCCCCACTATTGCTGTCCTTCCACAGAACACCTCAGTGCAGCTAAAGGGATTATAAGCAAGGTTTAACAGAGTATTTTTAGTGTAAGTGGGCATGGTCTGTTTACTGAATAGACACTGTCTCCAGCCCTTCTACTAGGTATGAAGGTTTAAGACACATTCACACAGGGACGCTGTCCAGATGGTATCTCTTATCAGTACTTTTCGTTCAAGTGTCAGTGAGATATTGTTCCAGCTGCTGCCAGTGTCAAGGCTCCTAACAGTACAGTTGTATACAGTGAGTGCAGGACAGGAGCCGTAAATCTGTGTCTTCAGTCTCATGAACTGGGATTTGTTTGCTGCTCCCTCACAGGAGAGGGGTGTGAAAGAATCCATGACCCTTGTTCTGTAGTGTTGATGTCATTATGTCCCAAAAATAAATTACTTCTGTTGTTGTTATATTAGAGACTTAGACTAACAAAGTCAAAGTACTGCCTGCCCTGCAAAGCTCCTAAAATGAGTAAAGACCCAGAAATAAGTGCCATGGAACTAAAAATGTATAAGAAATTTCTTTAGAAACATTTTCATGATGGATTTTGAGCACCTTGCATCTGCTGTTTAGGAAATGCAAAACAATAGGTTGGCACTTACAATAAACTATGAATGAAAAAGGACCAAGATCCAATAAATTATGGCCCAACGAATACTACAACAGTACAAGAATAGAGGAAAGAAAAGTGAGACGCACAGTGACGCCTGGGAATTTGTACAAAACTATAGACAGGCAGGACTGTATACAAAAGTGCAAAGTCCAGTTATTGTTTTATGTGAATATTCCATATAAAAAACAGCCTTACTTTCACTGACATGTTTCTCCTGCATAAACTGTAGACCACTATCTGTAACTGTAAATTGAATCATTTAATCGCATGATAAATTGTGTCTGTTGCCCCTCTATCTCATCCAGTAAAAATTTATGGCCAATAGGACCAAGTTTATTTTAAAGAGTTGGACAATAAATAATCCATCATTACAAATTCCTCTGTTGTCTTACGCATGAGTGTAGACATAAGGTGCACTGTTCCCATTGTTATCTAAAACACTTGGATTGAACTTTTACTTGAAGCTGGTGGTGTCACTCATTGTGACAATATACGTGTTGATAGACATAACCAGGCCTTTCCCAAAGACACTCCTATTTAATTTGCACATATTCTTTACACATACTGTGTATAACTTGTATGGCTGGCAAAAAAATGCTTCGGTATTGAAAGAGATCAAATGGAAGCTCAAATGAAAAGGCTTAAACTTTCATACATCTCACAGATCATGCGGAGAGAAACATCGTTGGAGTTGGACATCAGGCTGGGCAAGGTTGTAGGTTAGTGCGAAAAGGAAGACCTGCAAAGTATTGAACTAATACAGTAATTACATTTATGGATTCCCTTGACAAAGAGTATCCATCTGGCTGAAGACCGGACTCAGTTAGGGCAACTATCCATACAGGTGCCATTAGCTGAGTTGACTACCAGATCTATGGACTCAGCACCAATGGACCAATCCCTTGCAACACTAAGGGGTTAGGTTAGGGTTGCTGTGAAGGTTAGGGTTAGGACTCCAGCTCTGTTGTGGGCCATTAACTCAAAGGTGCTTAAACACATCTCCATTGAGCAATTTGCTGCATTTAACAAACCCCTTTTATTGATATATAGTGCTTGTATTTCCTATCAGCATTGTTAGTATTGATGTATTTACTTCAGCATGAATATTTTAGATAAAAAAGTGTAAGCTGCATTCAGCTAAACCAAAATAACACTCTGTCCTTTTACCATTTTGTTGTTAGCAATAAAGCGAATGCCATTTGCCGTAATTTTCATAATCAGAAGAAAGGTTGTCAAACCACATATTTTTAATAGAGAACAAGGTGCATTTTGCTGAGATACTAAACACCCTGGTTTAACTGGTCAGTGTTCTTCGATCCTCTTTTCAGATTCTCAAGTAAAATATCATTGAGTGATATTACAAAATATTTTTGGTTTGTCAGTTTAAAAAGTGTAATCTGTACAGTCTGTGTCTGAATTCAAAGACTGCTGAATACAAATTAACATCCAATAAATGAAATAATAGGAAAAAACAATAGTTATGTCAAGGGTGTGAACACTGCATTAGATAACAGAAGAAATAAGTGAATTTTGTCAGTGTAATCAAGTAAAGATTATTTGATGCCATGTTCTTGATCTGCAAGATTTGATTGGCTATCCAGCACTGGGCATATTTTTCACCTACGAAAAAGAAGTTAGACCAAAACATGAAACAGTTGCCATTAAATTCACAAACAGGGGTCAGTGAAGGTAGCAGATGAGATGGTGCACCAGACAAAGGTGGAATATTTTATGGTCTGCTGGGTAAGCAGTAAGTGTGGCTGAGTGGGCATCCATAACTTTGGGGAAGTGACGTGGGAGTACTTGGAGCACTTATCCTATAACATCACGAGCATTGGGGTGAGGCATGCAGCTGCTGATGTTCTTGAATCTAAAGCTTCCAGGAAGGCAGACGAGAAGAACATGCAGGTTTATGGCAGGAATCGCTCTGGGTTATCATGCTCTTCCCTGCACCTCCTGTTGCGGGGATGTTTGATTTATTTAGAATTTACCAAAAAGCATGTTCACTTCTTGCAAAAGCATGGCAGTATCAGCAGTTTAATGTTTAATTTAAATTTGGATTTTTTTGATTTAGCAGATAGTTTTATACAAAGCAATTTAAAGGTAAGCATACAGATAATTAGATCCTATAATTCACAGATTTGTCTGTAAAAGAATAATCCCAACTCCTATCCCCTAAACCCAACCCCAACCCAAACACCCAGCCACAACTGCCAACTCAGCCTCAGCCCTATGTTCTGGTAGGATGACACTGCACCTATGAAGCCCAGTGAAGGGACACCAGGAGAGCTGAGATGTGTGAACAGTCTTTTCAGAGGGGTTGCAATAAACAGTATGCAGGTATGACTGCATTTCATAAATGGCTTTAACAAAGTTTGTATTATAATTTGCATTAAACCCAACACCCCTTGTCCTACCATTCCTGCTTGAGCTATAAAAATCAAAGCTTTGTAACTTCAGATAAACACTTGATAAGTGTTCAAGGCTTCGGAGAAACAATTAGAGAATATATTGTAAATTTGTGCCTTGTTCCAGGCAGTTAAGCAACTGAAGACAAAATTTATTGCAATTATCTCGGGTCCTGCTGCCATAATACCGTCAGAATGATACCAAGGCCAACAGTTTCAAACTGCATGCAGCTCTAAGAGGTACTTTCCCCAATATGCAACACAATATATAGTAGCTGCATGTCCCATCTTAATGTTCATGAAACCAAAAAAAAATTTGTACAGTTCACAAAACCTCCCTGTTTTGGTTTTCTAAGTTGTTTGCCATTTGTTCAAAGGGACCTAAATGATTTCTCCAAGATATGTCAGATGTCAGCAGTATCACTGTTATTATTATTTAGTTTTATTATCTGGCACTCATCCTAAGCAAAATCCCTTTCTCCTGAAAGTGGGTATTTTATTTCAGGAATCTAATAAGTAAGGTAAAACTTCACAATACCTCAACAAAAAATGAATTTGAACAACACAATTGGAGTTTGGCTCTGTCCGCCTGTCATTTTCTTCTGACAGTGATGAATGTACAGGATTTGCTGTTAAACACACTGTTACATGAATCCTTTAACACCAGTTTACACCAGGAAAGTTCAGTTGGCAAACTTATGTCCTCATTCATGATGGCCACAGTCTGCTCAGTTTCACCCCATTACAAAACTTCTTTGGACAATTTCAGATTTGCATAAATCTCAATTATCTGTTCATTTGCATACATGTTTCTGTAAAATCAGACCACATTTCAGTGATAATGAACCACAGGTTCATGCATCACATTGCTCAAGATGCCTGCCAGATGATGAAGGCCTTCTAGGATCTATTAGGGTGCCGTAGGCATTTCACTCCTTGGCCAGCAGGTGGTTCAGTGGTGAAGGATTGAACTAATTAAATTGTAATTTTGCACTGTAATTCCAAACACCTTTCCGCATGAAACTGATATTAACCATTTCTGTACATATTTGGTCAACTGAGGTTTAATTATCATTGTTAAATATTTACTGTTTCAGCATTTTTTTCTTTTTAATATATATTAAAAAACACAAAATGTACAATTTTGCTTAAATCGTAAGTCATTCTCATTATTCTGTGGCCGCAGCCAAACAGCTTTTGAAGTCTATTCATTTTGGCCAGATTTAGAGACTAATAATGTGGATACTAAATCCTGTTGTTTATTTCTTGTCTAATATTCCAGGACATTTCTTCCATGCAGCAGGACATTCCACAGCACTGCAGACTTTTACTGTCTTGTAAATCTACTTTTCACCTGAGGTTATGGCCAGTTATTTACAATTTATGATATATAACTGAAATGATATTGACATTGCACTGCAAGCCACAAAACTGACCATCCATCAGCATAAATGTGTCTGCATAAAATGCCTGAGAATTTTTTACTGTAAATATAGTTAAAAACCATTCCTGAGGAACTCCCAATTCACCCTAATTGCCACAAACAACTCCAGCTCCTTTCACACCACTGTTTTTCCAGTCATCCATGTTAAAATCCATATTTACCTGTGGGAATTTACATGCCAGACATTTTCTTTTCTACCACCAGGATAAACTTTGAAATATCAATTAAGTTGTAATTGGTTACAATAAGATTATCTTTACAAACGCAGTTGAAGCTAAAATATTGGTGGTGACTGAGCTGTAATGGCATCAAATGGACAATTTGGAATGTATGGCTTGAAAATTCAGTATTTTATGAATTACATTTTGAAAAATATTTTTCAGCATATTACCGTAGAGTATAAAAATCTAAATAATGTCAACATATTCTATTAAAACTGATATTTTTTATCATCATCATCATCATCATTGTCAATGTTATTATTATTATAATGATTATTATTATCTTTTTTTACCCGACACCTGATGTTTCCAGGTGTCTGGTCAAAGAAAGAAACTTACCTTTCTTTAAACAAGGTTCTGTGCTACTATTTGGGCTATTCAGCCATGTACCTAGGGTCAGAGCAAAGAACAATGGACACCTTAGAAAACCAAACCTCAGAGGGAGTGGGAAAGCTGATAAGCCAACCAAACTCTGAATCTGGTGTGCATTTTATTGGGAGAAACTTTGCATAAAGTTGATAAGAGGCTGGCACTGGGCACTGGGGAATACAGGTAAGGGAGAGGGGGGCGGACTAATGGTGGTGGTGGAGCGGTGTGGTGTGTGTCCTGGTTTGTAGATTGCTGGGTGCTTCTGTCTCAGCCTCACCTCATCCAAAGTTTTACACCTCTGTGTCCCTCTCTGTCAATCAGTAGAATGGCCAGCAGACTCAACACAGTGAGGCACAAGAAAACCAACACTTCAGCGTTGCAGCCATCTCATTTTCTCCTGTCTTCTGATCATGCACAGCTTACATCATGTTACTCTGCCCCTCACAAACAGTCCCTTCTTCTGCCCCTTTCATGTACCCTACATGTACTGTAAAGAAAGCAGCTATCATCAGTCCATAATTGAATAAATTATTTTCACTAGACAGGAATTTTGCAAATCAACAGATTCACACACGTGCATTAAATAAACAATACGGAGGCCATAACACCCTAACATAAGTTTTAATTTAATACTCTGTACATCAATGACACTGCTTATATGAAACACATAAATCTCATGTGGACTCCTTCTCTATATGTTTGACACAAGGGCGGAGTCCCTGTAGGAAACATGCATTTAAACTCCATATTGGGTGACATGTATTTATACGCATTTCATTTGAGACTTAATGACTGCCCATGGTAGCACTGGTCATGTGTGTCGGTCATAACTTTATATGCCTTGCGTGGGCATTGTTACTGACAAAAACGCACACTGTCATACTTACAAAACCACAGGAAAGTGCAATCTGAGACCCCTGCAGAAAACAATCAGTATCAAACAATATACAGCAAGTTGACAGAATCTTTTTTCATCATCAAAGTCTTACATCAGTAAAATGATCGAACGCTGTTTTTTTTTTTAAACACCAAGAGAACATTACATATGTGTACTAGGAGCCACCCAAAACATGCCGATTTTTAAAGTCATGTTTCTAAACTCTTGTTTTTTTGGGGTCAAATGGGAAAAAAACACTTTTATTGTGGGAGTTCAGACTCATGCAGCATCCAGCATTTGCATGCGGGTGCTCTCCTCTATGATCATGCTCAACACTGTGTCTTTCCACCCCTCCCACACAGAATGGACCCTCCTTTTGTACCGTTACAGGTTGTTGAGGTGGAGGTGGAGCGGGGTGGGGTGGCAGGACATATAAAGCAGGGCAGAGTCTGGCAATGACACCACAGCTCAGTTGAGCCTCCGGTTCCTCTTGGATTGTGTACATCTCAGACTCTCTCTAGCATCTAAACCATTTTGAGCTTGACAGAATATATGCAACTTTGCCTTTTTCTTTGCCGGGTTTTTGTGTGTAAATCAGAACTGGTGCATTTCATCGCCACCGCTTCTGTGACTCCAAGGTACAGTGTTTCACCCCCTTTCTGATTTATTTGCCTCCTATGTTTTGTGCACATGTCAAGCTGCTGTTGTGTTGTGCAGCATTTTCTTCTACTGAAAGACAAATAATTCTTTGTCAGGGCTTTGATTATTTAAGTATCTTTCCATTTGTTCAGTTATCTGTCAGTTTTTTTTACACCTGACTGAAGGGTTTTTTTTTGTGACTGCCACAGCAAGGAGTGCTATTTGTTCTGCACATGTGCAGTGATACAGTTATCTGTACAATGCAATGAAAGTACGTCACCAAACAAGTGTCACCTATAACAGGTCACCTTGGTGGCACTCAGCACTGTTGTTTTTCTGCTCTCTTTCAGGCCCTGTTGCGAAGTATGTTGACAGCCCTGGAAACGGTGAGTGTTTCTGTGAATGTATCCATCTTGCTGGGGAGAGTGACTGAAAGGCCATAAGTTTGTTTGTGGCAAAGTATGAATATACTTGATATTGTGTCAACCCACTCATCCCTCTATTTTCTTTGAAAGAGGCACTGGCACCTGCCCCCCATGGGTAACTTACATATGTCCTTGTTTCTTGAGAAACTACATACTGCAGTTTTGGTGTACAGAACAGCACAATTTTGTGATATAAGTCGCTGTTATAGACACTTGACCATGTATAGGTTGCAGAAAGATGAATAAACCTTAATACTACCCCTGAAGAGGCATTCACCTGTGAATTCAGAGATACATTGGATCCACTTGCAAAGTAAACTCTCCTGTGTTCAGCGAGCCATGGGAGAGTGTGATAAGATTGGGCAAAAAGTACCTGTTCATGAACCAAGGTGCCCTTTAAACAGTTAACACTGCAGGTCTCTTGTGGGAAAAACAAACAAAACGTGCAAACACATGAAACAAAAACCGTACACATGGCAGGAGCACTGTGTTTGGTCTATTATGTAAAACAGCCTCAGATGGGAGGTGATAACAGAGCATGTCATCTATAACCACATGCAGATAACTGTATGAAAATCTTACGGGTTTCACCCCGCAAGCAGGCAGCTGGAAGCAAGCAGAATTTTCTTAGAGACATAGACAGCCCCACAGATGCCTCTTTGAGTGTTTGTTTGATCTTGCTTAATGTTATCCAGTAATCTCCATGTCATCCAAGTTTCTGTAGTTGTGACAGTTCTACTTACATGGTGACACACCAACAAATTATTATGTAATTAGTGCTCTGCAACAACCACCAGCTGCTGAAACAAGGAGTGCAAACAATTAACACATCAGCTTCTTTGTGGGAAAAAATTACAATATGTGCACAGGAGCAGTTTTCAGATGGAGTTCCTAGTGGGGTTCTCCAAAGCCTGTTACATGATGTCTAGTGAGGCTGGCATGTGTTCCTAGGTGTGGTACCTCCAGGACCACAGCTCAAAAGACTGGAGTGCAGCTTCCCCACCAGCAGAGATGGACTTGGATGTGATTGATGAGTTCCTCCAGGAAGTCCAGTCTGGTCCCCGTGCCTGTCATGGGGTGGAGGAGGATCCCAGAGTCCCAGGTGAGAACAAGCATAGTTTGGGCCAATGCTGGCCTTCACGCAAAGCTTTTAGGCTGTACTGCTAGAATTTTAATGGGACTGGACCTCAGAAGGGCTGCTTAAACAGATTATCTTTATTTCCACTGTTTGTAGTGGATTTTTTCATATTAAATTAAATTCAGTTTAATAATGTCTGGAAATTGGTCTCATATACATGTATTTACTGTGTATTCCTGTATTAAATCCAAGCTACATGTAATATATCTATTTCACCAAGCATAATGATACAAATATTGACGATCATATCAGTTACTAGAACTATATTTACATTTGCTATGATGGAAAATCTAGACACATTTGTAGGATAATCGAGGAAATGCATGGAACTCCCATGAAAAGAGAACTTTTTTCCTTTATATATTTTGCATATTTTAGCTATACTATAAATACATTATTGATATATTTGTGCTTTCTAACAAGAGAAATTGAATATTCATAATATGTAGTAATTACTGTTACATATTGGTAATTATTAGATAGTTTTAGTAATTATGTATTATTATGCTTTAGTGCTTTTTAAGAAGAGAAATATGTGTGCAAGTATATTTTCCTACTTAGCCAATGACATAATCTCAGAAGTCTCACTGCTGACTCTGTATTGTGCCTGTTTTGCATGTTGGTCAGGCCCGTTTGCCTACGAATGGTACTACAGCACTCCTCCTGGCACTGGGGCAGAACAGTGGGGGCAGCCATCCGGGTGGCCCTGCCCCTCTAACACCCAGCTGGTGAGCATGGCTGCATCAACAGAACTCGCACTTGCAATCTTAGAATTATGTTTCCTCTACAATCCTGCACTCACACTCATGCAGCAAACCACAGACGTGGCATTACTCAGCTTTTACCCTATGTTTAGGTTTACTGATGTGGATATTTACTTCAGCTGCCAAAGTATTTACAAAATTACTCAGAAATTACATTGGTGGAAGTTGCAGCGTATGCGCACATCTGCTGACGAAAAGAAAGCATTTTTTAACACAAATTTTCATGAATTTGTCTTTAACGAATCATCTATTGATCCCTGAAGTGATGCATTTTGTGTAAAGTAAAATGGAACTCACAACCTAAATGGGATAAGTTCTCACAACAAGACAAACACAGAATTTGCAGGGTCACTGCCAGCTGGCTTATGACACCAGTGACTCTGACTGCCAGTCCACGGGCTCCAGCTGCCAAGACAGCCCCCCATCTCCCCCCATGGAGCGAAGAGGGAAGAAGAGCTGTGCAGCACCACTCCCCATGGCGACAATCACTGGTACGACTGCTCCAGCCTGCTTCTTGTCTCCAACATAGCTGAAACCACAAGGGCACAAAAACCAAGAGCTAAATTAACCATAAGACAGGAAGTTGTTTGTCGCACTCAAAAAAATACTGAAACACATGCTGAGACCCAAACTTCTCCCATATGTCACTTCTCCAGAAGTTTCACAGCTCATCAAGGCTGAATTCAAGTCTCTCAAATTGCATTTCGGTCAGACCCACTTGTTTTGCAGTCTTCATAAATTTGCATCACATTATCTGTCACCATCACCTTTATATTTTTCTTACAAGCAGCTTCTTCAGTTTTATACTCGTACAGAAACAATGGACAAGCTAACTGTCCTTTGAGAATCAAGTGTCCACATCTATTACACTTCATTGTGAAACACTATTCCGATTGTATCACTCTGGGGAAAAGTGTCTGCTAAATGAATGAAAATGTAAATGTAAAGGCAAAGTGCAGGGCCTATATTTCTCATAGCTAATATTTGAGCTAACCTTTGACTTTGGTGGGCAACCTCAGCTGCAGAATCATCCCCTCATTACCCTCCGCAATCCCTGTGACCCCCCTCCCCATTCATCTTGCCTAGCAGGCCGGAAGAAGGAGCGCCTCTTCCAGTTTCTATACGAAATGCTGCAAGACCCAGAGATGCGCAGCTGCATCTGGTGGGTCCAGTCGGGCAGCGGCACCTTCCAGTTCTCTTCACAGAACAAGGAGCGCCTGGCTAAGATGTGGGGCCAACGTAAGGGGAACCGTAAGACTATGACCTACCAGAAGATGGCACGTGCCCTGCGAAACTATGCACGTACCGGTCAGATCTACAAGGTAAAGAGGAAACTGACCTACCAGTTCAACGAGGATACCCTACGCCACCTCCGTAGCAATGGCGGTCGGACTGTGGAGATTTGAGGGGCAAAGCTGAGGAATGTCAGGGACAGAACTAAGATGGGGTCAGAGGCCAGACACTCCACACCTGCTGTTGCTTGCACTTAAATACTGAGTATTTGCAGGGCACTTAGACCGCAGCAGGACGAGATCCTGTCAGTTACACCACAGGACTTTGTTTGGAACCTGACTGTTGGCCGTACAAAAGAGGAGAAAGCCAAGTGTCATCTCAGAAAGGAAATTCATTTTTAGGTTGTGAAGATTTGTAAATCTCAGGATTGTTTGTTTCTAAGTGCTGCTTTATAAGTAGACCTTACATACATTTCAGGAGGATTGTGTTTCACGTGAAAAAAATGTACAGTTTTTGTCTTGTGTTTTTATCCTGATTGTAAAGTAAAATGTTGGATGCTTTTAATACATTTTTTATAAAAAACAAAATTGTCTACTTTGTTCTTGTGGTTGCTAGTACTGTACATGTTAAGGCTCCACTGATGCTCATTCAGATTATCTAAATTTAATCCACTTAAGGTAGTATGGAAAGGCTGGAATTTGGACCAGCAACCTTCAGGCTGCAAATCTGATGCTATGTGTTACATCTCTTCTTAAAAAGTTTTATAAGTTAATGTGTAACAAAACCAAGGGCAACAGTAATGCCTTAGATTAGTGCTCCCCAAGGTAGTGCTTGGTTTAAATTGCAGAAAGGCGCCTGAATTGTTATCCTGGCACAACACACTTGCAGCTCTTCACAAAAATTCAGCCATACAAATAGACAGATTGTTGTGATGCAGTGACAACCACAAACATTCTGACTTCCAGCTTCATCTTTTAATGTTCATAAGTCAAATTTATGATTGAGATGAAGTCATTTGTGAAGAAATGCTAAGGTTATTGTTTACATGAGTGTTCAGAAGACTTAGATCTGTTTTCTTGATGTTTTCATCTTAAGGGTTGCTCCCAGCATCAAACTCTGAGAAAGAGCTGATCTGATAGAAGCTGCTGCTGGGCCCATCATTTTATCAGCTTCACATCTGTAAAGGCACTGCTGCTGTTCACACATGCAGTCGCATACACTTTATGATTTATTCACATAACTGACACTTTTGTCCTAAGCAAATTACAATAAGATGTTTATATTAATTTAGCCATTTATACAGCTGTAATCATGACAGTTGAGGAAGGTATCTGGTTCAGTGGAAGTTCAGAAGGAGTTGAGACATGAACCTAAGAACTTCAAGAAGAAGACAGAACCTATAACCATTATGCTAGTTGCTTTCAACTTGTGTTCTCTATTCCTTTTACTATCAAAGTAGGGACTTCATACTGGCACTCCCTACAGTGAAATGATTCTTACTCACTGCACCTTAAAAAAAGAATTCTGTTAAAAACTTATTGCACTATTTCTATTTTAGTTGTACATTAAGGTGGTAAATAGTTGAATTTTTCTATTTTTCTTGTGAGGAGGTCTTGTTTTTTTAGGATTTCATAAATGTATTGCAAAAGTTTCTTTAAAAATATCTTTACATGGACTTGAAAAATATGTTCACATGCTGATAAATCCACAAGTACCTACTGCCCTGGTCACTGAGCCATATGCAAAATGAATGAGCCACAGAAAACTGCCAGTGTAACAGGTTAATGTTTGACAGAACGTCCAAAATGTATTTCTTGTATGCAACAAGCAAAAAAGTGACCAAAATAAATAATTTTGATTTAAGTATAAAATTAATTTCCTGGACTTTGGAAGTGGCTATCTAAAACCTTGTTGGACATGTCACATTTATTTTTAAACCAAATGGTTAGCTTTGAACATCTAAGATTAAATTTGGCCTGTCCAGTATTAACTGCTTTAAATGTCTACAGCTTCATTATTTTATTACAACCACAGACAAAGAGAACAGATGTTGGACAGAATCAAGACGTAGACAAAAAACTCATTAGAGTGATTCATGCATTTTATTCCATTTTAATAAGTGACAGCAAAAGTTTTCCCAGCCTGCACCACCCTTGATATCCAGGAGTAAAACCTTATTTTTGTTCACAGAATCTACCTTTCCCTAGTGTGTTTTCATAGGATGTTTCCAGACACATTGCAGATGTGTTTGAACTAAAAAAGCTGTTCCTGGCACTTTGATACATCTATTCTGGGATTGTACCAAGATACTAGCTTACTGGAAGGGAGTTCACTTAACCATTCAAAAAAGAATGAAGTTTGATTTTTCCCCCATCTATTTTGCTATTAAACCACACCTAATGTTCTCTGTTTCATGAAGTTGTGGAACACAGGGGTTTTCTATGCTGACAAACTTGAGAAAGAAATTTATTTTAGAGCTTTTGTCTACCACTGAAGTTTCCTCTGTAAAGATGTGGATGTCTGAAGAGCTCAATTTTTTCTCACAAAAACACTTGACCTGCAGAATAATTCAAAACAATTTTATATATAGCCTTCTGGAACTTATTAGACAGTTCTGTATGCTAGACACTGTGACTGTGTGACCTTTAGTCCTCGCTGTATGAAGATGAAGGTGCAATGTCTCTGTCTACTCAGAATAGAGAAAAGACAAAATAGATTTGTCTCAAAACAAACAAACAAACAAACAAAAATTGCTTATGTTACAGTAAAGCAAGCTGTCGCTGTGATGTACATTTGTAGGTGACTGTATGTGATACTGTTTATGCTGTGTCAGCAGCAGATAAATTTAAATTCTATTCAAAATAAGTTTCAACAAGACACTGTTGGTATCATTTGCAGCTACGACACTAATGTGAGTTTCCTGCCATTGCGTTGAGTGTCCGCCCAAACTCTGATGATATGCAGATGGCTATCTGGCAGACAGCGTAAAACCATCCTATTGCTCAAACTGAAACAGACATTGCACTAGATGAGACAGCAAGCTGACACAAGACTACTAGTATTTACAGGGGTGCATGGCTGGGAGGCAGAGTCAGCATATATCCTATGTACTTTCCATCTACCCTAGTAGCTGAAGCTCACTTCTGGAAGAGAACGTGCAAATTGTTTCTCAGACGAAGTTCAAAAAAGGACCCTTCTCAGGAATTCTTCCTTTTCAGCTTGATTTTGGGCTGTCCAACACTTGTGTCCTCCTGCGCTCTCCTGTTCTGAATGCCTAACACATCCATGGTGGTCTACACGATTCTGGAAGTCCTGCTGGCCGCAGCCTGCTGCCTTGGCAATGCACTGGTCGTGTGGGGAGTGAAGCTCAACAACTCACTGAGGCAGCCCACCTTCTGTTTTGTGGTGTCACTCGCAGTAGCTGACTTTCTGGTGGGGGCCGTAGCTATCCCCCTGGCTGTGCTCGTGGACTATGAGATAGAACTCCCCTTCAATGACTGTCTGTTTATCTGCTGCGTGCTGCTGGTGCTGACCCAGAGTTCTGTGCTCTCTTTGCTGGCCATCGCTGTGGATCGCTATTTGCGCGTGCGGATTGCACTCAGGTGAGCCATCTAATGACTGTAGACCCCTTCACATTAAACAACACAAATCATTTCACATGTATCATTTGCACGTATTTGACATTTTTAAAAGTATTAAAAGGTTCCAATATGACACATCCACACAATGATTTGGAATTCAGGATGGGGTTATAGCTGCTTGACAGCCTGAAACTCATATCTCACTAGCAGTTTCCCGCTACACAATTATGCTGAGTTTGGTGTAATTTCATCATGTTGCTGCAATTTTTTTTTATCAACTAAGAGTAAATCCTCTAATCATATCTACATACCATCCATGGCGCATGATCTATTTCCAACCTTTATTCCGATTGTTTTCATGCAATTCCTTTAAAACTGTATATGGTATAGTTCGTATATATATGAATGTCGTCTTGTAAAAGAAAATCAAATTCAGATTATCACACAAACACACATAGAGTTTAAATTCTCATCCACTGTCGTCCTGGTTGGTGGTCTGGAGCCTATTCCAGAACCACTGGGTGCTGGGTTAGGAGGGAATGGGGGACCGGACACCGGTCCATAGCAGGATGTTTGAATTCCCCCTTTGGTTAACAGAAAATTTTATTTGGTGCATATTTAAATCTGGACTGTCCAGCAGTAGTGAGTAAACTTGAGCATTTATGTACTGTGTTTTTATGTCCAGGTACAAAAGAATCGCAACACAGAGACGCTCCTGGGCTGCAGTGGCTGTGTCGTGGGTGGTTGCATGCATATTGGGCTTAGTCCCCCTGTTTGGCTGGCATGACCCCAATAACAGACGTGACATGATGAACTCCACCATCAAATGTAATTTTTCTGACGTTATGCCAATGAATTTTATGGTATACTTCAACTTTTTTGGGTGCATCCTGGTCCCCCTGGCACTCATGTTATGGCTGTATCTCCTAGTCTTCAACAACATCAGAAGACACCTGCGGGACAGGAAGTCTAGGACCTTCTACCTAAAGGAGCAGAAGCTGGCCACATCACTAGCCTTGGTGCTGGCACTCTTCGCTCTCTGCTGGTTACCCCTACACATCATGAACTGCACTGATTATTTTTGCAACACTAAAAAGACCGGCAAGGAAACTGTGCAAGCTGGAATCCTATTGTCACACGCCAACTCCGCTGTCAACCCTGTTGTCTATGCTTTCCGCATCCAAAAGATCCGTAAGGCCTATGTGATGATCTGGAGGAAGCTCACTCTCTGTCAGAGCGATGAGAGCTCCCAGAGTGATGAAACAGGGGACCAGATAGATGGCAGCAACCCAAATGGCATAGTTCTGAATGAAAGGAGCAGAAGCCTACAGCTATTTCAGGCACCTGTCAGCCTGAATAAACATTTGCAAAACTGACTTCAAAATCAAAACTTAATTCAGGTGTAAGGATTGCAGCATTCTTCTACCTCTGGCTGTTTACTAATCTCACTCAAAAGGCATGCAAAATTGAAAGCTTGTCGATTCTTGCCCCCAGTATGTTCAAACAAACGCTTTCTTTCCCTCAGAACTGCTGGATTCTTACTGGCATTTGAGAAGGATATGAAAACACGTCTCTTTAAAACCCATTTTTCTTCCAGTCTCCTCTCAGCTGTCAACAATTTTTGAAGAGCATCTGCCACGATCACCTATACATTTAATAGCAGAATCTTCTATGGGCAGCTACTTGAGAACTGTATGGTAGTGGTGTGAGAGAAGTAGCGCTTTATCATGTCTCTGCATCTCAAGCTCTTTGTGCCATTTTTGAATGCATTTTTGTATGCTGTGCTGTAAACTATATTTTGTGTTAAAGAAAACCACTTGTCATATAAATAAATTTAAAGTTCATCTAAATATAATCAATGTGTAACAGTAGAGAAGCTCTAGTTCTCTCTGAAATACTAAACATACTAGAAATTATCTTTGTTTTTTACACAGAGAAACATAAATGACTTGGTAGTGAGTGAGTGAAAGTGTTTGCGTTTCACTAATGCAGGAGAAAGTGCCGCTTTCCCGAAAACTATTCCTTCAGCATGTGTGAGGTTGTCTTTCTGGCACATTTATGTGGTACGAAGCTTCATTGTATCTCAATTTATTTTAACTTTTTACACAGTTCTTTTCCTCAGAATGCCGCTGTGAACCTCGTACAATAACGCACCACCTTTGATTCTTCAGCGAAGCTGCACTACAATTTTTGTAGTTTTACTGGTTTAGTGGTGGCAAATACAACAACAGTCATTGTCCGACTTGCTTTCCACTTTTCATATTATTTTTTGCCTCCATTTTTTATTAAAATAAGCCCAAATAAGGCTATTGTTTAAATAAACCCAATCTGTAACTTATCTGCTACATTCTTGTAACAGCTCTGTTCTCATATTTTGACTATGCTACCAGAGGTTGTCCAAACACAAAGTAAAGAAAAAACTTAACGGTAAAATTTTCCTAGTTTTGTCTTAATCAGCAACATTTACACATGCAAAGACAATACTGAAAACAAGTAGATTCTTTTGAGATATTTAATTTTTAAATTCACTTTTAAATAGTCATAAACTGACTAAACACACATTTATCAGTGACAGGTTAACCTACAAGATTATCTTTGGAGATGGGAGGAAACCAGGTGACAACCACAAAAAGACAAGGAAAATACGAAAGGTCCTAACAAATGAAGAGCTGTGAGTGTTTTCAAACCCGAAACCCTTTCACTGTGAATTAAGCTGACCCCCCAAAACCGTATGTTTATAGGACATCTGCATACAGTATGTAACATATGCATTTTTAAGATGCAGAAAATTAATTTGGCCTTATGTTTTTGAGTACAAACAGCACATAATGCTGTTGATCTCCAGCATCCTGTCTCAGCAACAAGTTTCTCATTGTGGATGATTTTCTTAAAAAATCCATGAAATAGCTGGACTGATCATTGCATCACTTTCCATTCAGACACACCTGAGAAACACGCATCACCGCACCGCACCACATCTTCCCTCTCCTAAATATACAATCTGACACCAATACTTTGACAGTTGATGTTGGCCACAGTAACATGTAGTTTTAATTTTTTGTATCTCTCTTTAATAACAGCTTTGACAAAACTTGACTTTCAGACCCCCACCCCCACCCCCCGAACCCAATGCAAATTACCCGTTCACTATCATTTTTGGATTCAAGAGCTTTTCTTGTTTACTCTCTTCAAATTTTCAAGCACAAAAGTTCTGAAATCATCTGAACAACCATGCACCTGCTTCACTGCACTCCAAAATACTACGGTTTTTACACAGTGCTGCCAGCAGTTTAGGACTTCCCAGTTTTACATCTATGAAACATGTTAAAGTGAGTTGCAGGCAGAAATAATGACTTCAGTGACAGAAACATTTTTTCACCAGGATTATACTAGTTATGCATTTTGTGTGGGTTTTTTTTGAGTAGAAACATCTAAGGTGTTTCTGTTGTGACAGCAAATGTGCTTCCGTATTCAGACTGGTTCCTTCCTGTTTCACAATGGTACAGCATCACCCACAGATCAATGTGGTAAACACAGCAATTTCGATTGCTTTGCTAAGATAATCTTTTATAAAATAAATTTAAGTTTACTACACAGTTTACCAGATAAACAACTGTGTATTCTTGCTGATGCAATTAAGGTCAAATGATTTGTTCAGTGATCCTTCAGAGGCCCATCTGGAACAATGAAACCCCTCTGAAATAATACTTACACATATTTTTCCAAAGACTACTTTTATTGTGAACTGGTGTCGTCCAACACCAAACTGTCAGAGCCAAAATAAGTTATTAGTTTGCAAAAAGTTTAAATAAAAAAATAAAATATGCTACTTGTATAAGTATTTAACACTTGAGTTCTGAAAAGCCCAAGTTTAAACAGCAAAAAAACTAAGAAGGATACAAACATGTCCTGAATTAATACATTTTTTTCTTCTTCAAGTAACANCTCCCTAAGAAGGATACAAACATGTCCTGAATTAATACATTTTTTTCTTCTTCAAGTAACAACATTTTTTAGACAAAAAATACAGTTTTTTTAAGGATTTGGCAAGGCTGTGAACCTGAAGGACATATGAGAGAATGAAGACTAAAAAAACAAATTACAGACATTAGACATCAAGTCATATAATTGCACAAATTAGGAAAAGGTTGCTAAATAATTTACAGATCTTTGCATCTCCCAGTCTGCACTGTTGGATCGACACTCAGGAAGTGGAAGCTCCATCACATCACAAGATACTGTGTAGACAAGATGGAGCCTCAAAACTTGTGACAGAGCAAGACTTAGACTTGTGTGGGAAGCCACCAAGAGGCCAACAGTCATTCTGAAGTTAGAGAGTGAAGGAATGGTGCACCAATTCACACTATCAAAAGCACTGCATAAAACTGGCCTGTATGGGAGGGTGGCAAATAAGAAGCCAAAAAGGAATCCTATTAACACATGTCTGCAGTTTGCCAGAAAGCATCTGAATATTTTTAAGGTGAGATGAAACCAATATTGAGCTTTTTGGTCAAAATTAGAAGCACTGTGTGTGGCACAAACCTAACACTGTTCGTGTCTCCAGAAACACCATACCTACAGGGAAGTATGGTGTTGACAGCATCATGCTTTGGGGATGCTTTTCATCAGCAGGGATGGGGCAATGTGTCAAAATTAAAGGCTAAATGGATGGAGTAAAATACTGGGAAATATTTCAAGAGAACTTGCTTCAGTCTGCTGAGAAACTGAAGCTTGAAAGAAAATTCTCTTTTCAGCAGGATGATGATCCTCAGCACAAGGCTACAGCAACATTGGAGTGGCTCAGAAACAAAAACATGAATCTCCTCCAGTGGTCCAGTCAAAGACCTGACCTCAATCCTACTAAATTTCTGTAGCATTATTTCAAAATTATGGTCCACAAGCATCATTCAACCAGCCTGGACAACCAGCTGGAGATTTGCCAAGATGAACATGAAAATATAAAGTGTACAAAGCTGCTACATACTTACCCCTATAGTCTTAAAGCTGGTATTGCAGGAAAAGGTGGCTCTACCAAATATTAATGTGTGGGGTATTTAAGTCATTTTGCAAAGAGCCTATTTCAGTGTTTCATTTTCATGAAACAAATAACTTATTTAGGCTCTGATAATTTAGTGTTGGAAAACATGTGTTCACAATGAAAATAGTAGTTGAAAAAAATATGTCAGTAAAATTTCCAGGTAATCCAGGCAATGCTGATAATTTTCAAGGGGTCCGAATATTTTTGCAAAGCACTCTATCAGAATGTACATTAAATAATTTGCATCTCTTCATAACCTAGTATGTATAGTACTTCAATGTAAATAAGATCTAATTCACAAGAAGTAAAAAAAAAATCTAACCACAGTAATGTGATAATGCTTCCACTGTCAAAACGGTACTTTCTCAGGCCCAGCTGCATGGCATCATATTTTCTTAAGACACATTGAAAGTAATTTTTATGTGCAAAGGAGAAGTGGGACTGGTGCGGTCTCCTGTGTGAAAAGCTATTGAGATAGATGGCAGACCATCACTATGCCTGCAGAGGGTTTAACTGGAAGCACTTCTGCATTCAAGATTGTGTGGAGCTCTGACAGAAGTCTGATGAAATGAGGCGATAAAGTAAAAAACCCACTTTCTGGGACCAGGATTCAATAGAAATTGTACTGCATAGGCTTGTTGGAGGGATCTGGGTTCAAATCCTTGTACTTACCATAGCCCCCTTCAGTACAGTTCTTAGTGTGAATTGTAACAGTACTCAATTGTGTGAATGGAAAATCATTTTTAGTTGCTTTGGATGGAACACTGCAATTTGCTTGGGAGAAAGGTCCCAGCTAAGTACGTAATAATTATTTTTTTTAGATGGCAAATATGTAGAGAATATTTCAGTCAAACTACTCAACAGGTTAAGAAGATACAAAGAAAACCATCATAAAATTGGTAACTGAATTACAAAGAATCGGCACGAGATGGAGACAAAACCAAAGAAAAAGTCCCCAGCTGTCCCAGAACAGCTCAAGCAGGGGAGGAGAAGCAGAGTTCGGTAACCCTTGACAAGCTGAAATCTGGCGGCAATTCCTCAAATACCTGAAAGACATCAATTAAAAATGCAGTGAAAAATAAAGAATGTTTCGTCATCCGTTAGTAAAATGGTTCCCCTTCACTGAGAAAATTATATTTGTGGTTAAATGTCGTGGTGAAAATTCTTCAAGTCTGCTTGTGTGGCTTCTCAAAACATATTTTGTTGTAATTGGATGCATTGGATAGAAAAAGTCTAAGCTGGTTGAAACTTTTTGCAAAGGTGTTTTCCTAGTAACGCCATATAACTCTACAGTTCTGGGAGAACTGAGCTCACCAGCCTCTGTTCTAACCATTTCTGCATCATCTTCTCCATCCAGAACACCTGAAGGATTTCTCCACTATATATTTGAATGTGTGTTAATATCATTAAGGAATGCTAAATTTCAGTTGCTAAACTGTAAAATCAAATGCCTTAAAGGAAATTATGCGGAATGTTAACGATTACTTTTTGGTCTTCAAGACAATTGCATTGCTTTATCAAATAAAACTAAGATATATAAATGGATAAAACTATAAGTCATTTTAAAGAAAAAGCATCAGCAAAAAAAATGAATTGCTCGGGTTCAGGTAAGGCGGTTTTTATGTGCTGAAGTTTAAAGAAAGGTGAAACTTTTGTTGCTAGGAAAGTTCCACACTTAGTCCAGGTCCTGCCACTAGGGTGCGCTGCATCTTCATACTCCCCACCAACAACCAGCTGCGCACAATACAGCAATTCCCTGTCGAAATTTTCAGTACAGCTTCTCTTTAATACCTATATAGCAATGTCTGAAAGGAAAACTTTGGTCTAACGACTTTTCATCCATAGCTGCTTTAATAAAATAATACTGTGTTTTTTTTGTAATAAACTCTACTATCTACTATCTACTGTTTCCTCGCGCATGCAGGGCTTTTATCAGCTGTTTCCGCCCATTTTGTTTTGTCTGAAAAGGTTTCCAGTACATCACAAAATTTATTACGCATTTAATTTTTAAAAGTAAACATATTTATTTAAATTCCGGTTGTTGTGTCAAAAAAGAGGCAGCTGGGGCTGGTTGCTTAAACACGTCTTTGTTCTCTTTATTCAACATCTCATAACACTGAACACAAGCTGCAAACCCTGCGCATTCTCCCTGTCATCTCTCGTGTGACGCGATGACACTGGGGCAGCACGACCATGAAATGTCCTGTACGGTTCACACTGTACTACAAGTTATAAATATGCAAATTAATGACAACATTAAGTGTTTTAATTATATAGCTAGTGTTTAAACTTTTTTTTTCATGTGGAAATCATGGATTGATAGTTATAGGTGTTTTCAAATGGACTGGAAGCATATTATTTATTTATTTATTTGTTTCATTTGAAATAATGCAAAACAGGCATTCAGTGACATGGTCTCAGTGATGCATTAGATTGTTTTTTAGTTACTGAGGAATTACAGTACAGTGTACGGTACAGTGACTTTGACGGTCCCCAGAGGTGCTGTAAAGTGACAAAGTAACAAAAGTGGCCCAGCTCATAAGCTCTTGGTTTCAGCAAAGCCACATTCATGTCTTCTAAGTGACATGAACAAGATATAAACGTCAAGGGGCGAAATATTATGTAAGTTTATAAAAAGGTGAGTAAATGGCTGTGAGAAAGTTAATGCTGGCTTTAAACATTAAGTGTAAAAGTTATGTATACAAATCAAGTATTAAATGTTAAGAATATTTTTACCCTTCACAGCCATGTCATTGTGCTGATGAAAGTGCATTTGTTTTGCATTGTTTGTCTGCCCTCTATGTCATTTATAATGTGAGGGACACAGTGGGGGGGGGGCGGTAAAAGAAAGTATAACAGTAAAAGTCTTTTTTTGGTACATGCAGGATTGTTTTTAGCAGAACACTCACTGATGATGTATGTGCCATCATGCTTAGCATTTTCTTGAGGGATCCAAGATAACATTGGTGCTGGAAAGCCATGATGCTGGTGATGATCTCAGTGTAGATGAAGGGCATGTGGTGTTTAAGGAGAAGGCAGGAATGGAGGGTAATGACGGTGTGGCATGGCAATCACAGGTGGCATTTCCAGGATGGAATAGTTGCTGAGGCCAAGAGTGAAGCAGATTTTCAGAGTATAGTATTCCTTCCAGCTCTGGTGAATAAAGCAAATAAATTCTGTGTCCTATAGAGATCATCCTAGGCTTCAGGTGGTGTTCATCAGTATTACTCACCAGATAAATTTTACTTTAGAATCTTTAACTTCAAAATTAACTATAAACATGACAGATAAGTAATTTATAAGTCTTTTAATATACTTTATGGAATATTTTAATTTTAGTCTTTTTTTGCTTGGTTACTTTGATCTTTTCTTGCTGGATATGAAAGTTTTGTTTATTGTCATATCAGAGATTATTGGTGATCCTTCCACCATTTTGAATCCACATTTCTTTTCTTCATACATCCCCTTCTAGTATAATACATAGCTACTCCACATGTTCAATATGTAAAGATAAGAAGAACGTGCAGAGCCTTTTTTACATTATAACTTGAGTTTCTTTCTAGTGTAGAATTTGTTCATTACAATAGTCACAGCTGATACAGTCAGACTTCCTTGTACTCAATAAAACACATGTAGCGTCCACCAAATTCTGTATTTATTTCTTTTTCATAAGTATACATGCAATCATTCAAAATAAACCGTACCTACCTATAATTGTGCAATAAATTTAGCAACACATAGATTGATCCGTTTGTGATTAATGGAGACTCATTCCCACGAGGCTGTGACCACCAAGACACAGTGAGGCACTTACATTGAGCACAGTGTTGGCACATTCTGAACACTATCCCCGCCTGTCATCTACTGTAAGGAAATGTGTTGACACATGGGTTCCGTCCGGCCGCACGCTGCTGTGCTCAGACTCCTCTTCAGGCCTGCAGTCAGAGTGCTCCTTGAGGAAGGCAATAGACTGTATAGTTATCACCAGAATAGGGCTTGATCCCTCCCACCAAACTATACAACCTACTACCTCACCTCGCAAGGGCACGCAAAACACTCCATGGGGCACATTGTGTGTTACCTGCAAGCGCATCGCACACTACCTCAAAACAGTTTTACTAACTTGCTAGCGGAACTCGTGGGACGTTTCGCTAGTGTAGTGGTTGTTACAATGACTGTCGCCTGCAGAGTTTGTAAAGGAAAAACTCTCATCCTCACTAAAACCACTTTGTCCACAGCAGGTCCCAACAGGACAGTGCTTATTGTAACAGCAACACCCACTGCTTCCCAACAGAATATTTACTATAAGAAATCTCAAATACTTTGCCTACTAACACAGTGCCAACTTCTAAGGGCAAACTTAACTAGAAAGGTGCTAACAGGGCACCTGGCACAGCTTTCTCTGGGGTAACACTCACTAACAAAGGGGTCAATTTGGTGCAAATCTACCACTCCTTCGACTAGCTTTAATGGACAAATCAACAGCCTGTCTGTGTTTGAGAAGGATGAGACTAGAGAACCGCCCTGCCTAGACTGTTCAGTTGGCATCAGTGTCTATTCCTGTGTCAGCGGGGTTTGCAGCTCCGAACTGGTCAATGCTGGTTGATGGCAGTCGTCGCTTTGACACTTTCAGGTGACTCAACTGTCTCCTTAGGAAAGACAGTAGATTGTATAGTTATCTCAGAGGGAGGGTGTGCACCCCACACAACTATTCAATCTACTACCTCAGCCCCAAGGACAGCATCAGCGGTGTGGTGTGATGGGTAAGACACGCAGAGGGAACACTGAGGAAAGAAGGGCGACAGCATTACCTCCAGTGTGTTGAGAGATGTTGAAAGACCCCATTGCTGTGTGAGCATGCAAAGGTGTACGCACACTGAACAGTGTGAGATGTTGCTGCACAGCTGGTGGGGTTGTGTAAAAACCAAGTGTTTTTGTTATTCAATTCAATTTCACTTCAGTTCAATTTATTTTTATAGAGCACTTCTTCTCACATAGTGACTCAGAGCATTAAACAGTAGATTAGGATAATGGAACAGAAAACAAGTATATAGTGAAACTATAAATAAAGGTTCAATGTTCTTGAGAACAGTTATACAGGGTACAAGTGCAAAACAGTAAGCCTACCAGCAACTGAGGAGAGGAAAACAAAAAACTCCCAACCAGGAGGCGAGGGAGAAAAATACACCTCTGGAGGTCCAAGTGCCAGTGGCTGCCCATCCCTCATTGGCTTCTATGCGTGGATAATAGTGCCAATAGCAGCTAAGACAGGCTTTATTGCTAAGGACAACAATGTATAGGACAATGAAGCTGAATCAAGTGATCTTGCAGTGCAGGTGAGGTGGTCACACCATCAAGACAGGGGGTCTTCAGCTCCCGGCAATATGGATTGTTGGTCTCATCACTGGTCTCGTCTGGCCTTGGTGGTGGGGGTCAATAATCTGCGCTAATGGTTCAAACAAACAGAACAAGTGGATGTTAGCATCTAATGACATTAAAGACAGCATAATTAAACAGTGTAGACGAGATGCACGAGAAGTGAAGTAAGCAGGATTCAACAGTTTATATTGGAAATGCCAAGGAAAAGAGATGAGTTTTAAGCAATGGTTTAAATGCTGACACTGAAGAGGCGTTTCTGACATCACCGGGCAGGCTGTTCCAAAGCTTAGGTGCTCTATAGCTAAAGGCACGTCCTCCTACTGTAATCTTATTGATCACAGGTACTTTAAGATAACCAGCATTTAATGATCTTAGGCAATGTTGTGGAACATAAAAGTCAATGATCTCACTAAGGTACACAGGACCAATAGCATGAATGGCCTAATAAATTAAGAGTAAGAGTTTACAATATACCTATCTATCTAACTTTACGGGAAGCCAATGTAAGGAGCTAAGAACTGGTGTTATATGGTCATACTTCCTGATTTGAGTGAAAATTCTAACGGCAGCATTCTGTATTAACTGTAGTCTGGATATGGTCTGGTCCAGATGGCTTGATAGCAGAGCATTACAGTAATCAATCCAGCTCAAAACAAAAGCATGAACCAGCTTCTGCATCTTGCCTACGTAGGAATCACTGTAGTTTAGCTATATTTCTTAGCTGAAGGAAACAAGATCTAGTCAATGCAGCAACATGAGAGTCAAACATGTCAGACATGTCAGTGTCTAACAGAACACCCAATTTTTTTACACATTCGGTACATTTAAAAGTTAGTCCATGAGAGCCAAAGACTGAGGTCAAAGTAGGACCCCCCCCCCCCCCCTGCAACATGTGCAGCAGATAATATCTGTACCACAGATGTGCAGGAACTGTAGTGCCAGTTATAGTTTAAATGCTCAGATAACTCAGTTTCATCATATAATTGAGAGCCCTTGTTGTAATGGGCAAATACAGAAAGTGGGAATTACAGAAATAAGGTGATAGGTTTGTGAGACGACCACATCTGTCAAATCCAATCAGGTACAGTCAGATCCCTTAGCCTGCTAGTCTGATTTCCCTAGAAATCTGTCTTTAAACAAAAGGAGGTTTAAGGAAACTATTAGGGCAAAAAAAGCCTGAAAGGATCTCATAATAGATTTTTTTCCTAAACTTGGGTCTATTTCAAAAACAGTTTAAAGAAAAGTAGTGTTATAGGCTAGTATGAGAAGTGGACCTACACCTTTCTCCTGCAGTATATGTTAATAGCATCACCAAAATGGCAGTATAACAGTGTGGCCATTTCAAGACCCTTTTTTAAAGAGAAAATATGCATACAAACAAAATGCAGCCATCCCCTCAAGAAAAGCCCGAAGCGTAACTCCTTGGCACCCAGATTGACTGGCCCGGAACAGGGGAAAGCTGCTCGGATCCATGCCAGGAATTAGTGCCTGTTTGTGGCAATAACTAGGCACATTCCAGCCGGTAGACCCCCGGAAGCTGCTTGTTCTGCAGACTCAAGTGAACCTGTGTTGCTTTTTTGTGTTTCTTCAAAGAAAAAAAAACACTTAACAAAATGGCGCCACTTCGGCCATTTTAGGGGCTTGGGTATTTGAAGGTTTCTCTAGTTAAAGATTTTTTTCTTTTGAATCATGACTGGCAAGATTTCAAATGAAACTTGTTGCAGATTCAGTCTCTCTACTAGAAAAGACTCAGCACTCCTGCAAAAATGTAAACAAAACTCATTTTAAAAATGGCACACCTTATTGGGGCCTTAATTAAAAGTCTTAATCAGAACATTTTAAATGAGACATTTTGCATTTAGATAAAATTGTGGTATTTAAAAGTCACATTATAACTCATGAAATTTTTTCTCAGGTTTGTCACCAGAACAAAAATTCTGCCATTTGTTATTTTACCTTAGTGTATCATTTAAAAGTAAAATCAGCATTATCAATATTGGTATTTATTTAGTTTCAAAGCAATGTACAATGTCAGGTTAGTAAACTACTTGTAGTTAACTTGCAGTTTATAGAGAAGGATTTTCCTACTGTGTCAAAAGGATTCAAAAAGGGACCTTTATTTATACAGAGACCTCACCTTAGTGCTGTTTGCATATTCTGTTTGATTAAAATTTAATAAAGATTAGGTTTTAGATTTAATTGTTATGCCTTCAAAAAGCCGTATGTTAACTAAGAGAGGACAAAAGTATATTTTGTGACTATTAAATATATATTTGTCTATTTTTATGTTGTATACAGGAAACTATGGGCTGCATGGTGGTGCAGCAGGTCGTGCAGGTGCCTCACAGAGTCTGGAACAGGTTTGATCTCTGTTCAGTATGTGGTGTTTCCAGGTTTGCCCCATGTTTGTGTGGCTTTTCTCCCACAGTCTAATGATTGAGTACAATCAACAGTATTTTTACTGTAGGTATTTGCGCTGAAATACTTGACACTAAATTTTTCCATCACTCCACTGCAGGTTCAAAGAGTCTCGGGGTGACACATAGGGCGCTGTTGGCTGGTTTCAGGGTGCTGTTGGTATCAAATGTATATTTAAAGTATGAATAATGATGATGATGATAATGATGACGATGATGACGATGATGATTATTATTTGTGTTGTTGTTGTTGTTGTTGTTATTGTTGTTGTTGTTGTTACTGGACTCCACTCAGGACAGCCTGTGGTGTTGTAGTTAAGGACAAAGAGCTACAGGCTTAAGATGGAATCTTTTACACTAGTTAATTATTTTAGAATGATGAAGAACAATAAAAATCATTACCACATACAATTCAAATTGATGTCAACTTAGTTTACAGCAGAACTTCACGCTGACATTGACATTGACCTGTCCAGTCTACCCACCTTTAACAGCAGTCGTGTTATCATAAGCTGGTTGGATGAGCAAAACAGAATAATGAATTGAAATAAACCTAAAGCCAAGTGTTATTTTATGCTAAATCACAAATACAATGTCTCTTTTTATTTGTAACTCACAATTATCAAGGGTAGAAGGTCAATCAGGGTCACAGTAGAAACATCTGAGTGCGCAGCCTAGTGGTCTGTCCTCAGCTTTGTGCCCTACAGGCTCTGGATTTCCGAGCCTTTTAATATAAGATGTTTATGACTTATATATTAATGGTAAATGGTAAAGTATTAGAGGCCAGCACTTATTCCCCCACAAACCCAAGTGATATTAACATTTTGCAAAAATTATATATATGTACCCTGGTTAGTACAAATAGTACAGTACAAGACTGTAGTCCATCCTGGGTGTAGCAGAGCACCGTAATGTGTGGATGGGGGGGCTCGTGATATCACCAGCTCTGGAACACTGTGAGGGGGAGTGGGTCTGAGATGGGGGGAGTCCCTGCTTTGCATAAATTAGCCTGAGAACCAGAGCCAGTGAAAGGCACCAGAGCAACTCATTAACATTCAAAACTCCTTTTTGGCTTAATGAACGCAGACAGTGATTGAAACGTTTCGGTGAGGAATTAGAGACCACTAGAGCCGGTCTGTATGCAGCTGGGGGCTGGGGTGAATTTTGCAGATGGATACAAGGAGGCTTTGGGGTGGGTGAGGGCAGGTGGAGTGGGGGAGTTTAATTCAGATATCAAATTAATTACATGGTGAATGGTGAACTGCTACAGGAAGCCAATGCAACAGTCAGTGCCAGTATAGGGCTAAAATAATACAGTATAATAATGTCAGATATATAATAATTTAAATAACCATCTTCTTTTTCTTCTTATTATAATTGATAATAATAATAATAATAATGTTCATTTTTATTTTTTGTTTTTTATTATTCCACTCCAGTCAGTGTTTGTGTGTGTGTGTGTGTGTGTGTCTGTGTGTGTGTGTGTGTATATATGTATGTATGTATGTATGTATGTATGTATGTATGTATGTATGTATGTATATATTTCCTGCTCCACACAAACATAATTCATAATTCATAAACATCTTATATTCAAGGTCCCGGAAATCAAGAGCCTGTAGGACATAAAGCTGAAGGTGCACATTGGCTAGGACACCAGTTTTTGTGTGAAGAACTGTATTATCTATTTTTAAAGCACATTAGTTTAACTTTTACAGCTTTTAAAGCAAGATCCAAATGGTTTCCTGCATAAAGTTGTCAGCAGTCAGCTTGCTTTCATTAAAGCTGCACAAACTGACACAACAACAAGTATGCTTTCCTTACCATTCTTCCCTGTAGGTAAAGCTAAAATGTATTTATTTCTCTTCAGTATGTCTTTACATTTTGTTAGATTCAACCAATGATGCGGTGAGCAGCTGTAAGGTATCAGAGAATAGACACGCATCACTGGTGCAGCATTGCAACTTTGCAGACTGAGTGGTTTCCGTGATGGTTACTACCGCAGCCCAACATTAGAGGGTGCCGTCCAAAGGCTAGTCTGCGTAACTTGGCAATCCCTTGTCCAGCCTTGCAGGTCTAGACAGGGCTTTTTCTTCAGCCTGGGCACCTGTGAAAGCAACTGGGTGGCTCATTTAATCATGTGCCTTGAATCAAACTAAGCCTGTTTCTTGCTATGTAGAAAGAAGCCTCAGCCAAAGCAGCATTTGGACAATTTTACAGACAGAGAGGAGAGCCGACAGCCCACAGATGTTCCAAGGAGGAACAGGTCTGTGTGGGGGCTTGCTAGCAACTAGGCTACATTTCTGCAAGCAGACGCAATTCCAAAGATGACAAAATATTGAATGCTTGTGAATGCCAACATTGAATATGAGGAGCTCTGTGTTGCATGACACACTCTGCCCGTTTAGTGCATTTTAGCGACAGAAGGACTTAAGAAAGTCCTAGATGATATCATCCGCCAAGCATTTCTGAATTATAAAAATACCATATGAGAGAACAGATACCATAGATGCCAAATTGTTTTTTTTGGTTTAACATCAATATTATTGGTTCTTTGAATTTGAAAGGAAGCCCGCATCACAATATCACTGTGGAAGCAGCATGAAATTGTGTGGCAGCAGATAATATTGTGGTCCAAGATGAGAGGCTGCCAGTTTAAGTCACACTCTGAGGTCTGCTGTTACATACCAGGTCCTAATCTTATGAACAATGTTCAAGTTACAAATTTCTAAAAATAAATCTTCTGTTTCTTTTATTGCATTTTCTTCACTTCTCTCTTTTCAAAGATGCACTGTACAGTGACAGTCACTTGCGTTTCCACACCCAAACCAAACAGCAGCATGAATCTGCCTTCATTCAATTCACTACCAGTGTTTACAGGTCATGCTTAGTCCTTGTCAGTGTCAGAGTTAATAAACCTGTAAAAAGTTTTGTAGCATATTATTATTATTATTATTATTATTTTATTATTGCTATTGCCGACCTGTGCAGAAGTTACTTAGCAAATAAAATAAGAAATGTTTCTGCTTTTATGTTTTTACTGTCTGTATAGATAAAGAAGCAAACTAAAAGAGGCTAGATGAGGATAACTGGCATCCTGCCCATGGTGCATCCTACCCCTGCATTTCCAGGATGGGCTATGGAAACCCTGTGTAGGAGAAATGCCTAATGAAAAGGAAATGTTACAATTTTTATTTCATTATAGCTTTATGTGAGGTCTTTACAGAATCTAACCTGTGAATAAATTTAGAAATGGTGATTGTTAAGCTTTTATTGACTGGCATAGTGATCAGATATACAAACCGAAATATGAACAGACTTTCAGTCTGAGTTGTCTGCATAAATTGAGGATCCAGGGAGCTGCTAAACAAGGTATGTAACCATAATAACCCCAGTGACAATATGAAAGGACTTTTCTAAAATGTAGCAGCTGAATAGCAAAAAAATTGAATCCACAAAGATATAATGCTTTAAAAACATGTAAGCTTGATGTCGAAAGAAAGGTCAAATCAGTTTTTTTTAATATTTCATTCATGTAAATGATTAAACAATTGACACAGATTAATTACCAATTTCAATTCTAACTATTAAGTTTTTATTATTGTTTAGTGAATTAATATATTGGTTGCTTCATTGAGGCAAAGTATATATTAATTTCACCTTTACAAGTTCTGAAATATGAAGCAGGAAGGTAAACAAGGGGATGAATATTTATGTACTGTCCTATGTAGCCTTTGACCTCAGGCATTTGGTCAGTCATTGATATTATGGCCAGAAAAGCGCCTTAAGTAAGTGTTCCTCCACCTCGTGGTGGCAAAACAGGAAATGTTTCTCTGAGCAGATTTCCTCCTTTGCTCTCAATGAACTGGCTGCACACAGCTCTGAGACAGGTTCTAATGCATTCACTGGCAAAGCTCTGTCTTCTGTGAACAATCAGGGTCCTTGAGCAAAAATCTTCCTCCACTCTCCCCTCTGTCTACACTTGACCACACCTGTTACACCTGTCCAGTCTACCCACCTTTAACAGCAGTCATGTGTTATCGTAAGCTGGTTGGGTGAGCAACACTTCAGGTCATCGGTGTTCTGAGTACTCACTCCAACCCAGAGATATTTTTCAGTTGTCACCTTCACCTAAACAAGGCATCCCAAGTATTTGTGTACAAGGGAGTCAAAAGTGTGTCTTTAAACTGAAGGTGCTGCTCTTGCACACCTGAGACAGGTACATAACCCAAGTCGATTCTATTTCATATTCAGCTCTATAAAACTGTTAAAACTCTGTTAGTTTACAAAAAACACAAACTAAAAAGAAAAAAACTTCCTTCGTAGTTATTTCAAGATTCTAATCCAACCGACTGACCAACTTTAATATTTATACATTGTGTGCACTGCTCTTTTCATTGAAATTGCTTTCCATGAATACAACCTTTTATGATGAACCAGTGAACACAGGTTAAAAACTAATACAAGATACTAAGCAAAAATGAATGTTTTTCTGTAAAATTATACAAACATATCAGTTTCTCATACGTATAGTTTTTATTCATGCCAAGAGAGAAAATGTGCTAGCTAGGGAACAAAGGGAACACTTGAATGCTGTCTGCATGTGAACACGAGCTTCCACAGAGCTAATACTCCCTAACTGCTGGGCCGCGAATATCACAGAAAATGGCTGCCATATTGAATCCAGGCCAACTATGCCAAGCAAGCCCTCTTTTCTTAAAAAAATGCAATTAGCATCTGGGAGTAAACAATAAATAAAAAGCAAAGCACCACGCATTCTCAGGCCTTTTTTTTGTCTACAGGGATGGAAGCGACAGCAAGCGTACGGGGTAAATCGGCTGAAACAAGAGGCCAAATCTCCATCTGTGAATCGAGAGGACATTGCAGCCAGTTTTCCTGATCACCCAATTAAATAAAGAAACAAAAGTAAAACTGAGCCAATGGACCGACACCCAAACATCTCATTGCCAAATACGAAGCTCGAGAGACAAGCAGTTGGAACAAACACATAAGAAATACCTATCGAAAAGCTGGAGTTAATCCGCGGAAACCGGCCGAACGTTGGGCACGACCACAGCGACTGGGAGCAAGACGACTCGTTCATGTTCGTATTTTTTCCCTTCTTTCCCTCTGAGCTCGGTGCCAGGAAATGGGCAGCGCCTGCGTGCCAGGCTGAATTTCAATGAACGAAAAAAAGGAGGTGGCGGGCGGGGGGGGCGTGTGTGTGGTGTGGTGGGCAAAAGGAAGGGGGGTGTCAGTTGGCAGAGAAAGGGTGGACGCTTGCCATGAACACACAGCGAACAGAAGACGACACCCACGCATCCTTTAATTTAGGGGAATCCTCTAAGTCTATATTGACACGACACTGAACTCACAACATGGAACTGTGGTACAAACGTTGCTTGTCAACATGGAGGACGACCAGCCTGTGCTTCCAGGGCTCACGTTTCTTACTCGTGGCGATGGTTGACTGGCAACATTCTGCCATTCATCCCTCTCTTCGCTCCCAACGTTATTAGTTTTTTTTTTTTCCTGTGATTATTCAACATGCATTGAGGGAATTTGGCTGAACCCACCCTCTCACCATCTGCACATACCCCACCAACCCCCCAACTCCTCCCTGCACCCCTTTTCGCCTGCTGACTTGTATGACATCACCATCATCTCTAGAATGAAATAAAATATTTTGTTTATTCATTGAGATATAAAAAGCTTCAAAACCTTTCATTGTGATACAATAGTAGTAGGGGCAAAAGATTCTAGCATGTTAGACTGATTTTTTTTTTTAACAATGCATGACTCTAAAACCATATTCACATTTTTTGCAAATAAAGATTTTCCATTTTCTAATTCATAAATCATTGAATTTTGTATTTTGTCAAAAATGTACAGTATTTTCCATTACACATTCTGTTGTTCACGTAATAGGAAAAACTGTAAACAAATATAATATAGAAACAGAATTTAGATTTTTTAAGCCTAATTTTTGGTAAAAAATTATTGTTAATTTCTTTAGAAGGGCCCCCCTTTGATATTTATACTATTTCCATCACTATATAGAGTAAATTTAAACAATATCAAGTATAGTTTTAAAAAATATTAATGATAGCTATAAGTATGGAAATTAAATGTGGTCAGCACAGTGACAATGCAAAAAAATACATAAAAAATGAAAATTGCTTTAAGACTACAAAAAATATAATAAAAAAACTTTAAGATATCAAAAATTAAAGATTAACTTATTCATAAATGTTGTGTAATCAGAGTCATCAGCCAATATTTATCAGAGCTGACATATTAAATTTCCTGCCATGGTAGGTTTATTGCTGTCAACTGAAGAAACAGAAATAAAACTGTAAATGGTAATTACTTTTAGAGCAACACTTTACAAGGTTTGCAGGTACATAAATATGAGATTTGCAGAGGTTCCCAACATAAGGGCATACAAGAAAAATACTTCAGGAAGTACAAGAAAAATACCTCCATTAAAATCCCAGATTCCTTTAAAGAAGTCTACATATTCTGACTCATTTGATGTTCAGTATATTTTTGAGCCAAAAATACAGAAAACCTGGCTCTGTACATAAATAGAAAAATATGAAGTATACTGAAGTCCATCCACAGTCAGTGGGTTGCAACACTAGAGGTCAGCAGTTCTTACACTGTTGACAGGAACTCAGCACTGTTTAACATGGCTTGTGTTCCTTTTTTAATTCGGACATGTAATGGGGACTGTAATTGAAATTTGCGAAGCTGTCCCCAAAGCAGCTTATATTCCATCTGGTAGTTGTCACATGTGCAATGCAGTCCTCTCAATATAATGACATTACGGGTCAGTACAGAAGCCCTGACCACATGTTGCATAGTCCATTTGTGTAAAACAGCAGCCATTGCTAATCCACAAAGCTGCATCGCAGACTAGTGTTTAGAGATTTTACTCACTGAAACAAACTGAAGCCGCACTGACTGGTGCCTTTTAGTACCTGCATGCAGGACACACACTGGGCTGTTGCTTTGGTTGGATCATTCTTAACATTTTCATGATGCAACATTAGAAAAATTATAGGAATGGACAGCAGGAGATGTTACAAGATGCTTAGATTCTATAAATATTGTAAATATTGGGATCACTTTGTACAGACACCTCTTGTTTGGTCAGTATGAAGACAAAATAATTAAATACAGGCATTTCTCTAGATACTCAAGAGACTTTTGACTTACAAATTTTTGGATATACTAGCAAAATTATTTAATGGCCTTTACAATGTTACAACTAAATATGAGCCTGAAATTTCGCTTTTACAACAACCTGAGTATGGGCGGAAGTTTCTCATCTCATTGAAGTAACACACCCAAAATGGCTGTCAGACACTTCTCTAGAATGTACTGACTTCCTATAATGGCCCTCTTTCTTAAAACAATACTTTCACATTGCATCTGCAGTTTTCAGTTTGTAAAATAAACCAAACTAAATACTCAGTTTACCCTTTTGTCACAAGTGGGTAATCTTTACTGGCGTAATTCAAGGTAAGCACCTTTCCTTAAAGGTACTACAACAAGAGCAGCAATTCAAACCCAGGTCCTCTGAACAGAAAGCAACAGCACTAAGCATTATGTCACCTGCTGCCCGCTATTAATAAGTGTACAATCTGAATAACAACAACTCGTACGCTAAATTGAAAACAGATGTGTAACCGACAGCCATTAATAAAATGAATCCCCTTTAGTGTGATTAAAATTACTCCTCACATTCTACACCATGAACAGTTTCTCCTGCTCTTTCTTTCATGTGATAATTCTTTGCACTGGTGTCAAATTTTGTCTGAGGACAGGAAATAAGCTTCTAATATTGTATTATGTATTATGTGTCTTTCTTAAAGTGAAAGACTGTATAACCAAAGCAGAAGGGGCTCTTTCTCCACACCTGAATTTCGTACCTTTGTCGAGCCCTTCCACGGCCCCTCTGATACACTTGCTCTGACCCAGGTGCCTCCCCCACCCCCACTCCCACTCCCACTCCCACTCCCACTCCCACTCCCACTCACCCTGGTTTCATAAGCAGTAGATAGCAGCACACGCTATTGTTGCTGAATGCAAAGTGATCCTAAGCACCAGTCGGACATCAAAGGCTGCCCAGTGGTCCCTGAGTCTCCCCTTCCCCCGGCATGTCAAAGATAGTTTGTCCTGCAGCTGCGGATGTGTGTGTGTCTTTGTGTGTTGTCAACATGAAGTCAAGGAGGGGATACTGCTTACAAAAATAGTGGCGTCCAAAAACAGGAAGTCTGTCTGGCACGCTGCTTGTTCGACTGCTGCCATTTCTGGTCGCGGTAGGGTGGTAGGGTGCTGTGCTTTGACCTCCCTTTATGAGGCATCACTCACAGACCAACATCGTTTGGTGTGAAACACAGCAGAAGGGAGAACTGATGGAGACCTATCAAGCTGTGTAATATGCAGTATTCCTGAGGTTTAGATTAGTCTACATTTCATAATCCAAGTGGAAATTATCACTATTTCATTGTCTTTTTGACTATTTCAGATATTCTGCCATAGTGACGAAAGGCAGAACTCAAGCTGAATGCAGAAGGAACTTCTCAAACGAATGGTTTAACAAACATTTAGATCTTTTGAATTTTTTAACCGTTTTTTATACTTACAACTAACTGAGGTGAAATTTCCCAGTGAGTTACTACATGAAAATAAAGTGGGTGAACAAACAATATTCTGTTCCAAAAAGTTCACTCACTCATTCACTCACCCATTCAGTTAGTCAGTCATTCATTCCCTCACTTATTCAATCCCTCATTCACTTACTGTCAGTGTCAGTCACTCAACCAGTCAAACCCTGATTCCCATGCTCATTCACTCACCCAGCCATCCATCCATCCATCCATCCACCCGCCCTCCCCATTCATTAATCCATTCATTCATTTGGTTATTCATTCATTCACCCATTTACTTGCTCACTCAATTACTGGCTCATTCAGTCAGTCACCCACTTGCTCATTGAGTCCCTAATTCACTTACTAATCAGTCAGTCACTCAGTCACTTACCCACTCATTCATTCATTCACCCAGTCACTCATTCAGTCACTCATTTGTTTAGTCATTCACTCACCCACTCATTCAATCAGTCACTCATTCCCCTACTCATTCACTCACCCATTCAATCAGTCACTCATTTCCTCACTCACTCACTCACTCACCATGTGTTTTAGCTGAGGGTCCTGGTGATCCATATTTAAGAAACACAGGGCAAATTTCCTCAAACAGTTACATACAGTGTATAGTTAAAGACCCTGACCCTTCACTAGGATAAGCTGGGTTACTGGTAATGGATAAATGAATGATTGACTGTGTGGTTTAAACAGAAGTTATAACAGAAGTAACAATATTGAGTTTTTTGGTAATAATGTCCTATAAGCAAAACATTGGTAATAAATCCAAAACAATAAAATAAATTGATCTTGCATTACAATTTTGTTAAAACGAAAAGTTTAATGCTTAAATTAAAATGACCTATGAAATAATAAATTCTCTCTAAAAAGAGTCTTATTTTTTCATTATATTGCAGATAAAATTATTTTTATGTTTGATATGTGATATATTGCATGGTGGCCACACTTTGTCTATATGCAACCCTTCACAACCCTCCCAGAGGTATTTAAGTATATGCACCAATATGAGCACTTAATTGTTTACTTCCTTTCATCCTAAAATGACACTACTAATTAGGCATTTTGTAATATTTTAAGGGATTATAAAGGCTAAATATAGTTGTAATAGATTTATAAACAGTATCCATTCTGAAAAAACTTAAAAATAATACTCCAAAAAATTTTAAATAGACTACATTAAAATAGCAGTGTTTTATTAAGCTGAGCAGAATGATTTGTTCAGTTTGATAAATATTAAGGGATAAAAAAATTAATATTTTTTTTCTATATGACCAATATCTATCTGATGTATTAAATTTTCTGTCAGGGTAGTTATTGCTGTCAAAATAATTGTAAGTCACTTTCTAGAAAAGCAGCAGCTAAATAAATACATGTAAATATCACCCTGCTAAAGGAATAATAGATGTAGCAATATTAAAGCAATGAGCATGTGTATGTCCTGTAACAATTCAGAGCTAATGCAAATTTTCATTATGCAAATTTTTCATTTGCAGTTTTCAGAGATAATGCAAATTTTCATTTTGTATGAATGAATTCTGGTTAACTTGTACTTAAGTTAACACGGGTTGCACAGGCTGCATGCAGAGTGTCAAATGCAACTGGCCAATGTGCAGAAAATGTTCCCTCAGCTTGAGGAAATATGTGGATCTCCTGAGGCTCCTGTATTTAGTAAGTGCGTGGTCTAGCTCAAGGGAAACTTGACGACTTTGTTTCTGGGAGATCCCAGCGAGGCCTGTGTCCTGGGGAGCATGGACAAGGCCCTATTGTCAGAAGCACTGTAAAAGCAGGAAGTGGGACTAGAAAAAATAGCTGAAAGAAAGGTATGAAGCAATACAATAAGTTCATCTGAGGAGAGCCAAGGGGTGGAGGAAGTCCTCCCTCGCTCTGCGCAAACATGCACGCACAAGCATGAACGCACATGCGTGGACACCAGCTCTCAGACCAAAGTGCCGTGAGCTCCCATGACCTCTATATTTAGACCACAGTTCCAGTGGCGAAGCAGACGTAGCTACACAGGCAGCATGATAAACATACAGGAAAAGTTGAGGGATATTTATGAAAGCGCAAATTTGCACTATGGGCCATATTTTTTTCAGCTCTACCAATCCCATGTTTTACTTCCCAAACCAGAACAACAGTCATGTACCATAACATGTTTCTCTGCGCAGCAGCACAGTTCCTGTAACTTACTGTAACACAACGGTTGTGAGATGTCTTAAATGAAGCGGCAGCAATCACACTGAGAAATGTGAGCCAAATGTCTGATCTTTTATTTATTTGTTCATTCCTTTACGGTAGATGCTCCGAAGACAACACTCCTCTTTTCTTGTTGCAAACATTATACCCCCTGCATGTGATTCTGTTAAAAATTTGCCTGAACAGCATTTGAACTGGTTTTCTTGCCCACACCCAGTGTATGGATATCCAGTTGGCTCTCCTCCATTTGCAATGCAGATTTCCCAACAAGCATTTTCCTATCTGATACCTGGAATATATATTTATATTCACTATTGTACAGTGAACTGAGTTTAGCCTCAAGTAACCTTTTAGAAACAAAGGACTACAGTATATAAATAAAGTGAATAAATAAAGAAGGGTAACATTCTGGTAATTATGTCCTGTTAAATATATGTATATGTAGTGTCCCAAGTTTTTGACTAATTTATTGCATTTTATATTGCTTTTCCTATTTATTTACGAGACAGGAAGGCTTGTTCTTGCATTCAGTTCAAGAGGAATGGGAAATAATCCTAACTTTTTCTGTGGCTTGTGTATATTTATTATTTACTTGTTTCATTTTCCATGTTGTTATCATCTGGAACTGTAACCACAACCTAAGATGTGTTATTCTACCACAGTTCTCCAAAGACTTTTTCTATTTCATGGACTGTGTATGTAATACTTCCTGATAAGAACGCTTCCTCAGACACTGCAGATACAGCACAGTGACTTGTGGGCCACAGTCACTGGTTGAAAACCTTCCTGGCTTCCAATGAAAGTGTAAAGTGGTTAAACAGAATTGATAGGGAGTTAACATATGTAAATATTTCCCTTGCCTTATGCCTGGAGAACCTGCGCCCTGCTTCCAAATCGCTGATAAGCCCTTTCAGTAACTGCTCCTCACTTTACATACAGACAAACCAGGGGGAAAGCTGTTACTCCCCATGTAGCAGGTAGCAAACTGAGGTCTGAAACTGGGAACGAATGTGGAGCAGCCATCTAGGTTAACATTTCTTTGCTGTCATTTTGCTTTTACCTAGAGAGGGCTGTGTATATTTTTTGGAAGCATAAGGTAGCAGATGGAACTTGGAATGGCAAGTCTATGGATCGAGGTGCCCTCTCTGTCTCACACGTGCTTCGTTCATGACTGCCATCTCACCATTATACACTCAGTGGCCTTCTAAGTGCCAGGAAGCTTTTCTGTAGCACCAAGCCCCATCACACCTTTTCTTTTCTCTTGCAAACAGGGTCTGCTAATTTAAAGAGGAACACTGAACCACTGAAAATGGTCCTACAACATTCACTTTCACTTTAGAGTGCCGACACACCCATTCGCCATATTATACATGTTACTGCACAGTTCTCTACATATAATACATGTACTTATAAATACAATCACAGAAACCCTCGCCACTAGCAGAAAAAGACAGATTTGCCCACGTTTTGTTAACATGTCTTTATTTGCTTGCCCGAAAAAAGAGAGTTTGGCTACGCAGACATGGCGGGTGTTTCGGACACGTCCTACATGCTCACGGGAGAAGGTGAAGGCAGTGGCAAGAGTAGAACATGTAGAGAAAGAGTGGAGAGCCAGGAGAGAGAAACAGGAAGTGCAGGGAGGACAAAGAGACCCCTGAACTCTAATAAAATGCAAAAAAAACCCAAATACCTGAAAGCTGTTTGATGAAATGGTCCGACACGAACAGCAAGATGGGCGATGAGTGGGCCACAGTGGCGGGAAAAGCCATGCATGTGAGGGTACAGGGTGGCCGAGGGGGTGTGCAGTCGTGGACAAACCGCACTCAACCAGGGGCTGTGGCTCAAGGAAATGGCAGCACCAGCGGCCTCTGTTTTACCCCATAAAAATCGTTCCCTCTTCTTCCTCCCTGCCCACTTTGGCACGGCTGCCAAGCGCAAAAGGGAGAGTCAGCGAGCAAGATGAGAGAGAGACAGAGAGGGAGGGAGACAGGGAGAGAGAGAGAGCACGAGGACGTTAGAAGCTAGAGGTCAGCCCGGCCACAGAAGAGAGATATCCTCTCTTCACTGGTCTGAAACTGCAAGGTCCAACTGCAGCTCAGCACTTCTTTTGCAGGAACAAATTTATGTGTAACCAGGCAGCCCGTCTGCCTGTGGCTGTCCTCCACACTGGCCTCATGACATTCTCTAAAATATCTAAGGTGTTGTAACACAAGGACTGGAAGTATAAATACACAAGATAACTACCAGTAACCAACCCCAGCACAAACCCACGCTGCCTCCTTGGAAAGAAGATGCCATTTACTTACATGATTTCTCAGGCCGCTAGCCAAGTAACACACCAATACCGTCTAGGGGATTCCACACAGTGAGACCTACTATGATTTAAAATTTGTCTTTGTATATAATCATGTACAAGGTGACATAGTCACGCCAAGCCCAAGCCTTTTGCCAGAAGTCAGCTTTTCTCCCAGGTAGTCCGTGCTGTTCAGTTCTCGTTCCTGTAAAGCATGGCGTGAGTCTTTTGGCTGTTCTGCATTCGCCTGCATTCCTGTTTGGGTTTCCTGAGTTTGCAAGATCTTGCAGACGAAATATCCCCCCATGTTCATTCATCTAGCCGAGTGGTACACTGGTCCCATTGTGAATAATGATGAAGGAAAATTAGAAAGTAAAGCAAAAAATAATACCATGCAAATATTTTTTCTTCATTGGCTGTAAACTGGCTACATGGTTAAAATTTGTGTAATTTAATTTCAAACACAAAGCTGGTCCCTTATACATGTCAGTATGTCCTGCTAACAGGTAAAAATGAAGTTCTAGAAAAGATGCAACTTCAGCAAAAAGCTGGTAATAAAGTGATTCTCTCGAGGTCCTCAATACTCCAACATGGTTGCTGGTGTGAGAATGGTGATCAGAACAGCCCATCTTCCAGTGTCTGAATTTCATCGCTCAGGTTCCCCACATGCAGCAAGATGCAGGTCGAACCCAGAGGCCGTCCTGCATCTTGTCCCTCCGTTGTCCTCTTGCAGGCATTGTCCCGGGCAGCACTCTGCGTGACGTCATCGCCTTTTGTTATTTATGAATTTTTCCGTTTTCCCTGCGCCGGACACTGTGGTTCACCCCCCACCTCTGTTACAGGCCAAAAAAAGCTGGCTTTAAAACTTTGCTGGTGTCAGACTCCAAGCAAGGACAGGGGAGGGGGGCAGGAGAGGAGCTCCCATCTGGCTTCGAGCAGCGCATTCAGGTAGCTGGCGGCGGATGGGGCTCTCTCTGAATCGCCCTCCGTGTCTCTTCCTGCTCATAGGCAGGACGCTTGTAAAAGTTTCAGCTGCAGCGGCTGGGCCAGCCTCCTTTGGCAGCCGTTCAATAGGGCTCCGGCTGCTTGTGCCGTGCTGCGGGGGGGCACGCCTCGTGTTCCCATATTTGTGCATCTGGCGGTGGGGGTGGAGGGTGGAGTGTGTGTGTGGGGGTCCCACCCACCACAAGGCGTCTCTTCCCGACACGCGGAGTTTGGAGTTGGGGGGAAACTAGGTCACGACAAGAGAAAAAGGAGAGAGAAAGAGGCAGAGGAGGAGAGAGAGAGAGAGAGAGAGAAAGAGAGAAAGAAGTGAGACAGACAGGAAGAGAAAGGACAGTAAAAAAGAGAGAAGAAAAGGGAGCCAGTGAGAGAGAGACAGAAAGGTGAACAAGAAAGATAGAGAGAAAGGGAGGAGAAAGAGGAGGAGGAGAGAGAGAAAGTGAGAGAGAGAGGAGAATTGCAAGGGTTCGGCAGGGGCCAAAGTGTAACCCTTTCCACACAAGCCACTCTTCCTCTGTGCACATAATTCAGAATTATACAAAAAAGAAACATATTTTGTATATTTTTTTTTCAAAATTCCGCATGAAACCAAGAGCATCTTATATCTGGACATTTAAAATTTCTAACAGTCTATATTTTTACTGTTTATCCTGCAAAAAAGTAAAATGTGACAGAGGACCCTAATCATACATATGAAAATAGATTCCAAAAATAAATGTACAAACAATGTATTTTGAATGAAATTTACATAAAATCATGCAACAAAAGCAGCCGCAGAATATGCATCATTAATTTCAGAGCTAAAACTGAACCTCACTGAGGAGCTCCCTGTGTGAACCTGTGGGCCGGGAGGGACATTCCCTTTATTTTCAGCTGCGTTTAAAGTTCACTAAAGATCTTTGTTGTCTAAATATTTCTTTTTTTAAAATATTTTTTTCTTCTTTTACCAATGTTCATTGTCATGTCCTACAATATTATAGATTCATCAGGGACAGACAGAATGATGTCTGTATGTTTGCAGTATATTACTGAGGTGAGATACCCCCCAGAGGACTGGCGCCCCATCCAGTGTGTAGTTTTACAGACTGGTACCCAGTGATTCCAGGATCAGCTGTGCAGCACCACAGCCCTCACCAGGATAAAGCAGTTACTTATAATGGATGGATGGATGGTTGGATTTTGAGATGAAATAATTTATTGGACAAGTATGAAATACAACTATGATGGTGATATAAATTTTGAAGTTTTCTCTCTGGAAAATGTAGATGAAGACCATTTAAATATTCAGCTGACTATTTAAAATTCTTAGTTATTGATGCTAAATTAGGGATTGGGTATATTATGATCAAGGTTGGGTTATTTTTATAACCGTGCACGCCAGTTTCAACCTGTGCATGACGCTAGAACATGTCAAGGACCCTTCTGTGAAGATTCTCAGAGAGCTGAGGTTACAATCTAATGCATAACACACCTTCAAAAATGATTTTTTAAAATCCTAATTGACCATACAAGCCCAGTAAAGCAGATGTTTTGATGTTGACCCCACTTAGCTTCAGCTTTGAAATAGTAAGAGGTTTAGGATGTTGGGTGCCAGGCACTCATCCACCAGGGTTAAAGAGGTTTTTGCGAATTAGGAATAAGGATCATGACGCAGAGGTGCAGAGTGTAGTATTTCTAGCTCTCTGACACTATGACTACTGTGGCACAATTTTTCCATGACTAGATTCATGTGAACTGCAAGTCAGTTTCCACCAGTAATGCGGCTCAGGCAGGTGTTTCAGCATGCTCACTTACATAGGTAACAACATGGCTGTTACAATGGAGAGTCAGTTTTCCCTCCGAGTCACATGTAAACAGTGATGGTCAGAGTGTAAACCTTCAGCCTAGAGGCAGAGCAGCTGGACTTACATGTTGCTTGTGACCAAATATTTCTTCTTGTTGGACTCATGAGATCGTAGTCTGTTCTCACTCTGGGGGGCTCAGTCTGCAGCCAAGTTCAAAGGTATTGCCTCGTGGGTAAAAACACTGGATGTGGGGGAAGTTTTTGGGAAGGGAGGCTGCCCAATCCAGCCAATATCAGTGGGCCTAATTGCATCCTTGGCGCCAGTGTCTAGGGACGCTTAAACCCTCTTTAAGACGGACTGGCTTCCCCCACTAGCTGCTGGCTACTGAAGTTGTCATGGCAGAAGACATCTTTTCAGTCATAATTACAGCTTATGGGAAACCCCCTCAGTCTCCCTGACCACATCAAACATATTGACTCTGGACTTATTCCTTTTTTGTATATTTATCTCTTGCACAGTTACATTTTTGGAAGCTTCAGGAACCAAATATTAGGACTATTAGAACATTTTCCATTTTTTTTGTTTTGAGATCTTTTGAAAACCAATCCTCATGACAATCTGCTTCATGAGTTTTAAGAGCCTGGGAAAAGACACATGAATCTCAGTGTCATGCCCCTGGCTCCGGACTCCGCCCCTCCTGATTCCTGATCACCTGCACCTGCTTCCTCTTAGGTTGTGCCTATTTAGATCGGCGATTGCCGAGAGACCAGTGTGAAGTATTGCCCCATGGTTCATGTGTGTGTACTGAGCAGTTATTCTCCAGTCTTATTTGTTATTGACCTTTGCCTGTACCTGATCACCGATTTAGTCTCACCCTTTACTGTTTGTCTGCCTGCACCGAGTTGCTTTACTGGACCCGAACCTCGCCTGCCCTGTGACCACGATTTAGGAACGCCCCTTTCAATAAACGGAGTTCATCGCATTTGTGCCTGCGCACGTCTGCTTATTCTCTTCAACGTGACACTCAGCACTAGGTGCAAATATAAATTAGATATACCTGGTACAACCTAACAACCTCTACCTTAGTGCTAGTGTTAGTGTTGTGCCATTGGATGTGAAGCAGTTTGGTGCTTTCATATTGAGTGTAGGAGTTGTTCATGGTAAAAAATCTGGAATATGATATAAGCCACTGGAAACCTCAAGAATCCACTTTGCAGCTGCTGAACCGGCATTTCGAGTTTGTTACACATCATTCCTTGAGAAAGAAAAGCAAGGGCACTGGTGGGGTGTGGATGTGGGGGTAGAGGGGGTGAACAACACGTTGTTTGTGTTGCAGCAGCCCTGTTTTTAAGCATAGCCATGAGGGCCTCTTGTTTATCATACTCGTTCCTTTGCTACAGATTTAGATGCAAATACCAGATTGTCAAAAGTGGTATTTTTTGCAATTGTTTATCAGGGATACTTTAAAGAAAAGTTTATAGTTTACAGTGGAAATCACGATGTCTTTGCTGTGTATTTAGTATGAGGTGGAGCTTCGAAGCAGTGTTAACATAACCTCAGCAAAGCCAAGCTACTGAGATAGTATTTTGCAGCAAACTGCTTTTCCCAACAGTGAACAGAAAGTAGGTCTTAACACTTGTGGGTATGAACGCTCCATTTAAGTTTCGATCTGTTAGGGGCAAAAGTTTTATTTGGTCCCTCTTGAAGCAAGGTCTCCAATAGGAAACTTTGTTGAAAAGCTGTGTTGCCACAACATCTTCAAATTCTGCTATCCTACTTATCAAGCCAGGGCTTCTTAGTTTACATGGTATGAGCCTTGGTCAAGCAAGTAGAAGACCACAAGCATGAAATCACATCTTCTAAGAAGACCAGCTTGCAGTTTATGCGCTAGTAATAAGCTCAGCCCAGAGATCGTCTCATGTATATCATGGCTTCCTGGCCCTGACCAATTCATAAAGGCTGCTGTATGCCTGTACTCAACAATTCTCTTTCTCACATTAAATCTATTTAATGGAACACTGAAGGAATTGTTTGACTTTAAATGTGTTGCAGTTGCCCATCATACTTTTCACACCATTATTTTTTCTAACAAGCCCTTTGTTGGCAGTGAATTACAGTCAGCATGTTGTACATTCCTGTGATGAACTGGCGCCTCATTCAGGGCTGACCATATGGCCAGTGTCCCTGGGACTGGCCCTGGAATTCACTTAATTGGACAAGCAGTTGTTGAAAATGACTGGATGGATGGATGATGGAACTTCCTTATTTTCTGTACGTCAGAGTGATGAAGAACCGTGGCTATGCTGGACAGTGTTTAAACCTTTGACCACCTTGTCCACTTTCTAATGTTTGAATTCTGTTTGCTGTAGATGCCCTCTATCAGCACTGCTTTTGATTTCATTGCTACTAGAAGTTCCCTGTGTGCATTTGTTTATGTGAAATGTTTTAATTGAAAACAATTTTAGAAGCATGTGTATCACACTAAATCATTCTAAAACTGGTTATAAGGCATTTTGTTTTACTAACCTTCATCCAGATGGAAAGAGGCATGTGAGTGTGATGCAAAGTAATATTATTATCAAAAGGAAAGTAAAATTGAAAGATAGGTAAGTATGAAAAATGTAGAATGGATGAGATGAAAGACCAGATACATGACAATCCTGCATGTTTGCACCCAGCATCCTTTGGGAGCAACATGGAGCAGCTACATTAGCCCTGAAGTAGGACGTGGAACCTTTGTTGGGGGCTCCTATAGCCCCACATTATAGTGCACCAACATCAGTTTTTACCATAGCTGTCAAGGTCAGAGATGAAAGCAGATATTCTTGTGTGTTTGCAAATAAGAAGTCAGCTTAGATATGCAGGGGCAGATCCCAGAGAGGCTGTTCCGAGTGCTAATAGTTTTTACATGGTTATAAATTATGCGTAGTGCAGAGGAATAATCTTTACTTTTGTACATCTGGTGTAAAGTTTTGCACATTAGTAATACCAAGAGACTCTAAATATAAACACATCCTGAGTTTTTATTGATCCCAGCACATTGAAAGCATGTATGAAGTCTGCTCAACTGTGCGAAGACTAAGAAGGTCACAGAGAGCTGAAGTCATGTTGTATTGGCCTATGACGGAAAGACCAAGGAGGATGACTGGGATCATTTTTCAGGAGGTATCTTATTAAGATGCTCAATATGTAATAGGGAAGAAAAGACAATTTGTTTCTGTTTGCATTTCCTGAAGACTTTGTGAAATAAAGAGATCTACATGGTTTTAAGCAGTAGTTATTATAACAACATAGACATGTGGTTGGTGAGTAAAGCCAGGTGCAGACTTTGTTTACAATGACATAGGTGCGAATCTTAAAGTGAGATGAATCACCTGACAAAACATAAGAAAAAATACTCTGGATATGAACTTACAAACAATACTAGAATGCATCACACACCCAGGATCAGGCAGGATCAGTTTCTATCAGTTTTTTTTATAACAGATTTGATTGCAGATTAGGTGCTGGAAATTTCCTGGAATTCTAGAAAGGGGGCCCTCTGGTGGTTACACATTGTATTTTTGCCCAGAGTCATGAATGCTACATAGTAACATATTCAGTAAAGTAAAATCCATTAAATGGGTAGCATGTGTACAATTAAGGATATTGGACCAAGAAACCATTGTTGTTAATGGAGAGTTATTTATTATGTTGGCAGCAAAATAATACCAACAAACAGTAGATAACTTGGAATAGCATCTGCTGTGCAGGTACAGTAGCTGCCCTTGTTTCGATGGCTCATTATGACCAGGGCAGTATATCCAAGGAAAAAAGAGTGACAGTGTTGGAAAAAAAAGGTGATCAGCACTGTGGGCTACGGTGAGATGTCCTCATAATTCCCACTGGACACTCGATATCACTCTGCGTTGAACCCCATGACACTGACGATCCATTGACGTGCTGGCTTGTGTTGCCACCAGAGTTTCCATGTAAAAGCTGAACAACTGTCACCCAACCAATTAAATCTCTGGCGTTGTGCAATGGATAACAAATCAACAGTGTTAAAGAGGACTCAGCATTACCTGAGCATTTTGGTTAGGTGCTCTTACAATATCCTCTTAATGTTTTTGTGCACTTTTGCTGTAAGGAGTGACCATGTGTTGGCTTAAAGTGATCCAGGACTTCCTGTCTTCTCTGTTCTCCATGTGACAGATTCATCGATAGATGATTCACTGGAGCTCAGACAGCCTAGGGTTCACTGGTCTAAAAGTGTTACCTCAGTGCAAATGTCACATCCTTCCCCAAAAGGCTTTATGCCAGGGTGGACACTTTCAAAGACAGGGAACCCCAGCACTTTCTCCAGCTTGCAGCTATGGAATGATGCCTGCTACTGATATGGAAATGAGTGTGGTCCCTTTAAGTTGCTCTCCTTCTGCGAGAAGTTCATTGGCCTCCTTTAGGCCCTCTGCCAAGAACTGTGTTGCTGTCAAGGGTGTTCAGAATGCCAACAGAGCCATTAGTCTGGCTTTCCTTTATCAGTCAAAAGGCCAAGCTGGACTGGGGCAAGCACTCTGGAGCACGCCAGTTACATCCAGATGAGACAAAGAGGCGTGGACCAGTTTGGCGGTTGAGCCATCAAAAGTCTGGGTTGATGCAGAAGCCTCTGTTTTAGTAGTGGCCTTTGTTCAATCATCACAAAGCAGTGCTCTGCCTTCCTGTGGCTGTTACTGCAGGGTAGGATGACAACAAGGTAACCTGGTCTATCCACAGCCAAACCTTGGTCAGTAGCTGTCAAACAGTTTCATTCATTTAGCGCTTGTGTCACCTTCTTGGTGGGTTTATCATCTGGTGAGAGTTCAGTTTTGCTGAAAGTCGCCTCAGTCTGGCCCATCAACATTTCTGAGTGTTAATAAACATTAATAAACATCTTTTTTTCGACAGACTGTCTGATGCAACAGAAGTGTTCTGCTGTCAGTCGTAGAGGTCAAGACCTCTGGTTGCTCATTTACTATCTCAGTTCTCATTTATGGTTACAGATGTACCCCTTCTCTACAAGGGCACCGATAACAGTTTAATGGAGTGAGAAAGCTTTTCGTAGCTGATGATTTGCTGTAAAAGCAGCTTCCCTTTCAAAACTTGACCCCTGATCGACACCGTTTTCGAGTTCAGATATGAAGCTCGCAGCTAAGTGAATCATATTTGTTCATTTCAAACCGTAAAAGGAAGGAGTCTCATTTTATCTTGCACCTTACCTGCACGCACAAAACAAAACATCAGCAAAACATAACCCTTATTCATCAAGCTGGAATGTATTTTTTTAATGTTTCTCCTTCTCCAGAAAAGAAACAAGTCAAACATCAACTCAAACATGTGCACATTGTCCTTAATTTTTGACCAGGTTAGGGACCAAGGGCCAGGTGTAAGTCGCATCAGTCATAATATCGATTATACTGGTGAAAAAGTGACTATTACTAAGTGTGTAGCCCACCATACAATAACATCTTTCCGAACATTTGTCAATGTTTTTGACCTATTTTATTATTTTGGCCACAGTATAATTTATTATTTATACCATTATTAAATACTTCAGTGCTATATTCTTTAACAACACTTCTTTTTAAAAGTACAGTATGTTGATATTCTTTGCCATATAATAGCAACGTGATCACCTGCAACTGTTCCGTCAGTAAACCCACTGAGCTCATTGATGGCTTTCATCAGTCAGTGGGGCAACTGGTACAGAGGCTGAAGTGGTGCTGTATGGTTTGGTGGCAGGTGTGGGAGGTTTTGAGTGTCAGTTTAGTTCTGTGAGATGCAGAATAAATGGAAGACATGAGCCAAATTAATCCACTTGATCCATTTTTTTCTGTGACATAACACGCATGAGAACAACCAACAATGCATACTCCATTGTTTTTTTAGTTGTGGAAGGAAGGGAGAAAGGAGGAAGGAGGGGCCATGGTGGAGCAGGCATGAGAAGATGGTTGCTGGTTGTGCATGGGTGAAGTACTACCATCGTGTCACAGCACACAGTCTTATATAGCATTCACCTCATGTGATTATTATGTTACAGTACCACACATGATTGTGCAGGTCCATGGGTACATTGTTTAAATGCATTTTCATAACATTTTCATTCTATTTTCACAAGATCTTTCATCCATACTATAAGTTATAAGTGCTCAATTGTATCATAGTTCTGTATATGTTTTTTTATGGCTGTCAACAAATACTATTGTTACATTGTGACCTCAGACATGTACTATACAGGTACTCCAGATTGTAGATTACAAGACGTTCACATATATACAGTACTGTGCAAAAGTCTTAGGCATGCAACTTCAATGTCTGTTGAGAAGTACAGGTAGACTTTTATCTACCATCAGGGAGGTTTCTGATTGGTCCCAAATTCATTCTGTGGCCTGAGAATGACCTCAAACACCTAATCTCAGTCATACAGAACTACTTTCAGCAAAAAGAAGGAATCCTACAGGTGGCATGGTCCCCAAAGAGCCTTGATCTCAACATGATCAAGTCAGTCTGGGAGGACATGCAGAGACAGTCAAAGTCTGCAGAAGAACTGTGGCCAGTTCCTCAAAATGTTTGGAAGAACCTACCAAACTTTACCTTAAACTGCATGCAAGTTTGCATGAGAATTGATGCTGTTTTAAAGGCAAAGGGTGGTCACACCAAATATTGATTTGACTGAGGTTTTTTTTGTCTACTGCACTTTTTAGGTTTATTGATTAATAAGTATTCATGGCATTATTTTTGGGACCATCCTTGCTTTATAGCATTTTTCCCACAGGTGCCTAAGACTTTTGTACAGTGCTGTATTTTTTTTTTCTTTTTAACATTTTTATTAAGTCCATTAAAATGTTGTTTCCATTCCTGGTGTGTTTTGCTGCCAGCTAATGGCAGCATGTGGAAACACAATTCATCTAGCGTTTCACAAAAGGAAATTTTTGAAAATTGTAAGGTAAAGGAAATGCGATTAAAAATAAACTGGAAAAATCGCTTCAAAAATCATTATTACAAAGTCCATAACATGAGGAATTATTGTATTAACAAATTAAGATGAAAGTATTACTTCTGACAATAAGTTAAAACAAACCACCCTTTATTTAAATAAGCAGAGTAAAATGTAGACTGTGCTACATGGGCAGGGCAGTAATGCATCTCAGCAAAGCTTTTGGGTGTTTGTGTCTTTGTTTTTGTGGATTTGTTATCTTATTTATCTAAATTTCTGCTAGTGGGCCTGCATATGTTATGGTACCAAAAATCCACTCTTGAGACCTTGCATAGAAGTGCCACCACACATGACACTCCTGCTGCAGTGAGGTTTCTAGTGAACATTCAGGGTCACATCAGTGGGTGGTACAGTCCTCCTTGCCCCACCCTCTTGGCAACTTGGTTTCTTCTATGTACGTATTTCCTTGGCAGCAGATGGGCTTGTAGACAATCCTATTATAAACTTCTGCCGATGGGAAGGCCCACTGAGCAAAGCTGTCACCACACTTTATGAACGGCTGTTCCAAGCTCCCATTTGCAGACTTTTTACCTTTCATCTCCGCTGGATGTTATGTGGATCTAATCTTGCTGTTCAGTCAATGACCCCCGACTGACCACAAAGAATGTCCACAGAGAAGGTAATGCTACTCACAGAGCTCTGTGAGGTGGTAACATATGTAAGATTTTATGTTTTGTTGTGTTTGTGAGCATTTGATGTAGGGTTCAGGTTAGGGTTAGGGTTAGTGCTGTGCTAGTTCAACAGGTCCAAATTTCCAAGCATTTCACTTAAAAGTTGTCAATCAAGGATTCATGATAGATGAATGTTAGCATGCAGATGTTACCTTATTCAACGGGAGAATTATTTCTGTAGTAGAACTGATTATATTTTGACCATTCAAATTTTTGAAAGGTTTCATATAGCATTCTGTTTAATATCACAAAGGTCAGCCGGATGTTTTTTTTTGTTATTGGTTTCTTCATATAATAAATAATAATGATTAATCATTATTACACTATTACACCTGTGTTTAAGGTAAGCCCTTCAGCATGAGTGGATCAGGACAGTGATGTAATGATAAAGAGCATTGCCTGACCCCAGGGGAAATGGACAGTGTGCCCACAATTCCCTGGGCATATTATCACTGCGGGATCAACACTTGTGCTTTACTGGTTTTCTCATATCTTCCAAATAGATTAGTGTTGTCATTCATCAACTTCCTATTTCACAGTGGCCACAATTCATCTGACTGTATCATCTTTTTTGCATACTTCCTAAATAATGAATGAAACAAAGTTAAAAGTCACCAATGACTTTTCCTCCTTCCCATCAAATGAATCAATAAATAACATTTGATACTGATGTCTAAATAAGACAAGACAATGTCTGTTCATTGTATTATTTCAAAATAGACAGTTAGCTGCACCATATGCCATCAGTCCCTGGAAAAGCTGTGATTTAGAGGGAAATGGTTCTTGCCAGGCTGTGTGTGATTTTGTATATGGGTCTTGGGACAGGTATTACTGTAATTATGATGAACCATCAGTAAACCAAGCGCTATAATCATTCTGTGTCACACAGAAGTTTGGGGACTCTTTTATTGGTGCAATGTTTGCTAGTACAGGTGACCATGAATGTGTTCACTGTTATTTTGGTAACCCTACCCTGTTTCTGCAGTGTGGTAAACCTTGCTAGGCTGTTTGCTTAACTTTGTTAAGTATTGTAATTATAAATTAAACTTGATGAAGCTGAGCTGATTTTCATGATAATTTGTTAATAAGCGGTACTTTTTGTCCTCATTCTCAAGTGTATCGGTATCCTGCTGTCATAAAACTGTCTGCTAAATACAGTAATGAAAATAACTAGCAGAATCAAGATTACAGTCTAAAGACTTTTCTGGAAGGCTGGCTTTTGCCAGAAGGATAAATAGCTTACAGCTGTGCATGTTAACCCATTTATAGTAGCTGGGTGTTTTACTGATTCTTAATCAAGATCTTGATCACATTTTTCTCAGCAGGGCTTTTCCTGGGACTCAAGTTAGCCATCTTTGTGACCAGTGTTTTACTGTAAGGTTATCTAAAAGGAGCGCTAGGCTAAGTGTAAGAATTAAATATATTGTAATAATTGAAGTGCTAGCGTTGCTGATTTGTATTTTAATCCAAATAGCTCCTCTGAATGCAGTCCCAACTTGTACGTGACTTTTTTTTTTAGTATCTAGTTGTCATTCAGGAGTCTGTTGAATATCAGCTTTTGAGAAGGCTGTGTGTGGATTTATTTTTCCGCATATAACAGCAGTGTTCATAGGAAGTTATATGCCAGTGATTTTTGTCTGAGATGTCTGTGTTTTCTGTCTAGTATTAATGTATCTTTAAACTAACCTCTTTTGGATGATACGGTCATGACAACTGTGTAATGGTGAAATGTGTTTCAGGAATGTTCTCTGCTGCTGCCTATAACCATGCAGGCAGGGAAGACATGCTCTTCTGTATCATGTCGTGGTGTGACATGTTGTTCTACAACATACCAACATGTCCTAACAATAGCATGTATGTTTGTGGCACCAGCTAACACTGTACTGTGTTTTTGTAACATTGGTTCTTTGGCCTGTATTTTTGTAACATATGACTCATCGCTCACATACCCTCTGCCAGGTGTTGTTGTATGACCACACAGATGTCTTTGTAAATTCAAGAGGAGATTATCCAGGGCTTTGGTGCAGAGTTATCCGGTGATGCTGTAGTAATCCTGTACGCCCATACTCAGCCCTCATATGGAAGCCGGAACACAATGACAGGAATTAAATTAGATTGTCACTACTGGAGGATTAATTTAATAAATATGACTGGCAGTAAATTATTTTGAATTGAAATTTATAAAATCAAACTTATTATACAGAGAATATGTAAACCCACTGTAAATGGGTTTTATTTACAGTATATTTACATTTATTCATTTGGCACACCCTTTTCTCTGAATTGAGGGACACTGATTATTGACAAGTATTTAGCTGACAACTAAAGGTAAGTTTCAGCACTGGACGCATTGCACTGAACTCCCTACAGTCACTTACCCTTGTAGCAAACAGTGTAACACATACACTACAGCCAGTTTAGAGTCACCAGTTCACCAGTAACATGTTTTTGGACTATGGGAGGAAACCTAGGCCATCACAAAGAGAACATGTAAACTCAACATAGAGCTAAAGTGGAACCCACATTCAAATGCACAACCCAGGAGCTCTGAGACACTACAGTGCTACACTCAATTGCTATACAGTGGTGGAAGTGTTTTTCTACATTTAACCGCATATAAGACTGCTCCAACACACTCAGCATGGAGTTCTTCAGCATTCCATAATATGAGAATATGGATATTTTAAATTTAGAGATGTTTTCCATCAGTTTTCAGGAAATGTGGAGACTCATAGTGTGGTGACCAGAAAAAAACAATTGGATTCTCTTGTCTTGTTAGTGAATGGTTCCCCACATCCACCTGCCTGCCATCTCCATGCTTTGTCTAAACAGAGCATATAAATAGAGATACTGGATTTACTCTAACAGGATTATGGGTTCTATCCTTCTGAAGGCAGTTTGGTCAATGACTAGATCATCTTGCCTTTTTCCTGCCCCACCATTCCAGGTCAAAGAGCCTTGGGTCTCATATTCTATTACCTTGAGGGCTCATGTCTCTCCATGGGAAACAGCTGACCCTTATTTGTTGTTATATCAAAACCGAGGACTAAGTAACTGGAGTAGATACAATTCCAGTGTAGTCTCTCAGCTGCAAATACAGCATTCATAGTAAGGTTGTCGCACCACCTGTCAAACATGGTGGTAGGGTCATTTGTGGGGATGCTTTGCTTCCTCAGGACCTGGACAACTTGCCATTATTGAAATGAACCATCAATTCTGCACTATACCACCAACATTTTTAAGCAGAATGTCAGATTATCTGTCTCTGAGCTGAAGCCCCAATATAATTGGATTATCTAGCAAGACAATGATCCAGAACACAAAAACAAGCCTACATGTGAATGGCTGCAAAGAAACAAAAGAAAAGTTTTCAAGAGGTCTAGTCAAAGTTCTGACTTGAACCCAATAGAAATGCTGTGACAGGACCTGAAACAAGCAGTTCATGCTGAAAATCCTATCAAAGTGTCTGAATTAAAGCAGTTCTGCAAAAAATAGTAGGTTGATATTCTTCAACAGATTTAATGTGAAAGACATTAAATTATAGGAAGCGTTTGGTTGCAGTTATTGCTTCTAAAGGTGGTGCAAACAGTGACGTTTAAGGGGGCACTTACTTTCTCATATGAATGATATGGATGTTGGATAACTTTGTACCTTAAAAAAATGAAATGATAATTTAAAAACTGCTGTCTTTAGTCAGGCTCCCTTTATCTAATATTACATTTTGTCTGAGGATCTGAAACCATTCAGTCTGACAAATTTGCAAAAATAGGGGGAAAATACCTTTTTTCATAGCACTGTAGTAAAAAAAAAAAAACACTTAAATTACTTAAATTCTGATCTTTGGCCACATTCAGGTACCTCCTTCCTTCCAATGTAGTCCACAAAGTTGAGGATGAACTGTAAAAGAAAAAAGTTTGTGTAACACATAAAAATAGAGAGAATGACGATGATTAACATTATATACACACACTTTTTATACAGTTTAACACGTACAACTTTGTTTCAAAACTCAAAGCCCTTTCACTCATGCTCTCACCTTCTTTTGGAGCAATTTTCAGAAATATCACACTTCAGTACATTTGCAAGCAGATGGATTTATGCCGGAGTAAATTTATAAAATTGGGTGGCATAGAGACACAGCAGAGGCCTCAAGATTGTGAGTATGAGTGTGGGTTCAAATCCAACTCGATCTGATTGGAGTTTCTCCCATTGTCTGCATGGATTTCCTCCAGGTACTGTAGTTTCCACCCATGGTCCAAAGACATGCATTTCTTTTAGATTGAGGGCCCTAAGCTGCCTTTGGTCTGTTTGCAAGTATATGAGTGTGTTTCTCATTGCAAAGCACTGGTATCTTGTCCAGGATGTGCCCTGCTTTGTATCCTGTGCTTTCAGAATATGAGGCAACTAGTGGTAATGAATGAATTAATAAAAGTGTTATGATAAAAACATTCTAATGTAACTGTAAATGGAACTACAAACCAATTATATTGTCCAAATTACTTTTCCATCTGCGACTTGAATTTGAAGGCTTAGAGGATTCACAGCTAAAAAATGGCTATCATCCCAGAGACATCCTTTTGCTGAGTGCTCCCAAATATTGTCCTTCTATTATGATTATTTGGCATGATTAAGATGCCCATCAATAAAATAAAACAGATCAGCTTAAATGGCAAACATTGCTTTGTGTATAAGTAGTCAGTATATTGCATTAAACTCTCCAGTCTCTTTTAGAACCATCCACAAAGTGTTCTTTTCCAGCACTTTCTGCAGTAAAGCCATGGGAAGCAGCTCTCAGAAAGAATACATGAAAAAGCAGTTATTAAAATAAGGCTAGAACATCTCCTTGTTCAACTAAAATAAATACATGATTTGTCAATTTTTAAAAAACATTTCTACATTCCAGTTTTATTTTTGCTGTTTCAGTTTGATGCAGTAAAATGTGTTGCCAGTTTCTCACTGATGTGTTTCTATCTAAAGGAGATATAGGCTGTGTTTTTGAAGTCAGTTTGTGGAATGAGTTGGGATGGAAATTTATTAAGCCCTGCAGAGAAATTCACAAGTACAACAGTTTAAACATGGTACACAAAACAGTTATTTAATCAGTCAGTCAGTGAGGTTTGTGTGTGACTTAAAATTGTGGTTCAGTGAAGCAAAATAAGCTGAAAAGCACAGACTTACTATCATAATGTAAAGTGGGGTACCTCAGTTGTTAGAGAAATCAGCTCACAGGTTCAAATTTCAACTTAATTGTTAGCAGCTTAGAATGTAAAGCTAACACTATATGTGGCTTTGTTGAATGAGTCAGGTTTAGTTAATGTTCTTTGTTAGTTTGTAAAAAAGAAATAATTTTGAATTCCCACCATCAGTTTCAGGATTCTACACTGTTCAGTGTTTAGTCTAATCTATATAAGCTTGTAATACTGATATCCTCCTTTTCCCTAAAGGGAGTAGTTTGCCGAGTCAGAGATGAAACAGACCTCTTCTAGCTGTCTGCATGAAGGTCTGAAAGCATCACTCATTCAGCCCTAGAAGCTAGAACCTTCTAAGCTCTGAAAACTTGTTTACATGTAATAGGGCGCATTTTTGACATGCCCCTCAGAATGCAAGTGTTTGACGTAGTTTTCACATATGTGAGTGAAATTATTTAATCTTTGCTGAGTTATGACCAAAAATGACACTAATAATTTTTCATGTAACAGCCGAGTGGGGGTGAATTTTCAAAGTTCAGACCACCCGTTCTTAATCTTGTGATCTCATCTCTATTTATCAGCTGCATCTAGTGTATTACATCCCTTGAGCAGCAGAAAGTGGGAAATAAGGAAGCAAAGGAGCGAAGAGAGCCTAAAAACCCCAAAAGTCTGTTCAAGTTCATGTTAATATTCATGTGATTCATCACCTCAACTGTGACAAAAGACACAAGGGTGTGATGTGCATAACTTGTGGTGTACTCAGTTTATTAGGTGAAAGAAAAGATAATGCAAACTGTTGAAACAGCTGCTGATGTCTGTCAATGTGGTGTCTATTACTGGTGATGCTATCAACTGAACTTGGCATCCTTCTGTTTTTAGCAAAATGGAATAATTGTTGATTTAGTAGATTACTGTATTAATTATTATTATTACACTGTTGTATATTATTATTCATGACTGGAAATCTCTGTTTTTAGTATAAATATAATTATTTATCTCTATTTTGAAGAGTTTTGGTGTTACTTGAACAAATATGGGGGTGACTTTAAAAATATTTCCACTGAAATCGGTTGTAGCTACATCTCCCACTTACAAGATTTCACCTTATGAAATTATTTCTTGGAATGCATCATGCTCATATGTAGGGAGATACCTTACTTCTAATCATAGTTTTGATAATAATAATTTGAATATTTTGTGTCTTAAACCTTGTGCTGATCTATGTGGACTGTTAATTGGTAAGTGAACAATGTTTTTCTGCCTTCTATTACCAATAATAATTCCACAAAATAATTTAAAGTATGGTGCTATAAAGCAGTAGAAAACAGAGACAAAAATTTATAGACAGCTCATTGCATACATTCTGTATTTAGTTACAATTATGCATGAATAAAATAATTATCTGAATTAAACTAGAAGTTAGAAATTGAGTTAAAAAGTAAAAATAAAGTTTATATTCACTTTTTTAGTTGTAACAAGAAACACTGTCTGGTTATTTGACAATGAAAATTGTACAGGAAAAAAAATTACATCAAGTGGTGAATCGTTGTGGCAGCAGGAAGGGCTGATGACACCTGTCACTTTGACCTCAACCCCCAGCTCACACCCTCCAGAAACCTAAAAAGAAGAAGTCAGAGTCTCCCCAAGATAATGTCAACAGTTCGGATGCCAAACCTAAGAAGGCAAAGAGCAAGAAGAGTGAGGAAGTGTCTGGAGGAGATGAGAACACCCTGACACAGAGTGAGAGCAGCTGATGCCAGTGCCCAGACATTCACCCCACCACTGCCATGGTCATTTTACCTACATCACCCACCTAGTACTGTGGTCACCAGTCTGTACAGCAAACACCTTTGTCTAAAACTATTTATGCCAAAGCCACCATTTTACACTGCTGCCTTGTGAAACTGCTGAATATTTACATCTGTAGGTGGGATTTTACTGGAAAACCTTCTGGGCCCAGGTCCAGCTCTACTGTTGGCCACAAAATAATGTTCCAAAATGTTGATTTAATGTTTTAATATTCACTTTGTTTCATAGTTACAAATCACTGTCAGTAAAAATCTAGAATATTCATGATAAGTTCCTAACATCATTGTCAGTCCGTGAAATATTGTGTAAATATTGTAGAAAATATTTTGCCATATATTTGCAAGAAATGGCAGTCTTTGTTTCACTGATGTTTCAACACCCATCATTTGTTTACTGTTTTCTTGGTCTCCTTATGTTATGCTCTCTCAAACAGATGGGAAAAAAGTAAAGAAAAAGAAAACAGACAAGGAAAAGGAAGAACCAGCAGAGAAGGAGATCAAAAAGAAGTCAAAAAGTGCTCCAAAAAAGAAAAAAAGTAGGATGTCCAGTACTGGATTTGACAATAATGCACAGAAACCATTGTGTTTAAAATTGATTTATCTAAATCTACTGCTTCTACTGTAAAAGAATTATATATTAAATTAGAGAAGCAGGTTTTTTTGCATCTCTAAAGTCTTTTTTGATTACAAATACACATTTGTTGAATGAAGGTAATTTACTAAACTTTCTACAACAGGAACTGTCTCTGTGTATGTGATTATATTCTATACTTGTAACAAACAGTTCACTTACTTCATACCTTGCTGCTCTGTTTAGACCACTGTAGTTCCCCAGTAACTGCAGAGTGGTTTGTGACTAATTCAGAAATCTGATTTCAAATCAGGTTCTGAGGATGAAGATGAGGATGATGAAGATGATGAGGATGAAACTCCCCAGAAAAAGACCAAGAAAAAGCTCATGAAGGAGAGTACCCCTACAGATGCCAAGGACAAGAAATCAAAGGCCAAAGGTGAGAAACAGGTCTCACAAACCCAAAACTGCTGTTCCTCCACCAAGAGCTCCTAATGATCAGTAGTTTTAATCTGTAGTTTAAATCAGTTTATTTGCTGGCTAGGTTCTTTAAAAATCACAGAAGAACCTATAATTCATTTAGAAAATCTGTAAGATTTAGTTCCTTATTTTTTAACTTTAAGGAGCTCCAAAAGTAATCTGAAACTACAGAAAATAAAAACCTTCTACTCATTCCCAATTGATGACCAGTTTGTCTTGTAATCCTCTGCAATATTAATCAGCTTCTGTCCACTTTTAACAGAAACAAAACTGTAAAACACATACATCCCGTGGTTTATTTATGGATTTGATTCTGTAAAAGTCTCAGATGCAGCTACTACACATAAAAATATTTTCCCTTTTACTGTAGCATTTTTATGAACTTTTTATTAGATGAAACACTTCCATCTCTGAAAGCTCCTAAATGTCAACTATTGACACTTCATCCCATAAACATATGCAGTGTTTGTCATCTTGTTACCAATCATGGACACTCACAAACATAGACACAAGCTGTAAACACTGTGAAAGCAAGTTGAATGAAGGCAAATTCCTATATGTTTTGCATTTTACTGCCAACTAATAACTGTACTTGGAAACTAAGGTCATTTTTATACGACAGATTTTTTAAAATACTATTAAAATAATGTTTCAAATGTTTGTATCTTCAAAAATGTCCAACTTAAATCTATATAGCTCATACAATTTTAGCAAATTTTAGCAAAATATCAAGGTTTGTAAAGAAATGTATAAAACTCAGTATTATAACAGATTACATGAACCTGTACCAATGTCAGTGTGCTAAGCAGCTAAATTGTACTAACAAATATGTTGCTCACTGAAGACTCTGTTGTGTTGTGGTTATCTCTACTGGCTTTCTGAAGCCATTGCTGCTTGTGAAAAACAACAAGACTGCTCCTTTTCATAAGTGGATTAGACAAAGACTTCATTGTGTAACGATAAAAGAAGTAACTCTCCTTACATAAAATGATCCATTTTAAGCCACATGCTGAAGAGTGCCTTCAGCTTAATATCACCTCTTCAGATGCTCTGTAGAAGCACCCTGAAAATGTTTTTGCTTTCAAGGCCTCTGATTCATACAACCCACACTAAAATTTAGCTGGATATTTTTAGGACTGTAGAATTTAAACTGTTGAGCAGTTACAGAACTCATTGCTGAAAGGAACACATGAGCTTAGATACTGAAGTTCCATGATGAAATGTTTAAGGCATCATATGTGTAGCATGGTGTAACTACGAAGTTCTGTGGAAACAGGCTACCAAGTTACTGTGGGGTCATGACTTGCAACTATTCAAAACAGCTATGTGTTTTCATTACATACTGCAGTAACATTTTTAGATGGCCTGTTACTGCTTCATTTAAAAAATTAAACATATGAATAACTTTACTAAAAACACCATCATGCTGCCTTACATAGTTGTCTCTACTAGTTTTATTAAAATGAAATGAATAAATAAATATTATTGTTAACTGTGTCCAAATTTAGCTTTTTTTCATTGTTCAGAGGACAAAAGCAGGTCAGATACAAAAGGAAAACCATCTAAATCTAAAAAGGAACCAGCATCCATGTTCCAGATTAATGGCGAGAAACTGGACTTCAGGGTGAAGAAGAAAGGTAACAACCCTAAATTAGACTTGGCAAAAAAACAGTTAGTGTCTTAAATCGGATTAACTAATGGCAGTTTGTTACTTAAGTGGTTATTATTAAATGTTATGGTTTTCCATTCAGAATTAACCCTGTTACCCAACATCACCTGCTAAAAGCCCATTGTCTTGCAAATACAGTTTGAATACAGTTATAGCTATTATTGCAGTTATATATGTAAAAAATCAGTATATATTCATTATAGCTATCATAGCTTTTTATGTATACTGAGTTGCTAGTTTATTAGGTAAACCCCGACCCCCCTACCTTCAAACAAATTGTACATTCCAACAAGTCATATGTCACATGACTGCAGTGTTTGATTAAAATCAGGCACCTAACAAAGTGGCTTGTAAGTGTATGTTATGAGATGTAATTCTGCTTTCATCTGAACATAATTTCGTAATCTGCCTCAGCGCCAAAGTCAGATGGTGAAGACAGTGAGCCTGAAACCAAACCAAGCAAAACCAAGAAGAAAGCTAATGCCAGCCCAGCCTCTATGTTTCTTATAAGCGGAGACAAGGAGAAGAACAAGAAGGGCAAGAAAAAGGGTGAGGTTTATCCAATTATAAATGGTTTCACATAACCATTTTCCTATCATTCTATTGTCAAGGATGTGGTTTTATTTAATCACTAAGAGCTCAAATAAGCCTACAGACATACAGTCCCTACCATAGAAGAGCCAGAAAACACAGGCTCAACATTATTTTTAATTGTATTACAACCTCAGTTTCAGAGACAATTGCAAAAATTTTATAAAATATCAGCTTCAGAGCAAACAAATACCTTAGTGTCCCAGGTCATGGAATCCATACTGATGACCTCAGTTAAAAGATATATGGTCTGGCTACAGCCCTGAGTCCTCATCTTCTCCCACTTCCAGCCTCAGCAAAGACCGAAGACAGTGATGACGAGGACTTGGAGGTAACGGTGAAGAAAAAGAAGGGAAAAGGCAAAAAGAAAAAGGTAAAAGAAAGAAATGAGGGGATGGTGGGCTAACACAGAGCTCTGTAAGTAACCTGCAGAGAAGAGAAAAGACAGCTCATGAAGTCACAACACAATATCAATTGCTTTTTTTACTCCACTTTTCTGTTCACAAATCCTTTCAGAAGGCTGAGCCAGTTTTGAACCTACACCCACCTACCATGCCATTCTGAAGCAGCGGCGCTACCTGCTGTCTTATGATGCCACCTGTTAGTGATACGTTAAATATAAAATACTTAACACATAACAGGAGGCAGTATATGTTATTTTTTTGCATTTCAAAGTGTTTCTGGTTTTAGGTGTCTCTGATAATACACATGCAGGGGAGGTATAGGGACTTGTATCAAACTTCTATGTTCACACTGCTCAGGAAGAGGAGAGACCCCCATCTCCTGTCATCGAGTTTGACGACCTGGAGGAGTTTGTGCTGCAGCCAGCCCCGCAGGGTGTCACCATCAAGTGCAGGGTGACAAGGGACAAGCGGGGAATGGACCGTGGCCTCTACCCCACCTACTACCTGCACCTGGACAATGAGAAGAAGGTAAGAGAAGTCGATATTTATGATGAGCAGCTGAGATGATAAATGTGGTGCTAACACTAAAGGTCAAGGAAAAAATTTCATTTGCTGATGCCAACCACTAAAATTCCTCTCATCTCTACTGCAGAGAGGTTCACACAGTCAGACAGTCCTCGACTTAAGACACATTTAAATCTAAACACCTGGACATACGGCAGCTGTCCCATTAGTCTTATTAGATAATTTTCAACTCCCAACATGTAGTCATAACATATAATGACCGCTGCTTCACGTGCTGTATGATTTATTGTTTGGGTCTCAGTCATGGTTTTGTATCTATCAGCAACTGCATTTTAATTAATAAAATGGTTTATTGGTTTATTCACATCTTTTTGTTTGTATTTCTTTTAAAGTTACTTTTCATTAACAATGGCCAGCAAATTAAAACTTGAGTGTTCTAGTGGTGCTGTAAGGGAAAAGTGAAAGAAAACAGATTTAGAGAACTTGAAATAATAGTGCAGCATGAAAATATAGTTATAATATTGTATTTTCTTTATATTGTAAAAATTCAATAGTAAAGCTACTTTACATAAATAATATGAGAAATTAGTGAAAAGATCTTACAAAGCCCTAATATTCCAGACAGTATTCATGGATGTCAATGGCTTATATATCTCAGTGTTCTAAGGCACTGATACTTTGTCCATTGGAGGCTTTTTCTCCCCTTCTTTGGCAGTTGGAGCTTTTTTTGCTTGTTTTGTGCTCCTCAGTTGACAGCTGGCTTATATAAATAGCCATCCCTCTGTTGCTAAAGAAAATCTCTTTTGCATCATCTCTTGAACTTTATACAAGACTCACCCTGGAGAGAATATATCTAAACATAAATCGAAGTCAATTGAAACTGAATTGTTTGTATAACACCCTAAAAGGGGATTTGTGATTTACGCTGAGGTTGTCAAAATGGAAGCCCATCATAAGTTGAGGACCAACAGTATTCCCTTTTCTGTGCAATGTATTAAGATGGAAATAGGACAGCACTCTCAGATGTCACTATATACATTTATCTGCATTTATTATAGAGTGGAAGATGTAATACAAACACAGCAAAATCAATATTTGCTCACCACTTGATTAAATATGCCTGTTAGTATCAGGTCGGATGCTGTTTTGCGTCCTGAACAGCTTAAATTCAGCATCAGTGTGTCAGACACATTCCAAAAGGTTGTTGTTTAATGCTGGCATTACAGATTCATGCAGTTTAGAAAGATTTTTTTGATGACACATTCATTCTGTTCCTCCTCCCAAACCCAAACATGCCCTGTTACGTTGTGAAGTGGGGACTTTTCATGCCATTGGACTAAAACAAGGACACTGCACTGTTTTTTTAGCTCTGGTGTGCCTGAATCCCACAAGAAAGAGTGTTTCAGAGGTGCTGGAACCATTACATCTTGTACCAATGATCGTGTCATCTCTGTAGTCACTTAGATGACGTATCTTGTCTATTATAACATTCAGCTGAACAGTAATTGGACCTATCAACCCTGTCTGCAAGCTGCATATACTGAGTCATAACCACTTTAGTAGGGGGGAGGGGTTGTAAGTGGAAGCAGCAGGTGTACCTAATAAAGTGGTCAATCAGCATACTTTTACATTAGCAATATGCTCCAGTAAGCCAGCTTATTTGATTCCTTTTTTAGTGTAAACTTCTATCAGGAGAATGCACAGCATATAAGCAAATGAACTGAGACCGAGGACCCTGTTCAGCCTCTAAGTCTAAATGCTGTTTGATCAGAGCCCAGAGCGTTAACCAAGTGTCAGTTATGGTATCACTACTGTCTGCTTAATTCTAACATGTCATGTTAGAACATTTAACATTTAACATTTCTGTTAAATGGTTTACAGGGTGTGCTTTTGGATACCTCTTACAGCCTTAGGTCATCCACTGTGTGCTGCACTCTGATTCTCTTACCCTGTTAGTTATGTCGTTCTTGTGTAACAGGTGAGGCACTTGGATTTGGCCCTTCAGTCATGTGGTGCTGATTGAGGTTGTTGTCTGCATCCAAGCTGAAGAACATCTTTCCTCTCAATCCAGGTCTTCCTGCTGGCCGGGCGGAAGCGAAAGAAGAGTGCTACCTCAAACTATCTAATTTCTATAGATGCCACAGACTTGTCACGGGGTGGGGAGAACTATGTTGGGAAGCTCAGGTAAATGAAGATGTCTTCAAACACAGGGAGTGTGCAGGTCTCAGAAATAACAACCTTGACTTTCATGTATTCATTGTGTGGTCTGCATTGCTTGGCCAGTGCAGCCCTCAGCAGGAGAAGCTGTTTTGACAGGACAAATAGAAAAATGAGTTGGTTTCTTCAAAAAGCAACCATTAAAAAAACTTTCTGTTTAATTGACATTTTTGTCCATTAAATAGAAATAGGGAAATAGAAATAAGCAAAAGACTAATTATTAAAAACAAATGAATTTTTGAAAGGAAAATGGTCATCCCTTTTGACACCTGACAGGTGTAAAAATGATTGTTATTGTTCTCCAGATCCAACCTGATGGGGACCAAGTTCACCGTGTTTGACAATGGGCTGAACCCAGACCGGGCACTGCGAGACCTGTCCAACGCCCGGCAGGAGCTGGCGGCCATTATATATGTAAGGCAATGAAAGTCCTGGTCAGAAACACCCGTGCAGACTGTGTTATTGTCCTTATTGTCCATGTTATTAAAGTAATTTTATTTACTTTAATAATGTTTTCTCCAAGGAGTCCTACAAAGTTTTACACATTTATACAGCTGGTAAATTTTGCTGTATTCATTCACGGTATGTACCTTGATCAAGAGTACTATAGCAGGAGGTCTGAGTTGAACCTTCTCAGTGTAAGTCAGCAGCTCTAACCACTACCCCACTTGTTGCCATCATTTTCTCCGTGCTTTTCATGTTTTGCTGTGGCAGTCAGTCATGTCACTTTGCATTGAAGTGCTGGCAAAACAAATCCAAACTGAAACATAAGAACAGTTGTTTGAAACAGAGGAGCCTGCCAACAGTACAAATTCAAACCCAAGTGTTGGACAAGATAATCTCTCTGGGAGGCTGTAAACAAGGGATGAATGATTTGTTTTTTCCACTCCAGGAAACCAATGTGCTCGGATTCAAAGGCCCCAGGAAAATGACTGTGATCATCCCTGGAATGGATGAAGACAATGAGCGAGTTCCCATACGAGCCAAAAATGTATGCAAATCGTGATCTTCTCCACATGATTTTATGCTGTTGTGTGCTGCAGCTTTTCATGGGTTGCTTATCACTGCCCTCCTCTGGCCCAGAGGGGTAAAGCAGGCTGATATAAAGCCAAAGAGCCTGTAATCTCTGATCAAGGTGATATATTAGATAAACCAGAGAATGTAACATGAGGACAGATGCAGATACACTGGAGGAGCCTGATATTTACTGACCTGGCTGTGCATCTAATGGGCCATTTCACAACAGCTGCATCACCTGAAACATGCTGTATCCAGAGCCTGATGTTTACAAAATACACATGATTTCAGGCTACATAGTCGCAAGCTCCATACATTTCAATTTTAGAACTTGTCTTGAGGGTGCAAGCAGGGAGCATCTTTTCAACAACTTCTAAGTTTTGGGTAAAGAACACATCTATATAGTAAAATGCCACAATGTTATAAGTGGGGTGCACAAAAGTAAAGAGATTGAGTAAAATGCAGGGTTGATTGAAGGTTAAAGAGAAACAGTTTTTTTAATTAATATTCCAGTTACTGCGTGAAAAAGAAAAAGGAAAACATAAGCATATATTTTGATATAATATGCACTATTAGAATATTAATACTATCAGTGGCATTACAAAAGGAGGGCTTACATGACTGGATTGTGGGATCATGATCTTTATTTCTCTACAGCTTGTTTAAACACCAGCACTCATGGAGCACAACAACATGCCTGCACCAAAGCTCTCAAACACACTGAACACATTGAGGATCAACAATCCCCCTATAATGCCCCACAGCAGTTAGACACAACTATTTGCAAACAGTGCATTATGGGAGAGCCATGGCTTCATCTACCCATGCTTCAGTATGTAGTAATACTAATAATGCTAATAGAATAATAATACTAATATTTCTAATACTAATAGAAGCTTTTACTCAGATTTTTCCTAAAAATCTTAAACACACAAAGCACAGAAGTAAAGACAGTGAAACTAATACTCTACACAGCTGACTGCAAACTGAATGGAAAAAGTCGCAAGTTACTTCCTAACCCAGTGCCTCCCCTGAGGATGGGAGCTAATTGTATTGCCTCTGAATTTAGAATATCTTGGGTTTTTGTTGTACACATCACTGTCACCATTATTGTTATTCCTCTGCTAATCCACTTCCTCCTGTGCTTCCCTGAGCAGGACAGTGATGGGCTGCTGATGCGCTACCAAAACAGGCAGATGGACAACCTGATCGAGTTGCACAATAAAACCCCCGTGTGGAATGACGATACAGCTTCCTATGTGCTCAACTTCTCTGGCCGTGTCACGCAGGCCTCCGTCAAGAACTTCCAGATCGTCCACAGCAAAGACAGTGAGTACAGCAGCATTACTCAGTCATACTGCTGTAAGGGTGTTCACACAACTGCTTCAGTCTGAAAGGCTGAAATATTATACCCAACCCCTCCAGGATTTTTTATTCAATCACTGTTCTCATGGCTAGTTTTATATCCACAGTTGTGGTGCTGAATCTGTATTGACATTTATTGAGGATTGTGTTGCTAAACAATTATCAATATGTGTTGTGTTCTTCCTGTCTGCAGGCAGTTATATTGTGATGCAGTTTGGCCGAGTGGCAGACGATGCCTTCACGCTTGACTATAACTACCCCATGTGTGCAGTGCAGGCCTTCGCTATTGCCCTGTCCAGTTTCGACGGCAAGCTGGCCTGCGAATGAATGTATGGTGGCACAGGGAGCTCATCTCAAAATCCGAGTGATGCAAGCAGCCTACAAGGACATCCTGTCACCTTTATGTCCTAAAATCACGCTTCTTGTGATTGTGAAAGAATGTGAAGGCAATTTGGTAAATCTTTAATTTCTGTCATGTGTTAGTATCATTAGAGTTTATATACTGGAGATATTTTATTTATTTGTTTGAATGCCAGATTGCATAAGTGTTTCCTGCTTCTGAAGGCAACAGTCAACGATGCTAGAAAGATTGAAGTGGGGTAAGTAATCCCCCTCCCTCCAGCTGAATTGTGGGATTTTTAGTCTAGCAGCTGGGAGAGGTGCTAAGCCCTGAGGTCACAGCTACACCAGTCAACTGGTCCCCACACAGTGGAAAAGCCTGAATATTTGATATTTTTAAAATGATGCTGATCTATTTTGCTGACAATGTGAAAACAAAAGTGGGAAAATTGTCAGGCTAGTGTTCACCTGCAGATAAATATTAACTTCATCAGCCCATTCCAAACATACCGATGAAACAGTGTAGTGAGATTCCAGTGCTGCCTGTTTGCACTTTAATATTCGAAGGTAATTTCTCCAAATTCCTCAGTTTATCCCAACTACTTCTAAAACAAGATTATAGTGTGGAATATTCTTTAGCTTGTCAGTGTTGTGGTTTTTCTGAAAAATAGCCAGTCTTTACATGTTTAACGTTGTTTAACGTTGTTTAAGTGTTTTTGAAATGTATAATTTATCTATTACTTGGAATGGCAGGTGTGTGAATTTATTATGTTTCTTTCAACTGAAAACAAATTGTAAATATTTATTTCAGATGTTCCTGTTTATCTGCAAGGAACTATAATTAATAAAGTGGTGTTGCAGTTTCATCAGTATTGTCAAAAGAAATTAAACATTTTGAGATATTTTGTTAGCTGTTATAAATGTGTTTCTTGTACTTCTTGGTATTTTTTGCAATGTTAAATATTAATTATTTTCTGGAGTTATCTTTCATTGTGATTTGTCACACACAAACATTTCTCCACCATTCCTCACTGTGCACCTTTAGGTAGTGTTTGAAAATCCTTGTAGGGACCTATAGTAGGTGGTTAGTGCAGCTAGTTGTTTTGTGTGTGGGTGTAGATTGTTCCAGAACAACACAAACAGCAATAAAATTTTTAAAAGCAAAAAAAGTGATGTGTATTTCTTGCCTCACGTGGGCCACAGTTTAGCAGTTGGTCAATAACCACATCTTCCTGGTAAAACATGTTGAAAGAACCTTGAAGAAGCCTTTGCACAGCAGACACTGTCCTGTCCCATCCATCCATCCACAAATAATCATGAAGGGGCCCAGGCCTATCCTGGAATCACTGGTTGGTGGGCTATGACATTATGTCCTGGATGAAATGCTAGTCCATTGCAGCTGTCCTGCCCATGACATTTAAATTCACACAGACTATTGTGCCTCTCTAGGTAAATTACACTGGCAGTCAGTTCATCTGTGTGTGTGTGTGTGTGTGTGTGTGTGTGTGTGTGTGTGTGTGTGTGTGTGTAATAACTGGCACATACAACTGGAGCTCCATTGGGGACATGATTATTATGTATTCATTAAAATACAAACATAATACTTTTGTATTTTTTGAAATAGATTTTCTTAATGCTAATGGCCAAAATAAATCTCCAAATGTTGGGAATTATAATCTCAATAATATACATTACCAATAAAAAGTATTCATTCTGACATTAAGCAGTACTTTTTTGCTGATTAGTGTTTAAAAAAGTAGAATGACATCCACTGTGATTCAACATTGTAAAACAGTAAAACATGAGAAGTTCTAAGGCAGTGAATAGATGTTATATATGCAGTTCTGTAGTGTAGATTATATTGTGAAATTACTAGTGTGACAAAACTACTAGCAGAGCCACATAGTTTAGAATGTTTCTGACATTTAACACTATCACAGAAAAATATAGTTATGATTGAAGCTGAATAAAATGATTCCCATAGAACAAACACCTAAATACTATAAAATATAGAGATACTGTAAATGTTCTATAATGCATGCCTTTAAAGAGTTACATCATCACACTGAATTCTATTTTTTCACTACTAGTTCTATATGGATATTCCATGTTAGAGAAAGTACTGCAAGTAGTGTAAGTACTGCTGGTGCTGAGTAATCTCGAATCAGTGGGGGGAGGTAGCACTGCCAACAGTGGCACATTGGCACCAACAGGGGGTGATGTTGCTGGAGCTGGGAGCATAAGGGCACTTGCTACTCACCACAATGGTTGTGAGCTGGACTCAGATACAAAATGACAAGCAGGCAGCTTGACTGCAGTTGGTGGAGGAGTAGAGCCGATGGACAGCAGAATGTGCAGAAATTCCAGCAGAATTCCTCTAGCATGAGGCACCTCTTCAGTCTGGGAAATGACATCTAGGTCCATTATGTCACAACAACTGCGATGGAATAAAAACATAGCAAATTTGTGCCTTGTAGAAACAAAAAACTGCAATTAACTTTTTAAATAATTATTAATAATTGTATGTTGTTCTTTGGTCTAAATATTAATGCACTATGCAGTGATGCATTATTATGTTTGTTATTGATAAGGGTTTGGGAAGAAAACATCTATCTGCATTTTTCTGTTAAGAACTTACATTTATATTAAGAAGGAAATATTTCCAGCTGTTTGCAGAAAATTACCTTTCTACAATTGAACCCTCAATTTGAACCCACTCGAGGATTTAAAAATAATGTTCTTTTTTATATAATTTCCCTTTTTCAGGATTTTGACAGCTGTCTGTGCATTATCTTGTTTCTATTTTAATTTGTTCATCTTACAATGCAAATAATTTGGCCTCAGTTCTGGCCCAGTCAAAGTATCCAATTGCACCATTAAAATTTTGGTGGCTGGAAGGATTCTGAAATACACAGCTTTGTGGGGATATTACATGAGGTGTCATACACCTCGAGGGGTACCTGTGTAGGTCACACTTCAGCAAACAGGCACACGGAGCAGATCCGCCTCAACATGTTTAAAGTTTACATGTGAAAGCAGTGCTTTCCTGACACCCCCATGAGCTGTTTTCTAAATGATTCATGTTCTGTGTGTTACATGACGACAGACACAGGCAGTTCTCTGTGAGGGACTCAGAGCAGGAGGAAGCAGAACATTTTTGCCATCAGCAGCTGGAGATGACAGTAAACTGGGTGACATTATATGTTGCTGCATCATGATAAAATGACAATATATAATCATTATAAATACATGTGAAAATATGCAAAATACTATACAAATTGTAGAATCTGTGGAAAATGAAAATGTAAACATTTTATATGAAATTATGCATGAAACACATGGTGCTGGACACATTATGGATGTGAGGATAGTAAAGTCTGGCAAAATATTTTTTTACTCTTTCCACTGGACTATGACCACTGCGTACATCACTCTGTGACGTGCACTTGTTTGACAGCTCTAAAAATACTGATGTAGCGAACACACTCACTTTAATGGTAAAACAGTTTAGCTACTTTATACCTTTCCACTTTCTGACCTGGGCAGTGCCGGGTGACTCAGCCAGTCTTAAAAAAATGTATCAAAATTTCATTGCATTCATAGCTGATATGCTGTTTACTATATTCAACCCCTCAGTTAATCAGCTAACAAATAGTTAAGTTGTACCTGTTATTTTCTTTTTTGTTTTGTTTTATGTTATGAAATTGTGAATATATAAAAATGAGGCCATACATAAATTCAGAAATAATTCACTGGTTACATTTCATGGTTTATCATTCAGAATTATTGTTCATTTTATGCAATTCCCACATTAAATTTGTTATTTTATCATTAAAAATACAGACAACGTTTCCATTGTCTCACTTTTAGTTCAACTGTCACTTTGAGTGTTGATGAGAGTTTCACTCAGAATCCTTCATACGATTATGAATTTTAGGTGAATATTTTGACCAAGGCTATATATAATTAATTGATTTATGTTTTTTTTAACTGAAGTAAATATAGTTTTTATTAAATGAAAGACAGCAATTTCTTTCCCACTGTGCCCATCTGTACAGCTGGATAAGTTACTGAAGCTTGAACAGTAGGTGGCACAGTGGTTAAAGCTGAAGTTTTATAGTTGAGGACTTCAGTTTGAATCCTACTTTTACTGGAGTAGCATTGAGGTAGGCAGTGACCCTACACTGATGTAGCAAAACTGACTTAGCTGTGTAAACAGGTAAATAGCTTTAAGGAAGTAAACAGTGTAAGATACTCTAGGGAAAACTAATGCTAAATTTATTCATATTGATTCATTATTCACATATTCAAGTAAAACATGTTTCAAAACCTACTTGGGGTTCTACAGAAGAACGTTGAACAGGATTTCCTGACCAACATCCTCTTAGAAATCTTTGCTCAAATGTACTACACAGTTAAATCAGTATTGTATCACTGGGGCTGACAGTGGTTTTGATGGTGGGGCTGATGGTGTAGTTGATGGTTGTGGGGGTGGCAGTGGTGTTGATGGTGGTATTGATAGAAGAGCTAACAGTGGAGCTAACAGCAGAACTAACGGTGGGCTGGGGTAGGGTGGGGTGGGGTGGGGTGGGCTGGGCTGGGGTGAAAAGGGGTAGTTCCAGAGAAGTCTCTGCCCCCAGCTCTGCCGATCAACGCCGGCCCCGTGGCTCCTCCTATAAACTTTTTTTTTTAACCCTCCTTGGTTTTTCAGTGTCGTGCGTTGATTTCATACCAAAGTCATACTTTACATTCCACCTTTACTGTCAAACCCAGAGAAATATTTATCGAAAACAAAAAGGCGCCCCAACAAAAATAAATAAAAAAAATAAAAGAACAGTTACCTGGGTGAACTTTTTGGAGAACCGCGGGGAGAGGGAACCAAACGGATCTCAACCCCAAGGTAAGTAAAAGCTAAAGTGTAACAGCGTTTTCTTTGTGCGCGAGCTGCTGCCGGGGCTCGCGCCACTTTGGAAGTTTTCGGATCTTTGTCATTTTTTGCATTTTTCTTCCCTTCCCGCGCAGCTCGCGGGCTCTGGGAGGCTACAAAACTAAACATGAGGGGTTTATTTTCCCTGAGCGCCTCCGGCCGTGTGCGCCTACAACAAATCTGTGCACTTCAGACAAGGGAAAGAAAAGAATCATCATTTTCAATGTTCACCGCGGTTTTATTTACGGGCACGAATTTGTGCGGAGACCTCCCCGAGGCTCATCGTAGTTCTCTTTCTTATCATTCCTGTAGTTTACTGGATCTTCCCTACAAAGTTCCCCAGACTTTGTTTTCCCAACCCGGGGCAGCAGAGGAAGGAACAACAAAACAGCTACTCAGTCGCTTCGAGGACTTGTTTAAATACCCGCTTCTCTTTTCCTCGCGCGCGGCCTTAACGCTTTTACAGGTGAGTCCATCTCGCTGTATTTAAACCGTTACTGATGTTGTCTGAAAGGTTTGGACGATAAGGCGAGCATCTACAAGTCGCCACTACAGTGTCCGCATTTTGTTTATATTTACAAAACGCAGCTCTTGGTCACGCGCCTCCGATATTTTATAGAATTTACCGCGTGTGAATCGCTTGTGCAGTTGTTCGCAAACGGTGTCGGTGTGTGTATCGTGTGTGCCGCTGTTGTGTCCGAGTGTTTGTGAGCCTGTCCGCTCTAGATGCCCCCAGGGGGGTTTGTCCTGGTTTGTAGTTTCTTCACTAGTTTCCATAATCGCGATCAGGAGAGCTTTTTTACTGTATTTAAACTTTTTTTAAAATTTATCGTCTTTGCTTCGTAGCCATTTCTATGTATTTAAACGCCTATAGATATTAAAAAGTACTGAAACTTTTCTCTCAAATATTTCCTGTATAATAGGAAATCTATACAATCAAATCTATGTATAATTTTTATTGTAAAAAGAAATCGGCATATTTTATTTCAAGTTTTGCAGATGTGGAAACTTTTGGACAGCGGTGCTGTTTTGGCAAAAGCTGGACAGGATCAGTGAGAGCTGAGAGTTTTTCAGACTCCAGACCAGCTGGAGGGAAACTTTGGACAGAAATGTGCAAGAAAACAAAAACAAAACCTTTGACATTTCTAGTGAAACAGAGAGCATCTTAATCCTGCAGGTCTGGCAATATCTCATATCATCAACAGTGGTAGATGAGCGAATTTGTAGTCATTTCCCCATTTATATGGGGTTCTATGGTGTCACTTCAGTATGCTTTCGAGTTCAGGTTACCTGCTGACAACCCCAACCACAACTCCACCTTTTGCCCCAGTTGATGCATTACTTGAATTTACTTCTCACTGCATCCCCCTATGACAGAATAATAAAGGTGCCATGTATAGTGTTACGTTACTCTCAGCTCTTCCATATCAGTGACAACAGATTTTATACAGTAACTTTATAAAATTGTATTTGCCCTGATGTGTAAATGTTGGGATTGCATCAGTTTTTAAATACAAATAGTCAAAAATGACCGTAAATAACCATAATTAATGGTCTTTCTTCTGTTTAGAAGCTCAGATCTGGGACATGTGGTTGTTGTGAACCATTGGGTCTCTGATAGGAGGAGAAACCCTTAGGAATTTTTTTAGTAGAAGTTCTTAAAGAAAAATATATGGTAGATATGTAGACAGTAGTTGTCTTTGCTATGCTGTTCACATTTAACATTTCTGCATATTTTTTCACATTTTCACATTCTCTTTCCATCAAAATTTACATCTACACACCATAATACATATGTTGTAAGTTGTTTAGTGCCGGGTGTTACATAAAAGTTTTAAGGATAAATGACAGGTATATGAAACCAAACACAAAAGTTGTACTGTGTGTTTTGTTATGTGTGTCAGCATAATTATTGTTGAACACTGTGTGTTCCCTCCAAAAGCTGTGGGTTAATGAGACAGACATCAAGGTAAAACCTTCCTAAGATGAGGCTGGGTGTGTTTTCTCCCACGTGCTGTTTGTGTTGGATTCCAACATGCAGAAGCTGCAGGGAGAACGACGCTCCTTGACAGTTCCCTGTTGGGGTTACATTCCATTTCAGGAAGAATGATGTGGCTTTGGTCAGAGAAGGTGCCTTTACCAACATTATTTCAATATTAATAGATTATACTTCTGAAAGGAATAGTGCATGGAAATATTGAATAAAAACATATAGAAACATTCTCTTCCACTTGAGATGAAGTAATGAAAAACACGTCATCACATATGGCGCGCTGTGTTGGTTAATAATGGTCTTGTCTCTCTTTCTTCAACCCACGTGTTTATGGATGCCCAGTCAGTAAATTCTTTCTGGGTTTCATGAACTGATATGGTAAAATATTTTCTTGTGTTCCACAGAATGTTTCTTTTTCATACACAGGACCTGAGATGTAGGATGTAGTATGTCTACATTATTTCTATTAAGTGTAAAAACCAAACTGTTACAGTGAGATAGTGAAGCGAACTATCTTTATCCTCTACAAATATTTCCGTTTGGGTGCCTTTCACAATATTCAAATGAAGGTATCGTTCACTGAAAACAATATTCTATTCTAATGTTCAAAATCATTTTAAGCTGTTTTAAGCCATGCCTTTTCCTGGAAAAAAATGCCCTTTGGTATGACTTGACAAACGAGAGAGGACAGGCTTTTCCAGTTTAAAATATTTCTTATGAGCTTTGTGAAGAAGAGAAAAAAGATGATCTCATGGAAGAATCTCTGATCACACCTTTGAAAATGGGACGTTACACAAGTCTTGAGAACAAGTGACATCCCATTTGGAACTTTCAGCCTTTCTGTGAATCAGAGCGGTGAAAGATGTATTTTCATTCACAGAGCTGAAGGAAAACTAGCTCCACCCCCTTGTCAACCAAAGGTCTCCTTTTATCGGAACAGGGCACAAGGCTGATTGATCTCTTCTTTGCCCTTTGACCTCCTCTTCTTCCACTAGCCACCTGTCCATCACTGACTCACACTCCATTAGTAAAGCAACCCCCTCATATACCCCTAGGATCTGCCTGGTATCTCCTGTTAAACAATCACACCTAAACGTTCCTGTAGAGTTTCATCTTTGCATATTTTTGCACTGGGAATCTCTGATTTAAAGGCAGCCGACGCACAGGTCAGGTGTTAAGAGGTTCCCTGCACAGAATAAGATGTTTGTATGTTAACAGTGTGTGTTACTCAGCTGTGCCACTTTTCACTGCATATAGATGAACTGTGGCGACCAAGTGAGAAGCTGTTTTGTATCAACTGATTGTTAAAATTATGTGCCCAAGACCTGAATCAAAGAGATGTTAAGAGACAAGAGTTAGTCGGTTATTAGTTTTGGACCTCCTTTAAAGGGCTTTTTTTAATGATGATATTGGAATTTTGTTGCGTATACAACAATATCACCCAACTGTTTATATAAAAAGGCAAGTAACCTCAATGTGATATATTTTTTTTCCTCCTCATTTTTGAGGGCCAGCTGTGAAGTTGTGGAAGGAGCTGCAGGCGCGAGCTCGGCACAGTCTGACATCATGCCTTTATATAGGGCTGCAGTTATTCCTGACCTGTTGTTCCAGCGAAAGAGACGACCTTTGACAAATCATGCTCTTAATTAAAACCAAAGCCCTGTGACCTGGTCTAACGTGTTTTTCTTAGCTTTGCAGTTTGTTTATCCCCTGGATGTTGGAGAAGCCGTCTGTCTCAGGTGGTTATGGTAAAGTGTGTGCCATCAAAAGATTTATTACTCTTCTGGCATTGATTACTCTTCCAAAAGTTCCAAAAGCACTTCTTTGCATTAACCTCATCACATGACACAGCATCATGCTCATGTTGTGATGTACTGCCTGGGTTTTGCGTAGTTGTTGTTAAAATAAACTTCAAACTGTATATGATGCCCAGTGGTTTTTTTTTGTAAATTCTCTTAAGATACAGGCATTCTTGATAGAGGTCTCTTGGGGTTAGCACAGTCGTCTTGCCTGAGTCTCCGTTGTTTTTTTTTTTTGACGTAAACTCGGATTTGTGTGACTAATTCCAGCGGTGTGCTTCACTCAGCCGCGGTGTTTATTTTACCACGAGGAAGGCTCACTTTTAATCTCTGAGGCCATTTGCTTGCATTGTAGATGAACATCTCCCACTCCTTCAGAGAACTAGAACATGAGCCATGGGGAGTCCAACTGAAGACTAAATTGTGTGTTTGTGAAGAAAAAAATGTATACCTTTTAGCTTATGGAAGGTTTTTTGCTCCTTCATTTTTTTAAGGCGCAGTTATGAGGGGAACTCTGGGATGGATCCACTAGCTGTAAACAAAGGAAGGTTTGGCATCTCGTCCGAATCTGTCTAAACAAAATGGATTAACCAGATCTGACAGGCTGGGTGGAAGCTTGTAATCCAAAAATGCAATGGATTTATTAACCAAAGACTTATGACCATAACTGTTTTACATGAAAGATATTCATGCTGCCCTCTTCAGTGGTGGCTCAGTTGGTCACTTTCAATAATTTACAAGGGCCTTTACAAGAAGCAGTTAAATTTAATACTCAAAGCTGCACTGTTTCACAGAAATGCACTTAACTGTATTGTGTTCCTTTTCTGTACTATTTTAAGAACGGCAAAATGATTAAAAATGAGGGACTTTTTCTAATAGGGTTTGACAAAAAAAGTTTGTTTACATGTTGGACATATTTAAGGCAGGTGGTAACATATATTACCATTACTTATATACATAGTGTATATAAGTAAATATTGAACTTTGTTAATGAGTAAAATATATAATGCTATTAGCCACTTCAGATAAAACATGAAATACTCGTTTAACACTATGTATTGTGTAGTAGTTCCCTCAGTAGTAGTTATGAGGAGGTAAACAGAATATCATGTCAATAAAAATCACAACTGGTCAGTTTTTAAACACTGAGTGATAAAGCAGGAGCAGTACATGCTGGCAGAATGAGGTCCAACACAGTGAGACTGGGCCACAGGTGGTACAATGTTGGTCGGAAACCTGACATTTCCCAAAATGCTTTGAGCATCCTGCTGGATTTGGACTGGTTCAGAAAAACATTTTCTGTATATCATGACTTTTCACATTAGAGGTGTGTTACCAGGTTAGGACTGCTGTGTCATGATGAACAGCACAGTATTAATCACAGTTCTGTTGTTTAAATATTAAGAATCAATGTCGTTCAGTGCCTTTCAGACAACTGGTATCATAAAAAAATATTTTTTTTGTTTATATATGTTCAAGTCAAGTGTGAATTAGAAAAACTCAGTATCCTTCACAAAATGATGTGACTGTGCTTTCTCTCAGCCATCAGACAAAGCCAAAAGCATTCAGTCCCCCACGTTTGTTAACAAAAACTTCAATCTGAATTGACTGGTAAAGCAAAAAATTTACACATCACCCATTTAGATGTTTGAATTTGTTACATTAGCAATACACTAGTGATTCTTGCTGAAGTATGTAAGTACAGCAGCACAATGGAGTAGCAGGTAGTGCTGGTGCCTTGCTGCTCTTAGGCTGTGGGTTTGAACATGGCTTTCAATCCGGTTCCTTCTCTTTACAGTTTGCACGTTCTCCTCATGTTCATTTATGTCTCTTGCTGAAGTACAAACCTATGTGTAAGATGGACTGGTGACTCTAAATTGTCCTGTGGTTCCAAGGTGGACCACCACAGCCCTGCTTGTGGACAAGTTATTGCTGATCATGGATGGTGAATAGCTAGATGATTAGATGGTTTCTGACTGTTCTTTAACCAGTGACATTTCCATTACAAATCTGATACTTTGTATTTGATTTTTGAATGTTTTTTGAGTTTTGAATTGGGATTTGATTGAATTGAATTAAACTAAATTTGAACTGAATCAATTTGAATTAGACTTCCAATACTGTATTTATCCCTAAGGGCAATTACATGTGTGTGTGTGTGTGTATATATATATATATATATATATATATATATATATATATATATATATATGATGGTGTATATATATATTGTGTGTGTGTGTGTGTGTGTGTGTGTGTGTGTGTGTATATATATATATATATATATATACACACACACACACACACACACACACGATATACTAGTTCCCTCATGTGTTTCTTGTAGCCTCTTGTAGGACCCACAAGTCTGAGTAAAAAGCACCCACAGGGGAAAAATGGGGTGAGAAAGGAAGTTATATAAATGAGAGTGATGCATAACTCAAGTAGCATATTGAACTAACAGCATTTGCTGAAAATGCCATCCAGCAAAGTGCAGTTATGAATTCAGGGAGAACAAAACGGTCCTGCATCTCCTGCAGGTGGTGATGACCAGGACTGAAGGACTTTTGTGCTGCAACCTTTATTTCCCACCCTTGTGTCCAAAGGGTATCAAATGTAAATGTGTTATTACAAATATGAATTGCTGTTCTAACTTATCAGACTTCTGCTTTTATGAAAAATATCAGAGGTAACACAGAGTATTGGGTATTTTGCGGACAGAGGACCTCATTGTTATTCCCAGGATACAGATAAAAAAACTAAGTTTTGTACTGATAAAAATGTAATATTTATCTTATTTTGTATTGTTTAAGATTCCACAATCATAGTTAAAAATAGACCTAAAAGAGAACTAACAAGCACAGCGACTGTAAAGGCTATTGAACAGTTTGATTTAGAAATCTAATGAAGAAGAACATGCGTTCAATCTTTTTCAGTTTGTAGTCATTTGTGATGTTCCATCTCATTAAAAAAAAAAAAAAACTTTATACCATTAGTTTCCAGGTTGTCAAACTTGACAGGGGGTTTATTGTTATTTTGAACAATTTATGAGAAGAAAGCATCACGTGCTTAAATTTAGAGCTTTTAAAGTACATCTTGTTAGTTTTGGATGCCTGGGATAAATCTGGAAAGAATTAACATTTTGCTCAGTGGAGAGATTCTCTCCAGCCTGCTCTGCAGAAGTGAAGGTTGTGTGCTTAAGCTTCTAAGTACTTTTTTAAAGATACAAATCTCTAAATCCATCTTAATATTTTTTGCTTATTTTTAAAAGTTACTCGTGTGTTTATGGATTTGCAATGTCATTGTTTTAATTGAGCTTTGCTACAAAATCTACATACTCCACATTATTTGAAGTTCATTTCTTGAATTCTGATGAAAATGATAATTTTTTAAGTAGAATTATTGGGAGATTGAAGTTCAGACAGCTTTTTATTCCTTTTGCATGTACCAAGCATGTTCAAGGTGAACAGAGAATGTTTGTTAAAATCATGATTTTCACACTTCTGTGTCAGTTTTTTCCTTGTAACTTCTGTGTCTCTGGAAGTGTGTTTAAGTTACTTGGTGTTATAGTACGTTTTCTACCAGTGGGATGAACCTAATCTCAGAACATCTGTATCAGTGACACTCACAGACATACAGACATTATAGATAATTATGTTCCCAGAATTTCATGAGCTGCTGTCAAATAACCCTCCTCTGTTTTACTGCTCCACTGAAGTTCATCACGCAGATTCAAACTGCTAACAGATGGTCCGTTTTATATTCAGCATCGCACAGCCTTTTAACAGTGTAAGGAGTCCAAATGGGCCATATGCATAACTGTCAGCTAATGTGTTTAAAATTATTATACAACATATACATATTTGTTAAATGTCAGATGTTCGTGTCTACATTTAAATAAAGGATTAGAGCTCAACTCTCAATTTTTCTAAAAAAGCATTAAAGATAAAGCCTCCATTTTATCTACTCAGCGTTTGCTAGTGAAGGTGGAATTAACAATTTTATGTTTGCCATTCTTAGAAATATTTAGCGAATAGTAGTATCTGTGTGAACTGTTTTAAGGAATACAATCCTTTTGCATTTAGGTATTTATTTCAAAAGTTTCAAGAATATGATTTTGTACCTACTGAGAATTTTTTGTGTTGTAAGAGAAGTCTTGTAGATAGTGGCAGTTAGTGCATATTAAGTTTTTTGGGGTTGTTTTTTTAGCTAACTCAAGAGTTTTGCAGACAATTATATCAGGAGCATGAGCATATTGAATAAAAATATTCAAAACATAACTGGAAATTTTAGGAATCAAGGAAACATTATTGCATGAGTACATTATTAGTCATCTTACTAATAGTCCTACTACTACTAATTTTTAGTGATGCAAACATTTTCTCATTTAATAAATTAATTTATTTTTAACTGCATTTTCGTCATATATTTATTTTCTAAAATGTCAGTATGTTGAGGAGTGGTGCTCCAGAGTGTCTGATCAATAACAAGATGAGGAATATAGCGCATGTTGATGATATAAATCAACCAGCAATTTGAACTGAATAGGGATTTTCAGAAGCAACATATTTTTATTATTAATAAATGGAAACCAGTTTCAATTTTAATATAACATTTTTAAATTGAGTATTTTTATTTATTATAGGTATAGTTATTGCTTTTGCATCCTTAAGAACCAGTATATTAAGTTTTTCTGTATAAGCAAAAGCGTTTACATAGGTCAGGTATCTGAACATGTATTTTCTTTTTAGATGAATTGGTAGACCAGGTAGAATAACAGTGGATCTCAGCTGTCTGATGATAGTGTTTTCTAGTAGTATTTTTAGTTAAATGAAACATTTTCAGTCAGGATGGATGTCATGCATGCAACCATGGTCGTGAAGTCTTGAATTTGCCAGAGGCCCCCCCCCCACCCCCACATCCTGCTTTTCTAGATGGTTTTCCAACTGCACTGCCCGTAACTTTGTTTCAGTATTTCAGCAGTATCTGACGTTCCTGCAAAAAAAATTGACAGAATTATCAGGCACTGGCAGATATATATCATAATGTGTACATTGCTGCTCTACACTGAAAGACTGAAATAGTTCTACACCACATGCCATAAAACATTGGCACCATTTCAGAAAGTACTTGTACTTATGTATCACCATATGAACAGGATTTAAGCACTATTTTTATGCAATGCAGTGCATTTTCTCAGTGAGCATTCAAAGACACAACTTAGATCTGTTTTAAGTTTAAGTTTAGTTCCGTTTCTAAAGCAGGAAGCTGAGCTTTTTTCAGACACATTTTGGAACCACAGCCAGTCAGTCCCTAATTTTCTGTAAGGCCTTGATGAACACTGTGGGTGATGAACACTGTGGATCATGGGACAGTGGGGGAGCAACTGGGCAGCTCCCATCAACTGGCAACATTGGTCATGGGTTGGTTTGGGGGGGGTTGGGTACTGTTGGGCACAGATTTAAAAAACTGAGTAGAATTTTAGGGGTTGGAAAGACCGATGGATGGATGACCTTGCTAAGCATGAAAAATCACATTTAATATTTGTCCCTTTGGTTTTGTTCCTCTGAGTGATTGTTCAATGCCAAGAGGCATGTAGACACCCTGGTGTTCTAGTTGATGGTATTTTGTAGTGCGATGCTCGACTACACGTCAGTGATGGCCTTCTTGGAGGTTGTTCACTTACCAGCTGCTGGGCATTCATCCATCTCCCCTGGAAAATGTCAGATCCGACTTGCTGAATCAGGGGGTAAAATGAGCAATATGGCATGGCTTGGATTTATTTTTCCTCTTCTGTCAGATGAATTTCATTTTAACTGTGTGACTCCACATTACCGCAGTATGTCTTCCAATGTAGCCATTGTATTGCAGGGTGGGAGGTTCTAAGCCTTGGGCTTATTAATTATATGTTTTTCTGGAGCTCTAGAGACACTATTATGTCCAACTTTAAACTTTAATGTGGAAGCAAAGCTTAGTAAAAGGCAGAGTGTTTGTGTTCATATTGAAGAACTCATTTTTCACATTGTTGTCATATCGATTTTCGTTGGCTTCTGTGGGGCACTTGAGGATTGTGGACCAATCCCCTGCCACTATGGAGCTCCAGGTGGGTTTGTTTTGGGAAATGTATAAATAAGCATAAACAGTAGTGATGTTTTGTGCTTATTTCTTTACTGTACTGTACTCCAGGAATGACAGTAAAACCATAAGGCAATAAGTGGAGTACAAAAAAATTAATTGCGTAAAATGCATTGTCTCGACGTTCTGACGTTCATCCATCCATCCAGCTATTATCATTAACCACTGAATCCTGAACAGGGCTGCAGCAGTAGAAAACCTATTCCAGAATCTCTGGGGACAACCCTTGGATAGGATGCCAGTCTATCGCAGGGTGTACTGTGAGGTTAAGGTAGAAGATTTTTTTAGTCTGTGCTGTACTTACTGTGTAGAAATTAAAGAAAAAAAAATTTCATTTATTAGACATGTAGGAAATAATAAGTATTACAAACAAAATGTGCAGATGACAAATATGTGCTAACACTAACAGGCTAATAATAATAATAATAATAATAATATCCTGGATTAATAATACTGTAACAACCCGCTGTTGGCAGCACTATGAAAGAGAGATGGAGGGAATGGATTTCAGGAATGCAAGCCGTGTTTTTTTTTGGTGTGCTTAAATGCTGGCACTCACAGAAAACAACATGTCTGCCTTAAAGCTCTCAAACACAGTGAACAATGGGAGAGTCAACAACTGACTATAACTCCCAAAAATGACTAGAGATTGCTATTTGCAAACATGACACAGCAGTGTATTATGGGAGAGCCACAGCTCCCCTGCCAATGCTACAATGTTAATAATACTAAAGGAAACTGTTACTCAAATCTGCGTTGTCTTTCATAAATCTGGTACATTCTTCACAGTAAGAAGAAGTTGTTGGTGATTGGAAAAGGAGCAGAACAACAGGAACTAATCAACAATCACGCTGTATCTAAATTTGTCTTATTCCCGGGCACATTATTTTGTGGTTTTAATGTATTAGACCTTAAACTCTGCTTTTTAGTGCCTGTGGAACATAATGTAACAATTTCCGTCAGATAAGATAATTATTTAAATTTTGGGGGCTAACTAATTTCTTTTTGGAAACAGAAAAGGTACTGGTGAGTTAACTCTAAACTTGCGTGTTTGTGTGACTTGTGAGTAGTTCTCCGTTTTGTTCTAGCTGCTTCTCCTACCTCCCCCACCACTCGTTCCCAGTTTTGCTGGCTGCACAGCCGTCTGGCCCTTTGCTAACTCTCACTTCAGATTGCTTCCTGAGCGCCACGCCAGAGCGGAAGTCAGAGGAAGTTATTGGAGCAGCCGAGGAGATTTTATTAGAGTCGAATGCAGGCTGAGGTGCTGGGGGCAGCTGTTGGGGGAATGTGGGCACTGGGGCTTGTCGCACTCCTAGATTGACATGCTTCAACTGGAGGGGGATGGAGTCAGGAGTGACATTCCATCAGTTCTAAGGAAAGACTCAGGAGAGCACCGCCCTGCCAGACTCCCCAGAACACCTCACTCAGAAATCTAAACAAATCAGTTACTCGTTCTCTGTTTTTCCTCCTTGCACACAGCAAGCAGCACGCAGAAGTGATAGACACAAATCTCTTGCTGATTTTCTCCAAGATTGGATGGAGGTGGCAGCTTGGCAAGGTGGTGGGGGTGGTAATGAGGAGGCGATAAGGGCTTGTTTTGCCAGGTTCGGGAGAGCCAGCTGTGAGGTGTGTCTCTCACCGTTCACCTCGGGGACTGGTTCTTCTGGTCCTGAAGAGGAACTCATGGAGGAGGAATGGAGGGAGCCTAAGGGTGGGGGGAAGGGGCATAGCTTGTTGCTCAACATGCTTTCCCGCACACAAGACCTGGTTAGAGTGACATGTATAGTGCACTAGGAAGCCACTACACTGGTGTTTTCCCTCCTGCTCATTTCCCTCAGCAAATTCTTCCCCTAGGCTCAAGTAGTTCGCTGTTCACAGAAGTTGCAAGTTGCTGATAAGCCCCATCTCATTGCTTTTGCAGTTCACAACACACACGTATGTTTTCATTCAGTTTGTGCTCCTGTGATGTGTTAAACTGTGCACCATGTGCATTTAGGAATATTCATTAAAATGCATCTCAACACCAAGGTTTCTATGGCCACTTCTTTTTCTAGTGCTTTATCTAGAGCATACTTATTTCAAATAAGTAATGGGTTCTGGCAAACTACCAGTATTCCCAGTTGCTCTGGGGTTTATGGGTCTCATGGTTCAAAAAAGGCAACTCCCTCCCTGGACAGTAACTAAGAAACTGCTCCTCCAGAGTGCGACTAAATTGTTGTCTTTATACGTGAGTTGACCTGCAGGAGCAGCTGTGTATCCCATGAGGATCATGTTGTTTCTCTTTCTCAGGGGTACATGTGCCTTTGTCTGTTTCTCTCTCGGAGTGTTAGTGTGTTGTGTGTGGATGTTGAGATCAAACATCTGAATTACCAGCAACTGTAGAGAAAAACTGAGTGTGAAATAAGGTTAAGACCAGATACCTAGGCAGTTAATAATAGTATTTATTCTGTTGCAATGTTCTCTCCTATAAAAGTGGCCATTCTTCAGATGCTCAGCCCAACAGCCCTTTTTCCTCTTCCTTCTGAAGCAAACACACAGCTGTTCAGAGGGAGGGAAACAGTCAGTGTGGGCCGGTGCTGAACATTTCCTTCTCACCATGGACATTTGTCATGATGAAATCTTATATGCAGAAAATATGTTTAAAAACTGACTTTCCAAGAAAATGCATAATGTTGTAATCTGAGGCTATGGTCCTTGGGGTCAGAGTCCATAAGGCATTTCAGGTGCTGCATCATTAAGAGTTTGGAAAGGAAATCAGGTGTGTTTTTTTGAGACAGCAAGTTTAGTGTGATGGTTCCCTGCATGGCCTTGACAGAAACCTTCTGGATTCTGCCATCCAGGATGGGTGCTGAATAGCCCTACCAGAACCCATGTACTTTTTTTAGACTGCTCTGCATCAGGGTAATATTTAAACAAGTCAGACTGCTGCTGTGTGAGTAATAGTTGTTTGTGAAATGTGCAAAGGCTTTTCAGACTGAGCTTTCTCAGAATTTGCTTGGAGAGACTTGAGGTCAAAGAAGAAAGAGCTCAGGGCGGGTCACGGCCTTCGCGGGAAAGGGTGACACAGAGCCAAACTCAGTATGTGTGTGGAGCAGTGGCAGGATGCTTGAAGTGAAATGGGATGTGAATGAAGCCATCTTCATCTCTGTCAGCTTTTCTTGCTTCTACAGTGTGTGCACTGAGACAACTTCACACTTCAGATTCCTAAATATATAGTTAATTTTAATTCAGTTTCTGCAAGTATTGTGCCTAGGAGGTAGAACCACAAAAGTCATCAAGTTTCTTAAATGCAAAATAATGGACTTTGTTCAGCAGTAAACATTATTTTTATTCTATACCCCTCTTTTCCCCACTCAGTACAACAAGATAGGTGGAAATCTTATAAATTCTGAAAGGAATGGTAAATGCCTAATATATGACTTTGGATCTAGAGTTGTGTTTTTGAAAACTTAATATTCATGTAGATATTTTCATTTTCTCGCAATATCGTATTAATACAGTGGACTTGAAGCGTGTAGAACCCTGAGGCTGCACACCAATAGTCTTTCATGTGGATAATTGCAATAACTGAGGAAGAACACCTTGAAAATGAAAGAAGCAGGTTCAAAACCTCTCAGTCATCCGGGACAAGGGCATCAGTCAAGTAATGGTTAATAATGAAACTGTAATAGCAGTCCATTGTCCAGATAGAAGACTAGGAGGAGATATTAAAAAGAGATGAAAGTGTTAGCAGACCTTCAGACTATACTCTATGGTTAGGCAAACGCAAACTCAAGCACTATATTTTCCAGCCATCAGCAGTAAATGTAGCCACTTTGTTGTGCATTTGGCAACATTTCTGCACGCCAAAGTGCTATACGAGAATTCAGTTGCTCTTTTGAAAACACTTCAGAAGGAATGAAAGGCCTGGCTGAATTTAATCTTGTTTAGGATTTCAGTTGACCTGCCTGGAAAGGTCCTGCTGGGGGTAACATAGTAGCAGCAGATCTTTTCCCGCAGATTTGTAACATGAAAAGACGTAGCAGGATCCTGCCCTTGTATGCCTGAGCTGAATTAATCCACTGAAATAATCAGCTGTGTAAATGGATTTCAAAAAATGTAATTTGTCTTGCATCAAAGTGTTGGGAAGATGTAAAAGTGGTCTATAATGAATGACTTACAACCAGGGCAGTGAGATTCCTATCTGAAAACACATTGATTTGTTAATATTAAAATTATAATTTTTTTCTCTTTTGCAAACCCACTGAATTTATCTATTTTTTCAGAAAAGATCAGTTTTTTATATGAGGCAAATTTTAGCCCTTTTTGGTCACTTCTCTGTTTCTAATTGACAGTTGAAAAAAAAACAAATCTGAATTGTTTGCTAGGCTAGTCACCTTCTTGCCTCTCAGTTTTCTTTAATTAGCTGACTAGCTAACTTGATGACTTATTATTGATCCATCTCTGCATCCATCCAATTTGATTAACCACTAAATGCTAAGCAGGGTCACATTGGCCCAGAGCCTGTCCTGAAATCAGTAGGTGCTCGGCTATGAAAGTATCCATTGATGGAATGCCAGTTTGTCAAAGTGATTGTTCATTATCTTTTTGTTTGATGAAATGGGAATAATTGTTTGTACTGGAAACGTTTTTGTGTAATATTTCATTTCTTTAACAAACATACAGTACCTATAAAAATACATTCAGTATACTGTGCGGTACTGTATTTTATCAAAATATGTGTAATTGTTTTAAAATAATTGTTGAAAATTTTGTCAGGTGAATTATCGTGTGAAATAGGAAAAGTATTTCTTATTGTACACCAGCACCCTAGTATCCGAGTGTGATTGGTTCCTAGAAATGGATTGAGAACTGCAAACTTCAGTATTGGGAAGCTATTTCCATTATTTGTTGTGAGGAAAATAATTTTTTTCACTTTATGAGTCATTATGAGGTTATCCGTGAAACCTCAATAATTTCTCCAAAACATCTTAACACCCTAAAATACCTTTTTCAGCATGGTAAAGAACACTTTGGTAACACCAGTTACCGAATTAACAAACAATTAATCAGCTAATTAATACAGATTTGCTTGTTTATATTGGGTTGTTTGTTCCAATTGTTCTTTATTTAGTATTGTTTTATTTTTTATTTATTTTGTTTATTTATAAGTATTAATAGTAACAAACATTTAATAGTCACATTTCTGTAAAAAAAAATGAAGAAATGAAAAAAATAAATTTACGTATTGTAATGGGCTGTAATGAATTGTTATTGAGGTACTTGTCAATTGAAAAGTGAAAAAACAAAAGTATGAAAGTGCAACCTGCATTTGAACATGGCCCACATAAGGCAGAGACTGGGAACATAGATTCTGGGCATAGTGCTGGCATCCATCTTCCCATCTTCCATCCTTGCACGCAAAGTTCATGTATTTCTCTGATGTGCTTCAGCTATGCTTGGATAGCACTTAGGCTGACACTCGGATACCAAGCCAGGTATTAAAATATAATGTTTGTTACATGACGAATTCAGAAATTAGGACCTCAAATACCGATATAGGTGTGTTTTGGTTTTTTGATAATTTTTTGCTGTGCATGGCTTCAGCTCCAAACAAATTTTCTCCTCAAGAAATGTTATTTGTCAGGTGCATTTATGAGTTTTCACCTAACAAACAGATTTACAGGAATTAATTGAGTTTGTAAGCCAAACAATGGGTTTATTTTTATATATGTATTTGTAATTAATATGACCGCTATTTTATACAGGCTTATCTCGTCCAACCGTGTGGTAACTGAAAAGAAGAGCTGCGTCAATTGTGCGTCAGTATGATGTGCCATCTACTGCTTGGTAGACAATTGCTTACCTGCCTTGTATCTAACAGGAGTGTAACAGGCAAACATTGCTGTCTGATTTTGCGACTGTGACATTAAATCAGTCTCTATGGTTTCCAAGCTGGTCAGAGGTTTAAAAAATGCTCCATTCATGAAATTGGTGCACAGCACACTGCCCTCCCCCTGTGTAAGTGAAATGATATCTGCCAGGGACAGCTAATTTAATCTTTGCTTTTGATTAAAAGTTCATTGATGCCAAGTTGGAGAATAGATCTTCTAAATATACTGTGTTTGAACTCTGCGGCAAGAAGAAAAACCTTTTATTCATGTTGTTTGGTGAATTAACACTGAATTAATAGTGGCTAAAAAAGTGGTTTTCTGTAAGAGTCCTTACATTAATTTTGTTTTCCATTGTTACATTTATTTTGTTTCTCAATTGCAGCATGAAACCTTAAGGAATACCTGTTTCACTGTGAGGATTTGGATCCATTTAAACCAAACGTGTGAAAGTGTAAGCACGAGTAGTTCCACGGAACCATGTTGTGTTTAGTTGTAGAGACTTTGAGGAGCAGCTTTCTTTGTTGTGTTTTTGGCTTGCGCGCCTGCAGAAAGTTAGGATCAGCCAAGGCCGATAGCAGCGAGGCATGGGGAGCGTCCGCCTTCGACCTCTGGGCATCTGACCCCTTATTGGGGGTCCGCGTCTCGCGGCACATTCCACCCGCAGAGATCCCAGTGTCCTCCAGGGCTGAGGCTGATGCCTAAATTGGTCTACCACCCCCCCACCAGCTGCCCTCCCCACACTCCCCTCCATATGACTCCTGAGGGCTCCTGTCCTTATTTGGGCAGAGACGCGAGGGTGCTCCCAGAGGCCGAGCGAGAAACTACTCGCCTTAATAAGGGCATGTCTGGAATTCCACCCCTGCATGCGGGTGCTGCTGAATCACAGCAAGACCCCCACCCTCCTCAGCGAAAACTTTTACCATACTCCTCCCTTTTACTGTGACCATGGTACAACTGTCCTGTATGTGTCCTCTGATCTGCTCTGGCACCAGGGCGCTTCACATTCACTTTTACTTTAGTGACCATAGTTTCTAACTCCATGGTAGGGAAAATCATAAATGTGTATTTCTAAAAACAGGCAAAATACTTTTATGGCCTGATAAGGTCTATTCACACATTACTGTATATGTTAGTGACATTTCACAGGACTGCATGACCATGAATACAATCACACTTGTTTTGTTGACTTATTTGCATCAGTGGTAGAAAATCCTTGGCTTTCAAGAATTATCATTCTGCACTGGGTGATGTGTGTCAGAGTAAAGTAGTTGTTCAATCTGCAGACACCTTCATTTATTTTGACACAGCTATAGTTAAGACAGAGTGAACAGAATGTTTTTGCTTTGTCATCTTGTTTCCAGATGTAAAAACACTTTTTGAGACCAACCAAAGGTGTTTTTTTTAAATTTTGTTTGCTCAGGGTGAAAGAAAAAGTCCTGTCTCATTACAATTTAGTCTTATCCTATTTATTGTTTTGCTTAGAATTGTGCCTGTCTAATATGAGATTAGTCAATAAAAAAATCTATCGATTCACCCATCATTCTTAACCACTTGTCAGTGAAAGAAACACAGTGGGCCAGAACCTCAGAATTTCAAAAACACTGGGTGCTTCACTATGAAACAGCGTGAACACCAGTCCATTGCAGGGGGTACTAAAACATTAAAATATAAATGCTTTAAAAGTAATTGGTTAATGCTGAATATCCTTTCACTGTATTGTTCAGATAGCTTTGTGCTCTCCACACTTCGGAGAGAGTGTGGAGAGCACTTCAAAAGAATTAGGAATTAGAATAAATTGTTTAAAAACATTAGTCTGTTTTAAATATTAGTAAATAGGGGGGGCTTTTTCTTCCTGTTGTTGTGAATCCCCAAGAATGAGCTAGGGAAGCAGATTCGGGACCCTGTGTCTAGGAAACCATTATTCTGTGTGCCTTTGAGCAGCACTGTGGGTCCTCTGTGGTGACGGGGAAGTGACTGGAGAAACGCTTCAGATCCCTTGCCCGCTTTGACCACGGCAGGACCGCTGTGGGTTGAAGAGCCCTTACCACAGGAATGCTCTGTGGCATTTGCCTGTTAACAAACTCTCTCCCTTCCTGTGATATTTGGGACTCGCTGGACATGTGGTACAAATAACAGTGTTCATTGTTGTGGAAATGGAAATGCTAATTAAGAACGTGCTCTGTCTTTAAAATAGGAAGTACAATTATTGATTTACATGTATTGGTTTGGGACTTCTCATTTTGCATAAGGTTTGCAGGGTAGATGCAAAGCTATGTGGTTTTTTAAGTTTTAAGTTTATGCATAACACTTCTTTGAAAGCTTGCTTACATGGCTGTCATGGTTAGAACCACCATGCAAGCAGCAACTTTAGTAGTGTGTGTGTGTGTATGTGTGTGTATACACACATATTCAGTTCAACATCCAAAGCAGACCTTGTTAATCCAGACAAGGTCTGAGCTGGTATGACTGTCTTTGTTTAAGTCACTCTCATATTAGGAGGTAGGCAGGCATAGCATTAAGAGATGTGGCAATTCCAAATGATAGAAACATCAGAAAGAAGGAATATGAGAAGCTGGAGAAATACCAAGGACTGAAAGAAGAATTTGAGAGAATGTGGAAGGTGAAGGCAAAGTAGTCAGTCCCATTGGTAATAGGAGCACTTGGGGCTGTGATTCCTAACCTGGAGGAGTGGCTCCATCCGATCCAAAGTATGATAACATCAGTCTCAGTCCAGAAGAGCGCAATCCTAAGAACAGCAAAAATACTGTGCTGTACCCTCAAACTCCCAGACCTCTGGTAGGAAGCCTGAGTCAGAGGAAAAATGGGTGAGAAGTTTTTTTTATATACACAAACACTGATACACACACATACATACACACATACATAGTAAATACCTGTGTATGTGTGTGATAGATTTCCATTTTCTTGAGTAATTTATAGCCCCCGTTCTATAAGCTGTAGCTGTGACTTATTTGCTCCATATCTTGACGGTGGCATGCGTTCTCTGTACAGGACAGGCTCCTAAACTCAGTGACCCTAAAAAATCTTCCCCTGTGTCAACAGAATCACTTGGACAACTTGTTTTTATTTTTGTTTTTCCAAAGGGTTTCAAATCAGGGCATACTAAATACTTAAAATACTGAATTTTCCATCTGTGAATTTACCAATGTGTTCCAAGAGATGAGTAATGATTTGTAATACTGCTAATGTTTATTGTAATTTTTTCCATCACAATGATAGTACTTTGTAATTTTGTACTTTTTAAAGGTATTAGTCACTTATATTAATGGATGGTCTCTTCTTACATTTAAGTAATGACTTCCATTTGACTATGGAGAATTCTATTGACCTAAGTGAAATTCTGCCCAAGTGTAAAATGCCTCAACTGCTCTCTTTCACCCAAGTCAGGAGGTGGCAAACAGCCTTCCCCTTGTCTTATTACCACCAGTCAGTTGGCATTTTCACCACCAATAAGTTTATTTTACTGTGTTTAGCTGTAACTGCTTAGTCTGTGACTAACTTATGGGTAGTTACACACATTCACTTGTAATATTTCCATTTATCACTTATCTTTTACAGAGATAATATTTGGTTTCTGAACCTCTTCTGTCTTTATCCTCACTCAGCTGGTGGGAAATAATCAATATGTTCCTCTTATTCCCTGTAGTCCTCAGTCCAGGGCTCACTGTGGGGCCCAAGGGGGAGCCGCCACGATTGCGTCCAACGAGTGGAGCGCCAACGGCAGCCCGGAGGAGGGGCGCGAGGATGGGGCTGATGGCCTGGACAAGAGCATGGACGGGGACGCCGAGGGTGTGTGGAGCCCTGACATTGAGCAGAGCTTCCAGGAGGCACTGGCCATCTACCCGCCCTGTGGGCGCCGAAAGATCATCCTGTCAGACGAGGGCAAGATGTACGGTAAGATACCCACATGCCTTGAAGACAAACAAAACCCAAGCATTTGCAACTAGACAAATACATAAACCATTGTCCCTATGAAATACATAACATACTCGTATGTGTTCTTAGCAAAAATGAGAGGATTGTGGCACATGGATCTTCTTGGCCACAGTGTTCTTCATAGAGCGTCTGGTTTAGCCTTTCATTTTGACTCCAAAATGTAGGTCCTGAAAAAAAATGGAAATTTAAGAAGTAACTTTTATTTGTGTTAAACCCCTACCCATGTAATGGCGGCAGATAACTGTGCTGAGACCACGCATCATTGTTGTCCCAGAAGGAGCTGCTCGCAATGGGCATGTGGCTAAATCGAGGTCTGCTGTGTCTTTGTGTGTCTTTGTGTGTTTAAGTGGGGAGGGAGCGATATTATGACCCCCATCTCCTCTTGTGGAGTGGGCTTTGGACAACAGCCTGCATTCCAAGCATTTTTTCCTCCCAGTTTGTGAGGGACAGACATTCCTCTGCAGCCCTAGCCCAGTGACAGGAAATCGATCCCCGGTGTGACAGAATGGGAAGGCTTGTTTCAGCGGCCAGGCATTTTCTCCTTTTGTGGAAGTGCCGACTGCCTGGGCCATCCCCACTCCTCCCCTCACCTCCGCCCGCCTGGCTGCTGTCCCCTTTCGCAGCACTACCAACTCAGACTCCCTTCCAAGACTAGGTCCAGCAAGCCAGAGTCGCATGTCACTGAGTCACCGTGGTGTAGGGAGGCGAAATGGGAATGAGAACAAGAACGATCCCTGGGAAGAACTGTTAAAGGAGAGGGGGATGAGGAGGTTGGCATTACAACGTGGTTTATTTATCCCTCAGGCTCTGATTGGGCTTCTGGGTTCCCTGTGTCTCCTTTGTATAGCTGGGTATCAGCTGGTGCAGTAGGTGGAATTTAAACAAGGTTCTCTACACACAGCTGTCTGTCATGTCGCCTTGTTTTGAAAAAGAAAGCTCACGGTCTAGGACAAGCCGTGCAGTTTTGTTTGCCATCGTTTTTATTATTTCAGTAAAATTCCTAATAGGCATATTTATGCAGTCAAGCTTTTTTATTAGTACCATGTACACCTAAATGTTAACAAACATCCGGTCTGTAAATATGGTCTAATAAAATTCTTTTGGAGCAGCTGCACCCTCTTCTTGTCTTAAACAGATGAAATGCTGTAAAAAAAAGTGTGAGGTGTGCAGGTTGCTCTGGATAAAAGCTGTCTTCATAAGCTTCTCAAGCTCACAATGCTTCACCATGAGTGTTGACTGAATGGCCCAACAGATGTCCTGCATCTTTTGCCAATGTGCTGCCAGGTTTTTTGCCCAGAATAGCAGCCGTAATGTCCCACTGCTGAGTCCCACATGCTGCGGCCTTGTCGTCTCCACATTACACAAGGCTGGCATTCTCACGTGACCTCGTCAAGGGGGGTGTCTTCAATTTATGGGCATACGCCACTAGTATCCAGGATCTTGGCCAGTCCGTCAAGGTGGGGCAATGAAAATTCCTGACTGCTCGCGTGACCCCATTATTAATGTAGAATAAGCCATGGAGGGAATTGAAAGGACCTAATGGAAGTGATTAGTTTTAAAGCCTGCTGGGAAGTAATGAAAAACAGGGACGATTCTTCAAATGGCTCTGATATAACCAAATTGGTCATGTGGAATTTTACTCATGTCCAGCATCCAAAAACTGACAGTGTTTGAAAAGCACTGTAAACGTCATACGTGTGATGTTCTGCCAGGCAGAGCATTCAGCCTGCAGACAGTTCACTTTAACATTCACGTGTTGCATTAAGGAAGTGCAAATTGCATTCAATGGCTACTGTTAATACTTTTGCAAATGTGTTTTTCACTCCTAGCTGAGCACTCTGGCGTGAAGAAGGTGTTTCTTATTTTCATTATTGTGTTCTCCTTTATTTAGATGAACTTTGAAGTCATGGGAAGTCACCCATTTTTTATTTCCCCTTTAAAAAGAGAGAGTCTGAGAAAAGTTGAGGGCTAAAAGAAAAGGGAATGAGAAAAATCACATATGACATCACTTTCAGATGTGGTGCCTTCCCCAGGACTGGAAAACTGGTTGTGTGTGTGTGTGTGTGTGTGTGTGTGTGTGTGTGTGTGTGTGTAAACAATTTTGATTTTTGAAAAATGACAACTCATTCAGTGTCCTCATGTGCATGTTACCATCATTGGACCAAACTTGTGTTCAGTTCCAAAGTGTACAATTCTATACAGTTCCATTCTGTTCTTCATTTCACCTTCCTAGAATTAATTATAAAGGAAAATATTGACATGGACCTCAAACTGGTCCCATGTAAAACCAAATGGTACAGACCATGAATTATATTTAGACATGAGTTTTTTAGGACTCAGGTGTAGGATACCATTTTAATAGTTAAAGTTTTGGACTTATAAGTGGAAATTTGCTTGTTTAAGTCCTTGGCTGGGCCTATAGTGTACCAGGTGAACCAGCCTGAATTGCTTTAATAAAAGTCAAGCTTCATTATTGGACAAAGTATTGAAAATTGTACTACGTGGAGTTAAAGCTGCTATTAAGGTGCTATTTATGAAAGTGCCAACTAAGAAAGAATGGTAGATGTGTTCAGAGGCCCCACACTCAACCCCAAATGTTTCTGTTTCTTATCGTCAAGCCTCCACTTATCGATGGGTGAAGTGGTGGCAATACACTGACTGGGGCTCTCTTTATCTAGATAAACTAACAGTTAGAAATGGCACATTAAGAGAATGTGTGTCTGTCTGTGTGTTTGTGTATGTATCTACAGGGCTGCTGCTGATGGCAAGAACAGTTGTGTATTGGTGTCAAAGGTCTATGCATGTCGGGATGGAAGTCTTCCGCTCTCAGGGCAGAGGGGGCTGAGGGTGGGATGGGAGTGGGAACATCTGGGGTGACACTGGTTAGCAGAAGCCTGAGAGGTGCATGTGCTGCCAGACTAAGAACCTGTCCGATTATTAACCATTTCCAGCTGAGTCAGGAACCTGGCTGAGGGAAACTGTAGGCCATTAAACTCAGTCCAGCTGGCCTGGACCTTGTCAGAGCTTTAACCTTTTTCATGTGGTGTGGGAAGCTGTGGGGGCATTAACCCTTTGCAGGTGGCCCAAGAACAAGAAGACAAGTGCAGGGACCTGTACAGAGGCACATTTGTTTCCATGACATTTTTTAAACATGCTTTACTTGAGTACAATCATAAGCAGATCTAAATTTACCACTGTCTTTAAGTGATAAAATCATTTACTGTATTACTATATGAATATATAATGTAATAACGTAATAAATAGAAGTATTATAATTAATTTTAATTTAATTTTGAGCTTATTTTCACTCATAATGGAAAAAATTATTTTGGTTAAAGTCTGTATAATAAAAACTGCAACTGAATGTAATTCCATTTTATCTAAATATGTAGGCAACTGATTGTATTAATTAATGTAAATACATTTCAAATATTTATATTAAAAAAATATGAGACATAACAATTAATGGATTGAAGGTGTACAAAGAGTTTATTCTATGAATATAGTTGGTACTCAGCCTAAAATCAGTCAAAATGAGACACTATAATGTGACAATGAAAATATAAAAATCAGGATCACCTTTATTCATGGTGGTGATTGTGGAGAAAAATGGGGGATTTTAACGTTGAATTGAAGCTGAAGCATTTTACTGCTTACTATCTCCTCACTCAGTGTGACGAGATTTTTTATTTCCATTTCTAACCTCATCACGTGTGTTTGTATGCTGTACAGTGGGAGCAACTGTGTGTAGTGTCATAGCACTGTATTTTCCGCTATTATATAATCTGCTGACTGACGCAAGTCATCTCCATTTACAATGTTCACAATATTCTGTGACATAAATATATATAGTAGGATGAATATATTATTGATGTTTTTGGCCAAATGCACAAAAAACTACTACATTCTGTGAAATCACATGCTGTGTCTCACTAATTTTATTATTACTGTAATTGTATACAGACGTGGAGAAAATGTTGAGACACAGCAACTTCCGCTGATATTTTATTTTTTCCTCTAAAATAGGGTGTTTAGACCAAAGTTTGAGCAGCATGTTTTTTTAGCACTGGTCTAACTCTACACATGACAACCTGAACTTCTGACAAGTGGGAAATGTGTGAGGAGGTCATAAAAATGTTTCCGCATGTGAGAGCCGTCACTTAAAGATGGATCCTTAGGGTTCCTTGACCTTCTCTGACTGTGCGGCTCACCACACCCATCCTGGCTTCATGCTGGGATTTGTCGATGATGAAAATCAGTCTGCGATTGCAAAATTGTGGCAAATTGTGCAGAAACCACAATGTTTGCCTGTCTTTTGAGAACATAAAGTCTCAGAATGCAGATATACATGAAAACCCAACTAAGGTTCGTTTACTTATGGGTCTGGACCCTAAAGCATTGTTTACACAACATATATCAGCTTTTTTTTCAGAAGACAAATTAGATGTTTCACAAGTGAAAATGGTGAAACAGTTTAACATGAAACGGTTTAACATTTGAAAATATTCTGACAGCTCATGCTGATGAAAATGTAAGGTTTGAAGGCAATGGCTTTTGGATTGCACCTACATACGTGTGAGTGAAAGTGTCCATTATTTCTATTATTTCATGTTTACTGGTGGATCTGATAAACAACAAACAAGGCTGAATTGAGAATGACTGAGCATTAGATTCAAGTCAAAGGCAGTAACCTTTCTTGGGGGGTTAGCAGATGACTCAGCATTTGACTCTGCTGGAGAAAAAGAAAATCTTTGTAGTTTTTAGCAGTTTCCTGACTTGTAGAAAGAAATTCCAGCTAAATAACTAAATATAAATGTGTTAGTGATGTGTATGTAACTGGTTGTTCTCTGAGAAATCCATAGAACCTTTCTGCATTTTCCAGTACCAGAGGAAAAAAAAAAATTCTTGTCCAGTTTTTACCATTGTTCTAACATGATGAGTGCTGAGACACTTCTTCCAGTTAAGAACACTGTATAGCACCACTGAAACACAGAGAAAAGGCAGAAGCTTGTAGAGGAGACCAACAGTGTACCTGAGAAGGCACCATGACAAAGGAAAGGTGTTTCGTTCAGATTTGACCTGAGGTGTTTTTCTTCTATAACTTGTCAAACAAGTCTGTACCTGTTGAGGAGATAACTGGTTTGGGCCTGACCCAGAACTGGAGACAGGATCTTCCACAGTTTGCCCACGCAAATGTGCACATGCGCGCGCACACACGCACACATGCACACACACACACACACACACACACACACACACTCTCTCTCTTTCTCTCTCTCTCTCTCTCTCTCTCTCTCTCTCTCTCACGAGCACTATATGAGCTCAAAACTCTCTCCCATCCCTTCTGTTTCTGTTCCCCACCTCTCCTGTCTCTCTCTCATTTTCTCTCTCACACACACACACACACACACACACATAATTGGCTTCTAGCGTTCTGGTTTGGGGTCAGTTGTGCGGATTTACATTTCTATCCTTACATGGTCTGCTTAGTCTAAAGAGGAAAAAATGGAAATATGTAGTGGTAGGGAACTGCAGCAGTTATTTGCAGAAAAATTCTCCAGTTACTTCCAGAGGTGCAATCTGTTGCATGACTAGAACCAAAAGCATTTTTTTCCAGACCCATTGACACCCAGATGACACTTTCTGTCAAGTAAATGCTGTAGGGCCCTATTAAAAATTTTGTGGGCCTGAATAAGTTTCATATTTGTTTATTACAAAAAGGTTACAGCTGAAAGGAAGTTCTGGCACTGGGGCTTCAGAACATTCATGAGGCTCTCCTTCCAGAGATGTTTCTTAGGGTAGTGTATTAAAACAAAAATTACACAAATATAGCAAGGCTTTGCAGGTTTTACAAAACTGTTTTTACAAAGTCTCTGCACCTGGCAACCATCTGGCCATGTCCGTTGAGTCCTTTGAATGAGCCGCAGGGTCCAGCATACAATGTGGATGCACAGTTTTACTGTTCTCAGCCTGAGTAGTCCTCAGTAAACAGATTTGCACTGACCAGTGCAAGACTTTTTTCTTACCAAGAGTGCTAGTTTAAGATCAGCTCTGTCCGTGTGTGTTCAAATGACCAGCACTCAAGAGTTTATCAGTCTCTTAGTTGATTTTTATTTGTGTTAGAACAAAATTCTTCAGAAATATTTCTTGGGCTGCAGCATGGTGAGTAGCTATAGTAAAAAAACACACTACAGTCATTGCCCCTTTGTAGCTGAAGAACCCAGAATTGAACCATCTGTGTTTGAACACAGTAATTCTGAACTGATACAGTAAAAATGGTATATACATATTAAATGGACAAATATTTGTGAGTAGCTTAGTATGCAAGCCCAGTATTGTAAGTTATTATAAGCAACACATCATATAAATAATAAAAATAATGACTGATAAGACATTCAGGAAGGTGACCCTGGTCTTATTAAATGTGATACTCAGAAGTTTTATGCATTCATATTAGAACATAATAATTAAAATATAGACTATAGTTGGCCAAATAATTTGAGTAGATTTGCTAAAAAAAATATTTTCATGGGTAAAATCCAGAACCAGATTGTACAAGAGGCATTGTTGCACAATGAGTGGATTGAAGGGATCTGTTTCAGATGAGACCCACCTAATGACATGGAGGCTAAGGGCTTTTTTAGTCACATATGGATCACAGCCAGGACCAAGGCATTTGATAACTATGGGCTTAAAGTTTCTTGTTATCTGTTATCTTGAATTGTATTGCACTCATGTACTGCAGCAAGACTATCGTTGGCTTGGAACATTGGCTGTTGTGAAACTTGTCTGTTTATGCATCTGAATCAGTGTTTCATTCTATTCTGTTTGGTACTTTCTGAGCAACCTTACACCACTGACTCGTTTGATGTGTTTCAGGTGGGCGGCAGCATCTCTGAAACATTTTCAGAACGTTATTGCTTCATTTGTCAAACTTTTGGGCTTTGTACCAAACCGACCTTTTTTCTCTTCAACCTACATTAAGAAAGTCTAAACTTACATTAAGTAATGGGACTTCATACAAAACTTGTTTCACTTTGTTCTTTCATTGGCTAAGTCTGGACCTAATTTTGAAATACACATGGAAGTGGTTAGTATTGTAACCTGTTTTATTTTTTCTAAAACCCCTTTGTAGAGTGTTTCTGTTGAACTGTTAACATTCATGTTATAGGTTTCGGTCAAGCTGAGAAGAACTTTCACATTTTTTTCTCTTGAGTTGTATATTAGTTTTGTAGGCAAACAGGTGGTTAAATAAAGAGAAGTGCAGGTGTGTGTTACTGACCAGGTTTTTCTCTCACACAGATTTACATACTCACTATAATTAATGAACAGTTTGTATCTTCAGGTCTGGACTCACTTTCAACCCAAGAGTTATATATTGTAGTCCAGCTCATATAAACACCAGTCAAATAGAATATTTGGTGTTACAAAGTAAACAATGATGCATAAAACAAAACCAATTTAACGATAATGAAAAATCAGCTCATAAATCATTTTGATTTCTGAAGATAATAAACTGAAATTTAGAAGCTGAGTCAGTGGACTGACTCCATGGAAAACTGGGTTTGGGTCCCATTAGGGTTGAGGTCAATGCCTTCCTGTTGAATTTGACTTGTAGCAACCACTCGTTTACATTTAAACTTACATTTACATTTATTCATTTAGCTGACACTTTTCTCCACATTGATGTACAATGAAAGTGCATTTCACCAACGGACAGATAGGAATAGAGACAAATGATCCTCAAAGTGCAGCCAGTCTAAGACTGCTGTTTTTATTGATGCATATTACACCTGTAGCATCATATAAAATAGAGAATTGTGTTTTTTTTAAACATATAATTTTGTGAACTTGTTAAGGTAAGGTATGGAAGGGGCTTACCATCATCATCTTCTTCTTGGTTCACACACACTAGAGGAACACTCAAACTTTACACACCCTGAACTAGATCCAAAAGTACATCTGTGCTGTGAAGAAGCTATGAAGTACTGGAATTACCTGCTGTGACACTGTGCCGTGTATTAAAATAAAAATGGCCGATCAATTTTCCTCAAAAATAACAGTAAAATAGCACATTGCATAGACAAACACTAGCATAAAACATTTGTGAAATTATTTTATATGGGCTACTCTTCCACTCAGCAGCACAACTAGCAGAGTCGATCCAAGTTGCCTTAATATATTATGGTGCTAACCTGCTGTGTCACCTGTCTTTAACTGGGTATATATTAGCTATTTTAGCACACATCTTCATCCAGTAATTGTTTTAATGTTTTTCATCACCAGTTCTCTCTTTTTTACTGCTGTCGCTGTCAATCATTAATGAAAACAGTCCCTTAAAATATCTAAATCCAAAATCATAACACGATCCTTAATGAACCTACTGCAAACCAAAATTTCAGACAACTCAGGAGAGGCTGATCCTTATTCTTCCAAGGTACTGTAATTGTAGACCTGGCTGTACAATCAAATTAGAAGATGACTCGTGTTAGTATTTATGTGTGTGTTTCTAGGCAAATTGGCACAAAGTGATAATCGCCCAGTCCTTTGAACAGCAGAGGAATTTTTAGTCCCGGCCCATCGTCAAAAGTCCCGAGCTTCCCAACTGGCACTTCAGTGCTGCCTACCATCATTCCATCCTAACTAAAAAAAAATTCACACCAAGTTTATTGTAGATTGTTTAAAATGCCTGCCCTTTATTTAAAGCTGAAAAAAATGACAAAGTCATTTGTTTTCTTCTTCAGAAATGTCTCCAAAGCATTAAAAAGATGTACTTACACATGCACATGCAGAACTTGGCTTAAAAGTCGCTTGCTGGTTTGAATTAGCATTTTGACTTTCCCCTTCCATGTAAAGCAGACCAGATCACATAAAAAGCAAGTAGAGAAAACTTGCACAGCAATGACCTGAAGGCTTTCAAACCCAGTTTTACTCTGAAATGTCCTTGTCTAACTCCTGGTAATTACAGATATGGATATACAAATCAGTTTCCTTATATTGTCACAATTGGAATATTAATAGCAGCTAATCTAAACTAATGTTTGAATAGCTGTTGTATTATAAATGCATTACAGATGTTGTCTTAATCCATTTTTAGCTGACTTTTTCTTTGTATGTGTGTATTAATTTAATTATTTCACTGCTGTTGTAAGCTGTTTCTTCACTTACAATGATCACTATGTAGGGTTTAGCTCACACCTGTATCCAGTGTGACTGTCTGATGGTACACTGCAGTAAACTACCTGCAGCGATTAACTCGCCTATACAGCAGAGCAATGTAACAGACTCACTGTAAGCAATTTGAGTCACCAATTCATCTGAAACATCTCTTTGGACTGTGGGTAGAAACCAGAGCACCTGGAGGAAACCCAGACAAATACGGTGAGAACTTGCAAACTCCACACAGAGTAAGCGGAGATCACACCCATATCTTCTCACTTGGTCAAGGTGCTGTGAGATAAAAGCACTATTTGATGCACCTTCCTGCTGCCCCACCTTCGATAGCTGGAACAATAGTTCAGTTTTCAGCAACATGTGGCTCAGTTTAAATCCAAACATTATTGTATGTGCTTCCCCTCATAGCTTAAATCTTATACAACTGGGAGTTTCCCAAAAGTATAACACTGCCTTACTTGGACTGTATTTCAGTATTTATAGCAGACTTTTATTAGTGGAATGTAAATAATTGTAGTTGAGTTATCACATCCTTGTGATTTAATTGCAGTTATCCTTTGGATCAAACATTGGTTTAATGTTATTTAGGCATTGCTGACTGGAAAGTGGCCCGATTAAACTGTTCTCACCCGCACAGGGGATTCTTAATGTTATTTTGTTTAAAAGTAGTCACCATGTCCTCTCCTGGTTCTGATTTGGCAAGGGAGGTTCAAAGCAGCTTTTCAGTGAAAGACCTGCTATTAAGGTTTCCCCAGAGGGCACAGTGGACGTCTCCTGTCTGGAGAAGAGAAGGCAAATGCATTAGGAGCCTGTGGCCTCCCTCAGACCTGGTGCTGTTTCAACTGAAGGGCTCTGGAGAACCAGCCATGATTCTTTGTTTCCACTCGGAACCAATTAATGCGGGTAAAGTTAGATGGGTCTCTTCCTTTTGCTGGGAAGCAACCTGACCGCTGCAAAAACTGCGGAGGAAACAGTTTTTAGCTTGGACTTTCTGCAAAGTAAATGGAACCCCGTGGTTTGGCCAGTCTTTTTTTTTTGCCCTCCCTCTTGGCTGGAGAACAAAAAAAGTAGACACAAGTCAGCATTTTTTATCGGGAAATGGCTTCTTTTTCTTCTGCCTCTAGTCAGAAGCTTGGCCTTGGCGGGGTTTTAATAATGGCCGGATTCAGTGTTAAACTGAAGAGGTTTCATGCCCTTATACCTTGGACAAGAGGAGGCTCTTATCCGCTCTGTGAAATCATTATGGATTGATAGAGTCTCCTTGTTGCTGTCACTCCTGTGATGCATCCAGTCCATAGGGCTTTAGTTAATTCCCAAAAGCAAGGAATGACACCAGCATCTGCCTGGATCTTCTTGCTAGAGTTGGCAGGCTCTGTAAACCAGATGATCCACAATACTTTTAATACTCCTTATTGACACACAGTAACTGAAACAATATAGATGTTAGTTTGCGACAGTGAAAAAAAATAAGAAAGCAACAGAAATACTGAAATTGGACAAGTGTCCTGCCTTCTCTATCTTTCCACATGTACAATAAGTGGAAGGGAGGATGTACTGTCTCGCTGGAAGCATCTAGTTGTGTCTATCTTTGTTTCTGTCTGAATGTTTCTCTTTCACAGACATACACACACCTCTGCGTGCAAGTGCTCCTAGGCTGTCAGCTCCAAAGCCTAGTCTGGGCAGCAGCTGTGGCTCACCTGTTCACTCTGATTTTGACCCTAGCAAAGTTTCCTCTTGACCCCCATTTACCTTTCCCAGCACAGGCGTCTCCCAGTGCCCATCCCATATGTAGTTGTGTGGGGGTAAGGTGGCTTAGAGTGAAAACCCCCAATGGCTTTCTGCTTCTAGTCGGGGAATCTGTAATGTGTGACTTAGACATGTCTTTATGCAACATTACAGGACCCACGTGTAGCACATTATCTCCAGCGCCTTCTACCTTTGCATCCAGTATCTTACAGTGTGCCCTGTTTAAAGTGACAGGGTAGCATCAAGTGGCAGAGGCAGGGGACAGTCAGATTGTCCCTCAGCCTCTGCAGTCCCAAAATACCTCAGAGAACCGTCAGCTGCTGCTCCATGACCAACTGGGATGCCCCGTGGGTCCCCAATAGTCCCTCCCTGCCTCAGGACTGCCCTACTGGAGTGCTTGCATTCTTTCTTGACCATAAACACCTTATTCACTTGCATCAAGTTATTTAAACCACCAGTCCGTCTCGTCCTCCTCACCCCCTTGCTGTGGGGGGCCATAAAAGTCCTATGTCCTCAGCTGCCCACCCCCCCAAGAAGTGCACTCACGAGGTAGTGACTTCACAACCCATAATCGGCCCATGATGCCTGGCCAGGGCTATTTTAATGGCAGCTCGTCATATATGCTTGGTTGTCTACTGAAGGCTCATCAAAGGTGTGCAGCTAGGGCCATTTAGCACTGTAAGGAAGTGTTTTTGTATCTTCATTTTCTGAGTTTTCTTTACAACATATTTTTCTCTGGTCTTTTGACTCAGATAAAAGTGCAGTTGATTTTTGAAAATAAACAAATAGGTTTTAAAATGAGCAGGAGGTAGCACAGAGGTTATAGCTGTTACTTTGGTATCAGGAGACCTGTTGGTGTCACATGGTATATTTGACAGTTGTGTATTGTCTGCTGGAACTGTGTGTCTATAGTCTTAGAATGGAAATGCACTGCTCAAAAGGAATTTATAATGAAATGGAATATTTAATTAACCCATTGGTTACTCTCTTGAATTTGGTCTCCACATTAATATAAATGCTTTCCAATGCTAATGGTAGAAATACAAGTCTGTTTCCTTCGCAAAATGCCTATTTTTTAAGGCCTTGGCTACCTGTAGTTAGTGAGGCGGGCCTTTTAACACTAAAGTAGGAAGAATATTGAAGACTCTCTTACTACTAAACCGGTCACAACTACAGTAGAGGGTTGGCTGGCAGCCATTAGGGCTTTGCTGGTGAGTGGGGCATTGAGGCAGTGGGCCCACTCTTCCTGAGGCCAGTGGCATGTTGGGATGGTATGCTCAAAGACACTGAATAAGGTCTCTGGATTCTCCTCAGCAGACACTGGCTTACGAACTCACTAAAAAAAGATCCATTGAATCTAGAAACCTGATTCGATGCTCTCTTGTCTGGTGAACAAGGCTGGTGTCACACCATAAAGGGACTTTGATTGCACATCAGCCCCTTGTAGGACCTTGTAACCATTGTGCCCTTGGAGACACAGCAGTGCTGCTTTTGGCTAGCTGTCAGCAATGATGTGGAATTTATATTTTGAGCCAGAAGAGGCATGTGTTTATGATGAATTTTGTTTACAATTATTTCAGTTTTGGTCATGGTCTATAGTGTGATGCTCTTTTAGTGATCCATGTGCTTCTATCTAGCTATTGGGCAACATTTGCTGATGTAATATGCTTGTCAGATGATTTCACCCCGTTTGACCCACAGGAATGCCTAGGCCTTGCCAACCATACATGTTGCTGTAAGTTACGAGAGGTAGAGGACTCCAAACACTTTCCCCCAACAGGTGATATAATTATTAAAGAGACCACCTTCAGAATCAAAAGTTTCAGATCACACCTTTTGCTATAGTACCCATAAACAAGGTACTTACCCTGAAATTCTCAAAATAATAACAGGCTCTGTAATATGGGCAAATCATTGTAAGTTGCTTTGGAAAAAAATCACTAGCTAAATGAATAAATGCAAATGCAGATGGAAATGCTTTGCCAAGGAACACCTAAAGGTCTGTCTTGTTTCTTGAGTCTCCATGTCATAGGTAGCGTAACTAGCTAGCTATTGCAGCATGGCTCTCAACTTTGCAGAGAAATGGTAAAAGACGATTCAGTAATACATTCCAGGGAAACATTGTATCCGAAATATCAAGTCAGTGACCATGCAGACTGCCAACTTGATACAGAGATGTAGACTTCATTTGATGTGACTTTGCTCCTTTCCTGTTGAGTGACACTGAGAGCAAGTGGAAATTTCCACAGGACAGAAAAAGATGCATTTGTGTTTGTTGTGGCTGTGAGAGGGATCTGTACTGGAGCTGCCTGTGTGACAACTGCCTCCCAGAGGGGGGAGTGTAACAGTCTGTGGAACTGAGTGACTAAAAGAGGGGGTAGGAATGGAAGGAGGGTAGCCTTCAGGGGAATGGTCATGTGGTCATCTGTGGTGGTGACCACCGTTGACCCAAAGCATTGATAAATGTAGACTTTTTGTATGGTTACTCCATTCTTATCTTTCAAAAACTCTCATCACTTTTCTTTACTTTAGAGTTGTAGCAGCAAACAGGATTTTTCTTTGCTCTTCTTTAATACTAAGCAGCAGGTAGATTAGTGTCTAGGAACACAGACTCATGACCCAAAAGTTGCTTACTGAAGTTGTACTCAGCACATAATGCTTGATCAAGGTACTTGCTCCTGTAAAACATCTGGATTTATGAATGCTTAAAATTTTTCACTTTAGATCAAAAATGTTAGCGAAGCAATAACATCAAAGTAATTAAAAAAGCTTGAGTAAGTTTGTGGGATATTTGTATTTATAGTTTTTTTAATTCTAAATGGATTTTGCTGGGTGCGCAGCTGCATGTGCTGTCACAGCAGTGAAGCCTTGTACAGGTCCTCAGCTCCATGTAGTGGCCTACACTGAGACTTCATTGTCACGCCTCCATGTTTGATGAAGTGCCACCGCCAGTGTGGCCATTGTGCCACACTGACAATGCTCAGTTCTCAAATAGAGGCTGCAATTCACAGGCTCCCCAAGCAATGAAACCCAAACCGCCCAGTCAATGGTAATGAACTTGCATTCCTTCAAGGAGTACATGGCTGCCATGTTTATTTCCATACTTTGCTGTGTGCCACCAGCTTTCTAGGTTAACGGCTCTTGAATGAATGAATTGGCCCTCAGTCTTTATAGCTTCATAGCTTCCCCAAAATGCCAAGGTTCTGAGAAGGGCCTGTGTGGCCCTGACTGGGGCAGTCAGATTTCAGGGGTCAATTGTTCAGTCTCCCAACCTCACAAGACAAAGCATGTTTAATGGAGTTCACATGGGAGAGAGTGGGTGGGGGTGTTTTCTTGGGCAACAGGCGTATTTATTTTTTTTATCATCAATCTCCCTTCCCCAGAACATATGTATCAGCAGGTGCTCCCATGTATGCCAGGCAGGGAGGTTTGGGAGCCAGAGGAATGTTGCTATTTTTAAAGAAAGTTTGACATTTAAGTGTCTGTGTTTCCAAGAGTATGCATGAGTGTATGTGTGTCAGTGTGGTTGCAAGCTTGTTTCCACCCCAAACTGATTGGTGATAGCAGCAATGTGTCAGCCTGTATGGAACGCTTGGAATGCAGCAGCATGGAGGTGGGCGTGTCTGTCCTGAGGAGTTGAGGAGGGTGGGGACTGGAGAGGTGGGCAGCAGCCCCGGAGGGAGAAGGGAGTGCCGGGTCTCAGGACTTGCATGGTGAGGTCTGCATTGCTGCTAACCTGGTGGAGCAGCAGAGAGAAGCAGATGAACTGGGCTCACCAAAGCACACCACTGATCCCACGTTGCTGAGTATGTATAAACACTACTTGTCCAGCAGGTGGTGAGGTGGTCCGTGCAAGCCAGGAGAGGCATGTGTTTCCACTCACTGCACATCACACGCACAGGAGAGAGTACTTTACAATGGACTGTCGACATCAGTGCCAGGTTTGAGCCCCACCTACTGCTGTACTTCCCTTGATCAAAGTACTTACACAGAATTGGCACAGTAAAATGTACTACTGTAAGAACCGGTAAATTGTTAAGTGCTTTGGAGAAAAAAATTGTCTAAATGAATACATTTCTAAGTGGCCCCTCACATCATATTTGTGATGGAGAGTGTGATGCATGGTGGGGGAGCAGTGCTCCAGTGTGCCGCCTGTTTGTGCAGCTGTTCCATCTGCCCTCCCACACACACTCCCCACTGCTTCATCTTCAATTCAGTCCCCCAGTCCACCACCAGGGATGACTGTGCTATATTTACTGGTATTTTTCATAAACAGGTTCTATTACCCAAATGTTGGTTTAAGATTGAATCCCAATTTGTCCACACAGCTATGCAAGTTGTTCTGTCTGAAATTCTTTTCCTTGATACACTATTTATTTGTTTGTTTGTTTGTTTGTTTGTTTGTTCTTTAGCTGAAGCTTTTTGCCAAAGTGACTTACAATAATGAACTACTTACTGTGGAGTTACTGTCCTGCACGGTTACTGTATACTCATATATACAGCTAGGTCAATTTTATAGGAGCAATTCACTGTGGTATTGGTAGATAAATCATTAATATTTTTAGTCACAAGTAACCCCTTTTCACATACCACATCGTTCTCTAAGCAAAAAAGACATGCTTGCACAGTTTTTTTGTTTAAAATTTTGCAAGACATTGACCAAGCCCTGAGGCAGAAAAACCTTTTTGTTATTCAGAATCCACAAATCAGTACTTCATGGGGCCACTGAAACATGTTTTTTCTTGTCAGCAGAGAGCTACCTTCACAGCAGATCAATATGTTTTTTGTCTCGCTTATCTGAGTGTTTTTTCAAAGGTTTGCACACGTATTGGCTTGTTTTCAATATTTTCGTTGCAGTTCTAGCCACTCGAAGAGAACAAAGTTTTACGGACAAGCAAAAATGATGCTATCTTAGACCTCATATAGGTTTCCTTAGGTTGAAGTTCAACTTTTCTCAAAACAATTTAACAACATTAGAAAAATCTTTATTACATCAAGTGCACCTTGTCCACTAAGACTGCCACAGTAGTTATCATTTAAAGAAACTGCCAGACGTTCCCCAGCTGACAAGCTCAACCGTCATCATTCTTACCTGCCTATATCTGCTGACTTTCTGTGATGTCCCACCACTAGACTATACAGTATACGTTCATTTATATACTTTAGCATCAGCTTGTAGCCAATTTACTGTAAGGTCAGTAGTAGAGGCTTTGACAATGTTTTCATTTCAGATGAAAGAAAAATGCATTGACTGTTTAAAGGTGATTTTTACTCAGATGCCTGAGAATTCTTTTAAAAAGCATGAAGCTATTTAAAATTCATCTTGAAAGTTGCACCACCTCACATTTGCAAACTTTCCAGCCATATTGGCATGTAGTCACAATAGATGTATGTGGGTTCCTAAGGGTTGATAATAGTAAATAACCTGTCTAATGATAATAACTCTGCCTGTTGTCCAGATGCGTGCAAGTTCCCATTGCAGGATAGCAGTGTTTATGCTGTGATTTGGTGCCTCACTGTGCCTGAGCTGTAGGTTTGAATCAGGTTCAAGATGTGCAGTGCTTGCATGTTCTTCCCATGTTCACAGTCCCAAAACATGGATAGAACACGACAACAGTGAACCATTTCTGCACCAGCCCTCACCATCAAAATCATGAGAGTTCACCTCAATTCCACTTACCCTGTTTTTCCTACAGTTTCGCAAGCAGTTCAGTCTCAATAGTTTCATTTCTCATCTGAGTTATGTACATGGACTGAAGTCAGATTTGGTCAGCAGAAGACTTTATGTTTGTGCAAAAGCTTTTTCTCAGTCTAGAAAGCAAATGAGGCACTTAGCAGAGTAAATAATGTCTCAATCTTACGTTTCAGGTCGTAATGAGTTGATTGCAAGATACATCAAGCTGCGGACAGGAAAGACCCGCACAAGAAAACAGGTAATCACTGTTTGTCGTAGAACTTGTTACAAATGTCCACACTTTTTTGTTTGTTTTGGTTATAGATTGGTCACCTATAAGGTACCTGTTGTCCCCCAGCTGAGGTGAATGGCAGACCTCCGAATACCTATATTAGTCCTTGAATTAAATCTCCCTTAAAATGTGTGATCCATCAATAATCATAAAATGCTATTCCCCTGTTTCAACTGAGGTGGACTGTACAAGTGCGCCACCTGGAGTGCACAATACCTGCAATCTGATGCCATTTGGTCAGGGACACTGTTAACTGTAATCTGCAGAGAATAAAATGTAATGTACAGTTTATCTTTTCATGACCAGACTAACAGCATTTGATCATGTGTTTGACCAGTTACTTCAGGATGTCATATGTCTTTTTTAATTCATTTTCAAACAATACAGTTGTTGTATATAAATACAATATTTAATTTTAAGTAAAGTTTTTGCTGATTATAATGAAACATCTTTAATGAAGCATCTTGAATATTTAGAAAAGGAATATGTTAAATGCTTTTATGTTATATGTTGAGTTGTATGCTTTAAAATCACTTAAAATATGTTTAACAGTTTTAATTTTGCCGATATGTCATAGACTTTTTTCCCCATTCTGGAAATTCTTGAAAATACTTTTGATTTGGTTCAACATAGATATGTGTCATTGTTCAAATGTTACATTAACAATTCAACATGTAAGGTGCCTTCTGCTCCATGCATAAATGCACACCCACCTAAAGGGGTTGTCAAACTTTAATTTTTACATTAATATGGCAATCCTCTTAATTTAGTTCATTAAAAAGTGCCTGGTCCTTCACATTTGAGGTGCCACACCTTATCATCCAGCCACTTGTTGAACCGAATCCTTCTTCATTAGTCTGCACTGATTTGTTGTTGAAGATTGACACAGTGTCCTTCAGTTGTGCTCCCCAGTGCTCCTTCATCTCCGTGCATCTCTTAAAACTGTTTCATACCCCCAGGTGTCTAGTCACATACAGGTGTTAGCGCGGAAGAAGGTGCGGGAGTATCAGGCAGGGATCAAGGTAGGTGCCCCCCCTTCATGCCGCCATCTCTTTCCTCCTTGGTTAAGGCCTTTCTCTTCTCTCTCTTCTTCCCCAATCTCTGGCCCCTGGTTCTGCTCCCCCTTCTGCAGGTTTCTAGTCACTTGCAGGTTCTTGCCCGGAGAAAGTCTCGTGAGATACAGTCAAAGCTGAAGGTATGCGCTTTGTGTGCGGGGGCAGGGCAGGGCATGCACATGCTTGGCTTTATGCTAATAGCCACAGCAGCAGATTAACAGTGCGGCTGCTCCTGAAGGCCAGCACCAGCTTATGGGTCTCTGGTTCACAGCAGCATTCACTGTAAGGTGTGACACAGGATCCGTCAGCAGTGGGAAGGTGTCGGCAGGTCAGGTTGTCTGCGTTGCAGAGAGCTGAAAGGCCCAGTAACAAAACAGCACCCCTTCTGTCACCTGAGCAAATGTAGACTAAGACTGTTTCAGATTTTCACTTAGGTTTTGTCAGTTATGTACAAAGGTTTGTATTATTCTGAAGAATAAGTCAGTTTATGTAGTATGTGTTACAGGCAGTAAACTCTAAGACTGGCTGCCCTGTGGTGCTGCTGTGGTTACAAACCATAAGAACATACAGCACAGCAGAGCCTCACAGTGGCAAGTCTTAAAACTTATTCATAGTACAGTCTGTGTCCTATGAATAGATTTTTTAAGATGGCTGGCTATGTACAGACAGAGGTGTTTGAATGACATCAGAGAAAGGGCATATGTAAAAGTAAAAGTCAGCCAAATTGTTCTGCTTTTAGTTTATATTCGTCCAGAAGAGGGTGATATAGACCCCCAAAAAAACCAAGTGAAATCAACTCATTATGCAGTAAAGACACCATTTCACAAATGTGATTATTCATTTGATGGTGTCGTTTATCACAACTGAGTGAAGGACCTACTTTTTGCACAATTTGGTAATAGTACAGATGCTGTAAAGGGGGGGGGGTACACCAAATAATGGTTTTTGACATTTTTTACTCAGCAGTGATAGTTTCCCTGTTGTTAATTCAGGTTAAATAGAACATTTCATTAGTGTCACTACTCAGACTCCACGTGAGTTATGCCAGGAGCTATGCCAAGAAAACCATAAGCAACTGAGGAAATGAAAACAGGTCTCAGGCAGAGAAAATGGGAGAAGAACAATCCTCTGGCGGTCCAAACACCAGTGGCTGCATTCTACTATGTTGCACCATGCCAGCTTGATCACAGCTAAGGGAAATGTGCCTGTCAGCCAAACGTTCTTGTGCTCATCAGTGAGCTTGACCTGAGCATTTCATGGTACACAGTTGACCACTTGGAATGTAGTAAGGAGCAATTAGCAGGTCAAGATGGTTTCTAGTACAGTGGCCAAAGACAGTGATGTCTAATTTGAATTTTACTAACACAGGTCATAAATTAGGATAGTTCATTCCTGGGCCTTTGCTTTTCTTTTGGGCAAAATGCTTAGCATGAATTGCTTAAGTAAAATACCTGGCTTCATAAATAAGCAGAACCCCAAGTAATTTTTGGGGACAAAATGTATTAAGATGGAAATAAAAATAATAATGTCATTAGCCAAAAACAAGGAATGGCGCTGCGTGTGTCTGAGTTTTGCATTCATTCAGAGGATTTTCTGAATGTGGTGAGTCTGAGCACCACTCTAGCTGAGTGAGAAACACTAGTAGAAACTTGTTTGTTGGCCAGTCACTGCCGCCACATTGGAGAAGTCCTGCTGCTGCATGTAAGTGCAGTGTATCTGAGTGTCATAACACACTCCTATGGGCATGCTGTGTGTGTGTGTGTGTGTGTGTGTGTGTGTGTGTGTGTGTGTGTGTGTGCGCGCTGCTAACATGCTAATGCTAAAGCCGGCAGGCTTTCCCGTGCACCATGCCACCTTCTATCCCTTTCCCTACCCCCTTTCCCTTTTTCTATTTACATCCCACCAGCCTGGGAAACTGGAGTCTCAAACATGTTTAGAACAGTCAAGCCACAAACTGTGAGCTCTTAACCATAAATAGTAGCAATGTGGTCATCGAATGCTTATCATTAGTGTACTTTGTCATTTTATGTCGGGTAAACACTCTTGCCTTCAATTTCACATACAGGTCATAGTTCATTCCTCGTTTACATCAGTTCACACCCCCAATTGACACTTGAGGCTCTTTAAAACACTGATGGGTCTGAGATGTCTCCTTATACAGTTCTTTTCTAGACTTTGTTTCCATTTGTTTGGGTTTGTGTTGGTCCATGCAACCATTTTTAGGCTTGTGGGCACTTGTACTTCTTTATCGTTTGGTAAATAACAACTCAGCTTTGTATTCTCTGTACTTAATTGCCAAACAAAATGACCCCACTGAGTAAGTTTTTAACCATTTTTGGTTATAATTTATCACCAAATGTGCACACTTTGAGTAGCCTTTGAGAAAGTGACAGAATGTGTGAAAATGCTGGTCCCGTTCTGCAAGAGTGTATTCAGAAGCATATATTCTGAATATATTCAGAAGCAGCTTTCACAAAGTGTGGGAACCCTTTAGTGGAAAAAAACTGCATATTCTAAATCTGGGATGTGTTTATTCAACATGTAGTCCCTTACTTTCTGATCTAATTCCAGCCTTCTGTGATGTTTGGAGGACATTGTGCCATTACATTATGTCCTCATCCTAGATTTAAGGAAGTTGGTACTTCCCTTTCTATGGGTTTCATGAAACAAAACCACCTGACTGAGCACCACATTGCCAGATAGCAACCACTGTTGGGTTGCAAACATCACAGAATGCTATGGATGCAGGAAAGGAGAAGTTTTCTCCACATCTCCCAACTGTTTGGAACCTGCCAGCTATCTATGTAATGATGCTCTGATCATAAAGCTGCTTAAGTTCAACTGCCTAAATAAAGATGTCAATTGTTGATATGGCATGAGTTAATGTACTTAAAATTTGATCCTTTCAAAGTCATTTTCATCCTTTGTTGATTCTTTTAGGTGGACTGAGTAACTGCTTAAACTTGAAAGCAAATTTAATCTTTTTAGTGTTGAATAGAACAGAAGTCTCTTAAAGTCGTTACCAATAAGTGCTGTTAGAGCTCAAAGTTCAGACTTTGTGTTACTTTCGTGTTAGCCTTTCAATATTGTAAAACATACTAACGGTTTCTTCTTTCTTTGATTCAGGCCATGAACTTGGTAAGTGTTTATTTGATTCAGTTACCTCCTGCACTTCCCCTGCTTCATGGCCTCCCTCCCAGCTGAAATTCTGCTGCTCACCTAGGGAGCGTTAGCATGGCTCTGCCTCCCCTTGACTGTACCTCCCTGCTCTCCGCTCACAGCCAGGGGGCACTGTTGCGCATGAGCAGTTTCTGTCATTAACAAGACCACACTCCAGATTCATACTTTCATGCTTGCTGAAGGTGCGGGATCTGTCTGCCCCTAAAAAACACACCATCTCCCATGATCCAGAGACACTAACAGAGCAACAGGCCGATATTCATCCTGAGCCTAAAGACACTTTTTGTTTCCCAGTTTCTGTATCAGAGAGCATAAATCTGTCAAAATGGCAACAATAGTTGGTATCAGTTAAAAAGAAAATTTAATAATACCCATCCCCTGTAATTGTATTATTAAAACCTTCTCATTAATAAATTCCATCTAAAATATTCAGTAGACTAAAAACTCAAGTCTAAATTCATGTAGTTTTTGAAATTATCAAGAAATATTTTCCATCTTCTGAAAAAATTTTGTTTTCCAAAAAAAGATGTTGTTTAACAAGATTGCTTTTCGCAACCTGCAAGTTTTACAGTTTGTTTTTTTTTCCCCACTATTTGAACTTCATAGGTATTCTTATGTTTTCTGTGTTAGGAAAATGATTTAAGAAATTATAGTCCCACCCATAAATCGAGCGATGTGTTTAAAACTACTCTCAACCTTTCCTGCTCCCCAAGCAGGTGAAAACAGGACTGATATTCAAAATATTTTACTATGTTGTTTTGGCATTATTCAAGATCTGTGACAGGTACAGATAAATTAATCAGTATACCTGCCAGAATAGGTCATTATTTAAAACTGACAAAGATATAATTATTAAAGTTATAATATAAAGTATCTTAAATATATAATTAGCATTGATGGATTTGATCTGAAGACTACATGGAATGAAAATTCATCTTGGCTGCTTGTCTTCATGCTTTTGCTGCTCCCCTTGTGGGATGTTGTGTATCTCCCATTGTCTGGTCCACCTGGAGCTTCTTCTGTGTGTATGTGTGCACGCGTGAAGGAGATTGTATGCTTTTCTAGATAAAGCCATGGTATTGGTTTTCCTAAGTGATATATTTGCATTGCCTTGGAGGGAAGGTCTGTTTCTCCTGTAAAATGTTTGTTTTCTGTGAGATTTTAGATCCCAAGCTGTGAGAATGAATTGAGAAAAGATCCATTTTACTGTTATTGTGTTCTTCAAGAACATGTTTTCTAGTAAATGCTGTTCTGTACACTTCACAGTCACTGTACTTATTTGTTAGGAGCATTTTAAAATATTTGAAATATATTAAATAGGATTCACTGCAGTTAGGTACTGTTACTTGAACTTAGAGAAACTTGGTTTGATTCAGTTTTTTCAGCACTGTAAGGCTCAAAACAAAGTTATTGTTAATTCCTTTAGCATTCCATTAGTGGGCTGAATATCATATATAGCTATGTCAGGAGTGTGATACGTCATGGATGATTGATAATTAAATCGGGGGGGGGGGCTGCAGTAATTAATGTGATTCATATTATACTTTTTTCCAAAACAGCAAATAGTGACAAGAGAAACCACAAATTCCACATTCTTTTGGGTGCACGTTTGATTCCCTGTGACATATCTGCCAGGCTTCTATTTCACATGTCATGACCAGGATGTCAATTGTGGGAAACTGAGCCAGGTGGGAGGGTCTTTCAGCATATAGTGTCAACCTGCCTCTTGGAGCACCAGTAACCCATCTACACAGAGTCAGAGTTAGAACACAAGAACTCATAATTTTTTTTATAGGGAAACTGTGTTTTATCAGCATGCAGTAGTTGAAGTTGTCACAATTTGGAAAATCAGAAATACACCTTATCTCTGCCTCTTTGTGTGTATCTTTTTCCCCTCTCTCTGTTGATGGCATCTTGCTACTATTGGCTCCTTCCGTTGCCTTTCTGACTCAACAGCATATCATATATGTATATAAGAAGAATGATGCAGGTTGTTCAGTCACATCACACACCACACATATACTTATACAGCAATATACAAAGCCAACAAGTGAACCTGACCTTATGCCTTTTCGATGTCACTAATATTTTCAATTTCTGTTTAAAATACTGTTTTACAGACACTAGACACAGTAAATAGCAGTTTTATCATAGTTAAATTTTTCGCTGGTTCTCTTTACTGTCATTCTAGACTTATACAAGATGTAGTTTCTCCTGGACCATGGTGCACAATAAACTAAACAGACAGCATAACGATGCAGGAAAGCACATTTTGATATTTTGATATGCTATTATGAACACATTTGTGAACGGACAAGTTGTAGCTCATGAAATGTGGAATCAGCTGTGTAAGACAGAGTGAGAGACAGCACTCAGCAGTAGTTGTAAGAGTCATAAGAAACTGCGATTCTCAATGTAAACTACGCATGCAGTGGGGTATGTGTATCCCAGTCATCATTAGGTGACAGCACATGGGTTTAATGGCAGTATTCTGTGGTGCTGCAGTGTGGACCTCATATGGATCCCTCCTGCCTTCTCTTCCACCCAGGATCAGGCCTCCAAAGACAAAGCTCTGCAGAACATGGCTGCACTGTCCTCAGCACAGATTGTCTCAGCCAGCGTGATGAAGAGTCAGCTGCCTCCCCTGCCCCAGCCACCTTACCCACCACCTGCCCGAGTAAGTCATCAGGTGTGGCAGTTATGCAGTGCTTTGCTGAGCCACGTTGACATCTGCACTCAGTCCTTTCATTTTACTGAATAACCATTAACATTCAGTCACTTTTGTTGATATATGGTACTTCTAAAAGTTTAAGCACACTAGGCAATATTTGCAAGGGAAGAACTGGACAGAAGAGCAAAGGCACAGCAACACATAAGTGTCCACATGTGTGGCATTTGCTACAGAGGAGCTTGGAAGGCATTTTGGCTGATTTGATTTTCAAACTTGGCAACCAAACACCATGAAAAAACTAATTTCCAGCACTTTTGCTATTGACATGATTCAGTTCTGTATGTATAGTCATTAAAGATGTATTATGCAGCTCAAGTGTACAGGGCATGTTAGGGTCCAAGTGTTCAGTGCATTGGTCACAGTTCCTCTTCTTTAACCTCCAGTTATGTCTCCTGTTGCATCACAACAGCTCCAGCAAGAAGTTTTCTGATAATTAAGTGTGAACAATATCTTTTCATCTGTATTAGTAATCCACTGGAGTTGCATTAAAATATCAGTTTGGTGCTCTTATAATTCATTTTGGCAAAAGATATTTCTCCTCCTCTCTGTTTATCTCATGCTTCCTAGTTTTGGTCAGGACCCATCCCAGGACAGCCTGGACCCTCTCAGGAGTGAGTATCACTTTTCTATATTCAAACCCAAGTGGGGGGGAAATGATAATGGTGTGAACTGGCTGCCTGTGACTGGTGAAGGCAGGGGAAGGTGCAAGGCCCCAGAGGAAAGGGTTGGTGGATGGGGTTGGATTTCTCTGGCATGTTTAATGGATCAAACTTGTCGCACATCAGGCTGACTCTTGAGATGAACCCGGGAGGGACTCCTGGGCTCAGTCGCACCAGCTATGCGTAAGTTTTGACTTGGATCAGCAGTCACCTGGCCCGACCACGCTAACTCCGCTTCCGCTTTTTTGTACACTAACCTGTTGCTCCTGGCACCAGCTGATTGTCTCATTGAGGAGCTTTACTAAGAGCAATCGGACCTCAGGTTTAAGCTGGAGAGGAGCATAGTGTGACAAAAGATAAAAACACCCAGCCCTTCACCCTTTGGAGAAGGGAACATCATCCCTTCCACCAACATGAGCTAGTACAGCACACACATTTCTTTACTATGGGAATCATCCCTCCCCTGAGTGGAAATTGTATTCTGATGTTTTGTTGTGAAATTGGATTTAGAAGAAAACTGTTTTAATGTTAAGGCAGAGTTAGTCAAACTTACGCTTAGCTGGTGCAGTCCACAAATAGAACCCCGGTGACTAGCTTTCTGCACTGACAGATGGTTTAGAATGCAGTGGTATTTCATTGCACAGAAATGCATAGATGTAAGACATGTGATTTCAGTGCTGGAATTAAAGTTGGAATTCATTTAGTATAAAATCATATGACATACGTCTATGTTATGATTCTTGAAGGAGATATGAAAAGTTGGTTCTACATCCATCTCTGTTGTTTAGGAAAAAATGGTAGGGTTGCATACATTGAATCAAAATTTTCTGGAGCCCTATGATTATGTTCATTATCACTCAAAAGTGTGAGAACACTTGCTGGAAAATAACCTTTTCTTTGCATTTGGTTAATCAGATTGTCATGCTGTGTCTTTGCAGCTTATGTGCTGCAGTTCTCAGAAACATTTGTGAGCTGCTTTGCTTTCATGCTTCTGATAAGTTTATCCCCTTATCTTAATTATGTTCTCACGCTTTTGAGTGGTTCTGCATTTCATGCAAAAAACAGCACATCTAATTCAGAATGGTAAAATGTAAAATCAGTTGTCGTATGACTTACGAAATGTTTAGGAAGTGCATGGTGTTATAGCCAAGGCTTTTATTACTGGTACAAACACAGTAGAGACTGTTTCACCACCTTCTGTATCACTCTCCAAAAGTAAGTCTCCATTGTCCTATTTCAGCATCAAACCATTTGCACAGACGCCGTACGCCAACCTTCAAGGCCCCGTTCCAACCCCCATATCAAGTGAGTCAACAGCCCTGCAGTTAACATATGTATAATGAATAAGAAACACCAGACTGTACGTGAGTTTATAAGTATGATTTCTTGGTAAAATATAAAAAAATCCATGCATATGTGGCTATGTACGTATGGCTATGTACATATGAAGAACCTATTAAATATCAATGAAATCTGATTAAAATACTAAAAATGTGAGGCTAAGTTTTGTGAGTTTAGCAATGCACAGGAATAACATTTATTCCTTAGAATATGATGAATTTGTGTTTATGGTCATGTGCAGCAAAGGTAGTTGTAAGGTAATCTGAATGTGTCCACCACAGCCTATGAGCCCCTGCCCACCCCGCTGCCTCCAGCCGCCACAGCAGTGCCTGTGTGGCAGGACCGGACCATCGCCTCCTCTAAGCTGCGCATGCTGGAGTACTCAGCCTTCATGGAAGTGCAGCGGGACCCCGACACGGTATATAGTTGCCTTCTAACTCCCCCACAGGACATCCACAGTGAACGATTTGCAGTCAAAAGATTATAAGAGAAATGGATATCTTTTTCCTGAGACATTTATAAACTTTACTAGACAAGATTAGAAGCTATGTCATAAATATGTATGATTACAAAATTCAGTGTCTGCATCTGTGAGTTTGTCACTATTCAACTGAAGAACCTATTTTTCTTCTATAACATGGAAACACAAGAGCTTTGCTGTGCTGATGTTATTATCCCCAAAAGTTTGTTTGCTAATGCAACCAACATCACAATGTCCCACCTCTCACCACTACAGTACAGCAAGCACCTATTTGTTCACATCGGGCAGACAAACCCCTCATACAGTGACCCCCTCCTGGAGGCGGTGGACATCCGGCAGATCTATGACAAGTTCCCAGAGAAGAAGGGTGGCCTGAAGGAGCTGTATGAGAAGGGCCCGCAGAATGCCTTTTTTCTCGTCAAGTTCTGGGTGGGTGTGCTGGTGTGCGCCAGCAGAACAACATCAAAACAAACATAAAGGGATGGGTCACCTGGGGGATAATCTTCTTAACAATTTCATAAAAATGTTGCCAAAAAAGTCACAATTGTGTAATACAGATAATCCTGATTATTGTTGACATACTTAGGAAAGTTAGCCTAAAAATGGTTGGTACAGCAATGGTATTCCTTAGGGTCTATAGATTATGTAAACTGTGAAACATTTTCAAATAAAGTAAATAAAAATCAGCATACTATTAGAATCACATTCTTTTTAGGATATTTTTGATGCAACCTAACTTTGTGGTTGGATGTCGAGGTGCTGAGTGATCAGTGTGCTGCTCATGTCCCATCCAGGCTGACCTGAACAGCAGTGGCATGCAGGATGGACCTGGGTCTTTCTACGGTGTCAGCAGCCAGTACAGCAGTTCTGACAACATGACAATCACTGTTTCTACCAAAGTCTGCTCCTTCGGCAAGCAGGTGGTAGAGAAGGTTGAGGTGAGGCTGCTTCTTGTTTCCTTCCTGCTTCCTGTTGCTCCAGCATGAAGCCCACATTCAGAAATCTGTGCCGTTTTCGAAACAGCCAATGTTTGTTCAGACTGTTTGTATGGAAGCTGGTTTGAGACTGGCGTACAGTGAACAGTATCAGGGCTCGGTCTGCAAGGATGTAGATAGAACTTCTTGGCCACCTTCAAGAATATAACCCCTTTAAATAAAATAATTTAGCAATTTTTATGGGCCTTCTCAACCTGGGGGCCCTACAATCATCACCAAGATTCAGCCCATTAGCAACCTCCCTGACTGCATACTCATATTGTTGTTTAGCTGGTGATACCTACGTACAGCATGTATGGGCATCAGGTGGCATAGTGGTCAGTGTTGTCACTTCAGTCAAAATTACCCAGCTGTATAAATGTCTATCATTTATTCTGTAAAGAGCTTAACATTGTAATATGTAAACTTAATAAATTCGCAGATAAAAATGTAAATAAATTAATAATTATTAAATGTAATTGTGCAGTACATTATAGCAAAAACAATTGTTTTATTAATCATTTTTACCTACTACATGAAAACTGGTTTCAATGTGAACATCAGCAGAAAACATACATGAAAAAAGTGCAAAATGTCATGAACCACCAAGGCTCCTAACTTGTATTACATTGTGCAACTTGATACTCTACTTTGTAGAGGAGGTTTGTTGTAACTCAGGAAGTGTTTGTGTTTCTTCATGTCCTGACACTTTTTTCACACACTGCATCCGGTACCCAGTTAGTACCTCTGTGACCTGACAGCCTGGCCTTTTCATTCCCCACAGACAGAGTATGCCCGTGTGGAGGGTGGCAGGTGTGTGTACCGTATCCACCGCTCGCCTATGTGTGAATACATGATCAACTTCATCCACAAGCTCAAGCACCTGCCCGAGAAGTACATGATGAACAGTGTGTTGGAGAACTTCACCATCTTGCAGGTATGTAATCTCTTTGCTGCAGCTATGCAGGCTACTGTGGTTGTCCATTGTTCCCTCATCCTTGCCTGACCCTATTTTCTTCTTCCCACCTCCCACGTCCTTTTAGGTCGTAACAAACAGGGACACCCAGGAGACTCTGCTGTGCATAGCATTCGTTTTTGAGGTGTCGACCAGCGAACATGGTGCACAGTACCACGTCTACCGGCTCGTAAAGGACTAGGGGTCCTGTGAGAAGGAGCTCCCCGTTCCCTGGGAGCCTGGACAACGTCTTGGTTGGAAAAATGTCGTACCAAAAATAATAATAATTACACACACATACACATTGACAACAGAAAATAGAGCAAACAAAAATATGCATATTTTATAGCACAGTGGGTATTTTCTACTATCATTACTAATTTTTGTAAAATAGGAAATGTATGAAGTTGATAAAGACAAAAAACTATGCACTACTTTGTGTAAGAGCTATATATAGATATATAGCAGGTTGTATCGGTTATGTTCCTTAACTGTTTTCAGGGATGACATGGGAATAGAAGTTTGTGAGCCAATGAGGAAGTGTTACAGCATGTGTAAGCAAAGATTTGTCAACCGGAAGTAATGCGAAAGACACGAGGATGCAAAATGTGATGATAAAAAAAACAAAAGTTAGGCCGTGCTGTGGGTGCACCATCAGCACATTAGCCAAGCACAGAAGGTTCCGGTAAGTTGACAGTCATGTCAAGAACGCAGCTGTGGAGGCATACTGCCTGGAGTGACTTTGGAGCCTGATTACTACCTCTTTGTCTTGGATAAAGCTGAAAGCAACCAGGGGGCATGAGGCTGGAGAAGGCTGTGCTCTGGATTCCGGAAACGTTCTTTTTAGTGACGCGTCATTTGGCAGAGAAAAACAAAAGGACAAGCCAACATTTAAAATGTTTCCGAAAACATGGGTACATTTGCCTTTCGGCCAGCCCCAGCAGTGGGAAAAGGCTCTTCTGTATTGCTCTTCCGGTCAGCTGCGGAACTAAACCGAAGTTACGTTTAAATAAAATGTGTGCTTGTTTTTCTTAACTAATTAGGAATGAATGCAAGTTGGGGCTGAGTATATCTACCTCCTGGTGCTTTGTGATTTTGTTTGTTTGTTTGTTTGTTTGTTTGTATTTTTTTAAGCCTTAATCCGAGAACCTGTTTGGAAAGCCAGGAAAAGGGTACAAGGCCCCCGGCCCAGTCCAGTACCCAAAGATTTCCAGCACTTAATGGACCCAGGCCACAGTCATGCTTTGTGTGTTACTACCCTTCCTTTTCACATCCATTTGACAGAGACAAGTGCTTAAGTCAAGGGTACTGTGAAGTCAAATGCAGGGTATATTTTTTCTTTCTTTTGGAAGCTGCCTTAACATAGTATCAAACATTTCTTACCAGTGTAGCTGCAGATATTGGAGAATATATTACATAGGAATAGTCTGAGGATTTTTTCATATATTTCATAAACCCCTCATTAACATTGTAGCTCAAGTTTTTTTTTATATTAAAGAAGTGGCTTCCAAAATCTTTTTTTTCATGTAATGTGTTCACATGGAATTCAGGCGTAATGCAGTTAAATAATTCAGTTTTGTTTTGTTTCATCCATCAACAGTTTGTAAATGTATGTTAACATTGCAATCCAGCTGCACAGGTTTTTGAATTTTTTTCATTTTCTTTCTGACAGTAATTCTCTATTAAGCCAAATCAGCTGTAAATCAAGTGACTGTTACAGAAAAGTGTGTGGGTGCTTGAGATGCTGCCTGCATCCTTTCTCTTCTCCTTGAAGAGGACATTTACTGTTTTGGGTCTTGCCTTATGGGTAGCAGATTGACAATGGAGTACACTAATAATTTGGCATGCTTGACACAATGTGTCATTTCAGGGCAGATAAAAGGTCTGGCATGTCCATAATTTGTGTAGTTGTGTGTGTGTGTGTGTGTGTGTGTGTGTGTGTGTGTGTGTGTGTGTGTGTGTGTGTGTGTGTGTGTGTGCACGCGCGCGCAGAAGAACCATTCAGAACAAAAATTTTGTTCCCCTACCTGCCGTGTTGTATGTGTGTATGGATGTGTGTCTGTGTGTGTGTATGTTTTCTTCTTTGAGTCACTTGTCGCTATGTAGCAATGGGAAACAGCGACTTGTAGCCACTGTATCTGCCACAGGGCTTGGGAGGTTTTACATATCTGCCCTTCAAATTATTTTTGTCATTGCATAAGGAAGAAATCCTTTCTGAACGTTTTATAGAGTCACATGGCAATTTGTGGGTGGGAGGGGATGGGCGGTTTTGGCAGACTGCAAAGATCAGTCTCTTGGACACAGGAGTAACCTGTATTTGTGTAGCAGGAGATGTTTGACATCATGTGACCATGGGGTATATTGAAATGGTGCCTTTCTCCTGGGTCTCTTTGTCTTTGCCTTTTTTAGCACTCATTTCCAGGCCTTTTCAGTAAGAGCTTCTACATCCACTGTGTACTATGTTTGTTGTTATTATATTGTTTAGGTATGTGTATGAATTCTAAGCTGAAAGGGAGGGGGAGTTGTTTTGTATTTCCCCCCTTTTTCATTTGGTGGTGCCTTGGTTCCAAACAGTGCAGTGCATTCTTGTATATTCTGTTCTTTACAATGTGATGGGTTGTACCTTATAATCTGTGTATTGTGTATAATCTACCATTAAAAAAATACGCATGATGCCTCAAAGTTTTTTTTCTTCTGAAACACTGAAAACAAACTGAGTTTGAATGGTGTATTTACTGTACTCACTGAGTGGGTAATATTTCTGTATCAGATTTGCTCATATTTATGACATCAGCAGTACCTACCCTGTTAGCAGGATAAATAAGATATGCCTTACATACTACAGACATCACTTTAAACATGCCACAGTTCACTTCTTAGTAATGCAGCTGAAAAGGTTGTGTTTCAGATCTACCAGTACTGCACTTGTTAGGCTTTCTAGAAGAAATTCAGAGACCATTACACATGATTGTGTGCCACCAGCTGAAGTTAATTTTTGCATTATCAGTTCTTAAGTAATGCCAAAATTTATGATTTGTTGTTCATAATCTTGTCTAAATGAAGTACAAAAAGCATTGAAGTTTAGAAAACAAAAAACACCTGGAGCTGTTACAAAAATTGTGGGAATAATTAATGCACTGTAGCTTTTTGTCAAAACTGCATTATTCATGCTTAGGCTCTACTGCCCACACAAATAGGATGATATAAGTACAATATCCTTGCAGGATGCCGTATTTAAATTGAAATTTTGCTGAAATAACTGAGTTATTCTGCCTCTTGCAATAAGAACCAGGCTGCTGCCACAGTTGTGCTTCATTAGGTACAACCAGCAAGGTGCCAGAGATTCAGCTTTATCAGAACCCCACCATGTTAATATCTTTTTATGTACAATGTAACAGTTAAAGAAATGGATATGGTAGTTTTTACAATGACATTTTTATAGCTGAGTTATCATACAAGATTAACCCTATAGCTATAAACTGTGCTAATTTCATATAAATATACTATTAACTACTGTTTAGTGAGGCAGTCTGTATCTCAAAATAGTCTATCGTGTAATGTGTTCCATCCATTATCCTAAATCACTTCTCCTGATCAGGGTCATGGCCATTCAAAGCCTATCCTGGAATTATTGACCCCTAAACCAGGTGACTATTCCCTAGACAGGACACCAGTCTAACACAGGGTGGCCACACATGTTCAAAAGTTTCAGTTATTAATTCACCTGAAACAGCCCAGATGCCTCTAAGGCAGTAGTGCTGCTGAATGTGCAGCTCTTTGAAAGATGTAATGCAAAAATAAATTGAGTATTATAAGATCAGCTATTTAGCTAAAAATTTCAGGGTGGAATGTTATTGAGAACAAATGAGATGCTCAATTCAATACGTATGCAGTCGTTCCATTAGTTTGTGCAAAAACAGCATGCCGAAGTCTGCTCTAGACACTACTGTTTCACTTCTTTAAATTTATGTTCACATTTAGTAGGAAGTAGGTGTGGTTCCCAGTTTAATAAGGATTATTTACAGGTAATTATATTCAAATTACATTAGTTTCTCAGGTCTTTCATCCTGTATCGTTTGCAACTAATTACTGTAGCAATCCGCGTGGGCGGTGTTACGGAGAGAGAGTTCGATAGGTAGAGTTGTGAGAACATGAACTTCATTCTTTCGCAGCCTGTTTAAGACCATGGCCACACACCGCATTATGTTATACCCAGCCCAGCCTCAGGGTTGCCGAGCCCTGGGCTTTCTTTCACGGTTAGACAAATCAACTATTTACAGAGCATTGCATGATGGGAGCCACAATTCCACCAGACGTTACATTACTAACTAAATAGTTCTTTTGCGTAAAGTTGTAATTTTGTTGTATTTGACCTCTGTACACAAAGCCGGTTAAACAGGCAGTGACACAAATAATGCGTGTTAATATTAGGTAACGTCGCATTATTAGCTGCCATAGTTTATGAACTTGAAAAGCCAGGATTCTACACCAACACACCATTTTTAGTTATTGCAAAACTGCAATGAAGAGTGTCATGTGGTCCATATAAAATCCGTGTTTATAACTAATATACTATCGTTTCCAACGTAAATCACACTGAGTAGGTTTAAGGGCATGATATGCATGCATGATGGGATTTGGAGTTCTGTACGCACTCGGACTCCACGCTACACCAATAAACTACATGTCCTAGAATGCAAAGTGCCGCAGTCAGCAGCGGATGTCCCAGACCCAGGCGAAGTGGGGAGAATAAAACAACGGGCTGAGACTTCGTAGTGAGAGGGGCGATTTCTTCACAGCTGCAGGTGAGACTAATAAACTTTTTCTTAAGAGCCACCGGATTCTTTTTCAACGCGCACGAAATATTTATAGTGGCGAACGAAGTGTGTGAATGCAACCCGGGACACTGCGGTTCCCTTGAGCGAACATACAGTTTAAATATGTAGTATATGTCTAACACTTTATGTCTGAATTGTGGATATTTAAAGTGACTTCTCGGTAAAAGCCTGTGAGGTAACGTCCAGGTTGAAACCTGTCTAACTTTAGTACTTTAATCCGATAAGGTTGCTAATAAAATTAAAACAAACGAGTTAGTAAAGTTTTTGTTTGTTAATATACATACATTTAGACATACATACATACACACACACACACACATACATACACACACACACACACACACACACACACACATATATATGTTGCTATAATATGTGTGTGTGTGTGTGTGTGTGTGTGTGTGTGTGTGTGTGTGTGCGCGCGCGTGCGTAAAATCCCTGTCGATGGAANCATACATACACACACACACACACACACACACACACATATATATGTTGCTATAATGTGTGTGTGTGTGTGTGTGTGTGTGTGTGTGTGTGTGTGTGTGTGTGTGCGCGCGCGTGCGTAAAATCCCTGTCGATGGAAATGTGTACATAAGTGTAAGTTGTCTTGAAATGACCGGCCACTTTACTTGATAGTTGAAAACACTCATGTTCGCGATGTCATGTCGAAATGCTTTTAATTCACGCCATTGCATTTTGTACTGATAAAAAGAATGAGAGAAAGAAACTTGTTAGCAGTAAATGGAGAGAAATAAAACACTGAAAGAAGACTTCTGTGTCCCTTGTTGTCGGAGGGCAGGTGTGGCTGGCTTTTTTTTTGTAACAGTGCAGCACAGAATTCCATTTGTGTGGCATCTGTTTCAATGGATCACCAATGGGATCTGCATGCATTGTTTTTTTTATTGCCTTTTCAGTCCTGTCACATGTGGCCATGTAGCAGGTTCATCTCTGGGGATGTATTTATGCATTTGGTTCCCGTCTCCGGTGACAGAGAGATGTCCTCTTTGTTCTTGACTGCGGCTCCAGTTGCTACTTGGTGAATCAATTATTTATGGATGAGCACCACCTTTAGGCTCTAACTACCTTCCTGCACCATGTCACTCAGTCCCCCCACAGACAGAGGAAGCGTGTTGCAATGTTTCCATGGTATGTTACTCACGTGACCCCAGGAGGCTTCATCTTTCTGCTTTAGCAATAAAAACTGTTTTAACACATCTTAGAAATATCAGGTGTAGCTGATATTGCTGTTTCTGTATGGTTAGAATCGATACGTGTCATACATTTTACGCACAAAAGACAACAAGCAGATGGTCAGGGCCACAGCTGATAAGAACAGTATGACTGTTGTATTTTATCATGGCACTTTAAAGCAATGAAAAACATGTCAGTATCAGCAGAGGACAGGTGTACAACACCCTTTCAAAATACTTCCATGAGATTATCTCTCGAGAAAAAATACAGGTGAGCTGAGGAAACAACCTATTAAAATGTGGTTGAAATAAATACTGATACATTTATGTATCATGCTTTTGTACTTTGTCTCACTGATTATTAAAAATATTCAAATTTAAGTGAAGTCTGTTTTTCTGCTATTTTAGTACCACTTTTGACGGAGGAGTGTGGAGGTTTTCAGTTGTACCGTGTTTTGTTGTGTTTCTGGGGAAGCTGTCAATATACAAGGAGATTAAATCTGCAAATCTCTTTTGTGTGTGTGTGTGTGTGTGTGTCTTTTCCTTCATGATTGCAGGCAGCTCTTTGGGAGATTTGGTCCAACTTCACACAAGCACTGACTCCCATTGGACACATCGCCCAGCCCAACACAGCAGTTGCCATGGCAACCGACTCACCCATCACCCTTCGCGTCTTCTCTCTGAATTGCTGGTAGGACTGTGTGCGTGCGTGCGCGCGCGCACCCGTTTGTTTGATTATATGGATAAAGTCAGATTTTACCCCTTTATCTGTATAAACTGTTACTGCTGACATCAGGTCACACCGTTATAGTTTGGTTTCACAGTTTTGGAGCCATTTTTATAACAGTATTATGAGTCACTGAACTTGGAGGCAGACCTGAAACTGGGTGCTTCTCCATGATCCTCACAGCTTCACTCACAGCTCTGGCTGTTGTGTCAGCAGTTAACACACAGAACAGCAACTGACTGCAGCAAAACTTGGCCAGAGTCAGCAAAAGGAACAACAAACTAGACCTTTGAAAGTGCTAAGAATTCCTGCCTTTTAGTGTTAGGCTGTTATCCATGTGCAGAGTGTATTATGCTAAATTGGTTCTGTTTGAATGTGCAGTTGAAGTTGAAAAGTAAACTCTAGGTAAAGTTAGTAAAGGTAAAATGTTTTATTGTCCTGTTTCCTCAAGAACGTTTTGCTAACATGGTATAGATGGTCAACCATGGAAGTTGTCACGCTGAGCCTTCGTGTGGATGTGCTCAAGATGTCTCTGTTGCCATTTCTACTTCTATGTTTTTATTAATCATTTAAAGAGGCCAGGGAGACCACGAATGTTACCAACCTTGAGAGGGATGTATTGAGGAAAATGTAGTACAAGGATAATAAAGCCTGAAGAATCTGCCTCCTTTTGTTCTGTTGTCATCTTTATGTTTTTGAGTGTTGCAGTAATGGTGTGGTGGGAATTGGTCCCCACAATGATGACTGAAAAAAGCTGTATATATGTGTGTTTGCTGCAGGGGTATCCGTTACCGAAGCCCACACTGCTCACTGCGCTACCATATGATTGCTGAGCTGCTGGCCAGTGAGAAGCATGATGTTGTGCTGCTGCAGGAGGTTTGTGGCACATTAAATCACAACACTAAAGTGTCGGTTTCACACCCTCATTAGTTCACCTTCTAGTCTCCAGGCCCAGGGAGCAAAAGTGCTTCACACTGACTTATTTAGACTTATTTTCAATCTGGTGTATTTTTGTTGGACTGAAGTATTTGGGTTTGCTAAACCTAAAAGTTTTTTTTTTTTTTTTTTTTTTTTTTTTT